>OX235263.1:108772115-109236350 GCA_944472135.2 Trichobilharzia regenti | reverse complement strand
ATTTATTTGAACTTATATTTCATTATTTTTTTAATGACTAGTGTTTCGCTTTTTCTCAGCGCGAGTATTTTCTGCGAAAGCCTGTCTCATTAAAATGAGCCTCTGATATTCATCAGCTAAATATCATCCGGCTAGTGGAAGTGTTTCATGTCACATCGCCTTTTCAGACTGTAGATTAACAAGCTTCAGTCGGTACAGTGACATGTCTTCTGGTAATGAAAGAAGTGTGGCTACAAATATCAACCTGGCGGTTGATTTATAGGATGCGTATTGTGACGTTATCTAATTTTCATTTCTTTTTATTATTGGCTATGTGTATTACTGCTACAAGTAATTCATAGTTCACGGGAGTAAATTTCGAAGCTAAAATAAACATCATCTGAGTGATAGAAATGTATAATGTTGCGTCAAATTATGCAAGAAACGAAGAGTTAGTGCACTCACTCGTTGATGGAAGTCTGGCTTTTACTGTAATATGAGATGGCATATAGTTGATCCGTATGAGTTGTGAAAAATAAATGTGCAGTTAACAACTGTTATAGCAGCAACGTAAATGTGTTAGTCACAACTCAGCGTCTAGAAAATCTCAGGAAGATTCGATACAAAGCCAGCTAGAGACTCGTAGAAACTGAGAAGGTAGATCATCATGTGGCTGTGACCATTACGGACTAAGAACAATTAGTAATGGCTATATATTTCCTTTCGGTCTATTTTGGTTACAAATTATATGATGTGGACTTCAAAATGGAAATACCTGCAAGACAGGACCTCTGCAAAGTATTCGATACATTTCTCAAAAGTAATGATGCGTGGCATGCATGCAGGGTGATCGTATGAAGATTATAGGCAAACATTTCTCAAATTAAATATTTCACACGAATTGTAGAACTGTCGAAGGACTTCGATACCTGTGTGCCATTCATAATGGAACAAGTTATATCCTTGATTCACTGGAATATCTGGTGTTCTGTGTACTCCATCAATTAACTCAATGATCAGGTTGTTGGTGAGCGTATTAGGGCAAACGATTTTGAAAATTACGATGCTATGGAACAAACTGACGAAATCAAGCCAACGGACTTAACACTAACTTACATGATTTCACTAAAATAACAAGGTATATCAGTGAGCCGTGTTCACACTGGCATTTATAATGATGAAAGTAAAGATGCTCAATAAATTTTGAAGCTGAATATACGAGTAGATTATTTCAAAGACTAAAAAACAATGAAAAGACACCATCTGTCTTCACTAGTATATGAACAGAAAACAAACCGAATGATTTTCTTGTCTGATGTCAAAAAGAGGAGCATTCTGATACAAAATATGGTTTTACTCATAGAAGCTTTAAGCGAGCAAATGTTCTCATCCTCAGCGGGAAAATTGACACCACGTATATGAAGTGAATGATTTTCCCATCCAAAAAATATCAGTTATTTATCCGTAAGTGCTTTCCGACCATGAGAATTTCGTTGACCATGACGATGGATACGTTATCATTTATTTAACATTAGGGCCTTCGGAGTGAGGATGGAAGAGAAGCAAGGCTGTTTACTATCGCCAATGATTCTCTGATTGCAGTAGATTGAATAATGAGACAGACAACGGCGGGTGTCAATGGAGTTGAAGATTGAACGATCAATTCTTGGTTGTTTGCTTAAAATCAACTTCCCCAATTTTCGCGGAGGCATCAATACGACAGTCATCGTCTCATCGGTCGCTGTTCAGAAAGAAGAGTGAAACATCGTCAGAAGTAATCTTATGATTTATTATTGTAATATTTGTTTTCAGACCTTAGTTTCTTAGTTCGCTTATTCCTTTTATATGTTGGTGTAACAATAAACAAATAACAAGCGGCAGATCGGTGTTTTGGTTTTTTCGTCCGTTATAACTAAGCGTTTCTGAAAACTTCAAGGAACAGCGTGGGCCCGAGCGTAGCGAGAGCTGGGCATTAACGGTTTATGAGACGTGATTGACAGTTTCTGACGATAGAAACAGATCTGGCGGATTGAAACAGTTGGTGAAAGTTTGGATAGTCGCCGTTCATTTTTCCTGGTGCCGGTCAAGTCCTCTTTGAACAAGCAATATCTGGAACGTTTTTGGAATTGGGTCAAGTTCAACAATGCCTGGGTCAAAGAAGGGACAGAGTGTCTTGGATGCAAACAGGAAAGTAAGTCATGGTGACTTGTCTGTTAATTGTAACGATGTGTCTGATGTTAAGCATGACATGGTTGATGTTACTGTTTCGCCGTTCAGGGATAATAGGAACATCAAACTCCCTAAATTTGAACCACGGTGTTTTGATGGAAACCCGGCCGATTATTTACAATTTGTAAAGGAGTTTGAGATCATGTTGAGTGGTTTTTTATTAAATGATGAATTGAAGTTAATGTATTTGATGAGATATTGCACTGGAGATGCTGCAAGAGCTATACAGTGCTGTAAGTTTATGAAGCCAAAAGAGGGCTACTACGAGGCTATGAGCATATTACGTCAAAGGTTTGGAAGACCTTCGATGATTGCAGGGAAATTATTCGAGGCTGTTAAGGGTAATGGTGGTCAATTACAGGATGACTCCCAGGCACTCACTGAGTTTTTAGATAATTTGCTAATTTACAAGAATGGAATGATTTCGATGAATCGCATGAGTGACCTCAACTCGAGTTTTATACTAGAAGTAATAGCAAGACGTCTACCTACTCGACTGCAAAGGAAGTGGGTGAAGATAAGCTCCCGTATGGAGGATGAGGGTATCGAGCCAAAGTTTGATGATATCCTGAAACTGGTAAAAGATAGTGTCAATCAATCTATGAGCAAGTTCGCCAGTCTATTGAATCTCACCCCTAGAATAGAGCAGTCTGAGATCAAAATGCAATCATTGATGACGAGTAGGCCTCAGAGAGGTGGATATCGAGAAAGCTCCATGATGTCTAGTAATGCATATAGACCTAGTGAGTGTAACAGGTTTCGTAGTACATCCTCAACAGATAAGTTACAAGATGCAAGACAAACACGGTTGTGCTTTACACGTGTGCAAGAGGTGCATACAGAAGTGAACTGTGAACCGGTGAGCAAGTTCAGTGATAAGCTAAATGTAAACTCCAGGTCTGACTCCGAATTGTGTGACGATAACGGTGTTGTGAAGAAGTCTGTAGTTGCAACTGGTAAGCCGTTGTTGAATAGAGTGTCACAGAATAGAGTTACTGCTTCAGAGTGGAGTTCTGACTCCACAAGTTTACAAGGTATTACTAGTCAGAGTGAAGTTATAAAACCTTTTATGATTTGCGAGGAGGAACCAAAATTGTCTACTTCTGTTATTAAAGAGTTTGAAAATGATGAAGTTGACGGTAAAGTGAATATTCGTGATAATGATCATGATACTTCACAGTTGTCTTTGGTTGATCATTATGAGATGAGGGATATGCCTACTACTGCTAAGTTAAATAAAGGTTCTGTACAACTACAACGTGAAGTAGAATTGAACGCAGATGCAGTTCCAAAAGGTGTGCATACTTGTGAGACAGTCAGTGTAATTGATCAGCGTGTAGCCCACCTATCATCAGATGATAGTGCTAAACCCGAACTAGTAGTGAAAGACAGCAGTGGTGGTAATCTTGCAGTTGGACAACTATCTGAAAGCCGAAAAAGAACAGCTTCTGATCCACCGCTAAGTTCATCACCTTGTGTCACTCAGTCATCGTTGGTGTTTTCATCCACAATGAAACAGATGCCCATCAACTCAAGTATCTTGTGCAATGACTATGATAGTATTGGTGCGTTTGAAAGGACGAAAGATATTGGTCAGTTTAGTGTGGATAAGCCAAGTGTAAAGGAGAGAGTTATTGTTAAATTGACTTGCACGAATAAAGGCATTTCTAGTTTCAAGTTACTATTTGAATGTTATTATCTTTGGTGTAAATTACTCTGTTTCTATACTTGGTTGATGAGATATGTCGTGTGTTTGTTGGTCATCTATATTCTACGATACAATGACATGGGCGTGTTGCCGTTCAGATTTGAGGATATAGCTGATAGAAGGAAGTTAGCAAATGAACTCTGCGACGATTTTCCAACCTAGGGCGTCAACCTGAGAAGGGTTGTAGGCGTACTGCTGTAAGTCCTACAATTCTTCAAAGGGTAGCGCATCAATGAGCAGTCCAATGTGCTTGGTGTATGATCTTGTACATATGTTCATATTGTATATACTGAATTGATATCATCTGTCATCTAGCTGTTGGTAATTCTGTTTGTGTCCGGACGACTTCCACTTGGATCATCAACCTGAGAAGGAATGTAGGCGTACTGCTGTAAGTCCTACAGTTCTTCAAGGGTAGTTTGTCGTGCCAGAATCCACAACATTTGATGTGTTGATTGTACATATGTTTGTGTTAAATAATTGTGTGAGTTCCAATTGATGTAATTGTTGGTTAATCTTGTTTGTGTCCGGACATTCCACAACTTACAATCGTCAACCTGTGAAGGGTTGTAGGCGTACTGGTGTAAGTCCTGCAATTCTTCAAAGGAATTCCACCAAGACATGATCGGCGAGGTTGTTTGTACTATTTGTATATACGTGTGGTGTGTCATATCAATTGGTGTTTTTGGATTCATTGTGTTTACTTGTTGTTTTCGTATCTTGTTGTTATTGCGTAATTTTGTTAAAATTTTCGTCGTGATTACTTCTGAAGTTGTTTCGAGTCTTCTACATCCGTGAATGAATTGATTGATGTTAAGGACAGCAGATGGGTCGTATACGCCGGGGAGGCTAGGCTATTGCTGAGAATGAAATGCACACGGAGATAATTGTTAGCTGCGGTCCGACACGCCGGGGAGAAAGAGTGTAAACGACTGAGGCTCGCATGCGTCACCGCTACTAGAACTGAGGCAGAATGAGTGACAAGCGATTTCAATGGTAATTGGTAGTGAGTAATTAAGAGGATGTGCGTAGAGTATCGTGAGGTGCTGCCATGGTCACTTTGCATTCTGCAAGAGTCATTCTAGCAAATGGCGATTGTGTTGCAAGATGTCAAGAGGAGGTCTCTGTCTGGAGGCGCAGGTCGTCATTGATGTGTGAGATTGTGCTGTGGGTATGCTTGTGGTGTGTTGGCTTTTCTGTTTGTTTTCCATTTCAGCTCTGTCCGTGTGACCCAGGTTCTCGCAATGGCATCCAAGTCAACGTGCATTGGTCGTGAAGGAAAAAAGGGTTGGATCCCTTTTTTGCCGGGGAGTGTCAATGGAGTTGAAGATTGAACGATCAATTCTTGGTTGTTTGCTTAAAATCAACTTCCCCAATTTTCGCGGAGGCATCAATACGACAGTCATCGTCTCATCGGTCGCTGTTCAGAAAGAAGAGTGAAACATCGTCAGAAGTAATCTTATGATTTATTATTGTAATATTTGTTTTCAGACCTTAGTTTCTTAGTTCGCTTATTCCTTTTATATGTTGGTGTAACAATAAACAAATAACAAGCGGCAGATCGGTGTTTTGGTTTTTTCGTCCGTTATAACTAAGCGTTTCTGAAAACTCAAAGGAACAGCGTGGGCCCGAGCGTAGCGAGAGCAGGGCATTAACTGTTTATGAGACATGATTGACAGCGGGCAATGAGGAAACAGGCATAAGAAAGACTCATTCAAAAAACTTGGAGGATCTGGAATTCGCCGATGATACATATCTGTTTTCCCACAAACTAGAAGATATGCAAGTGAAAGGCAACAAGATGGCAGAAGAAGCATCCAGTGAAGACAGGACTTCAGGTGAACATAGATAAAACAGAGGCGGTAAAGATTCCTGGCCAACACCAACAGCATCAACAACAACAGACGACAATCACCACAAATGAGAGGAACCTGAAAGAAACAACCTCCTTCACTTACCTGAGAAGCATCGTTTCAACTACAGGCGGAACTGACGAAGATATCAAAGCCAGAATCGGAAAAGCAAGACAAGCTTTCATTACTCTCAAGTCTGTGTGGAGGTCAACAGCACTTAGCATGAAAAATAAGATCCAGATTTTCAACTCTAATGTGAAGTCAGTGCTACCATACGGATCAGAGACTTGGCGCGTCATAAAGAGCATCTCAAACAAACTACAGACCTACATTATCAGCTGTCTTCGCTCAATACTCAAGATCAGATGCCCAGAAAAGATCAGCAACAGGGATCTCTGGGAGCGAACCAATCAGGAACCGATTGTGAAACAAATATGCAGGAAGAAATGGAGATGGATTGGCCATACGCTGAGGAAACCATCAAGAAACATCACTAGACAAGCCTTCGAGTGGAACCCGAAAGGGAGGCGGCGAGTTGGTCGCCCAAGAGTGACTTGGAGGAGGTCATTTGAAGAGGAGATGAAAGCATGTGGACAAACTTGGAGCCGGGCGAAAACTCTAGCAGAGAACCGAACGCAATGGAGACACGTGGCTGAAGCCTTATGTTCCTCTAAGAAATAAAGGGAAATATTAATAATAATACTAGGGCCTACAGATTAGTAGTTGGTATATATTTCTACTTGAATTCATTCAGAGATCCAGTATACACATTACAACACATTCTCATGTCGAGGTAGATTTTCGCATAGAATCGAGGGTTTATTTACATAAAAGTGAAACACTCTACTCACGAAAATTCCCTGAGATATCAGAAATGTTTTTCAAAATATTCTCACTTAAGTGAAAATCACAAGGGCACTACAAAACGTCTCAAGAAGTGTCTTGAATATTAATACAAATGCAGTGAATTTCCTATAGAACAGTAGGGAGTATAATGGAAACTACTTCACTTATTATAAAAGAATTTTATAATAATTGTAAGCTTATATAAACTGATAATTAAAAAGGTTTTTGAATACAGAAAGCTGAAATTAGATGCTCAGTGCGAACAACCTAATGCTTTGAATGGAAAAATACGATCTGACCTAGAAATTATATGCTGAAACTGAAATGTTGGCAGGGTAATTCCTGGATTCTGCATACTTATTCTTTGATCAAATTCACTATCCACTGGTAAATTTGCAAAATGTACAGTTTCAGGTGGGATATAGTTCTATTGTTTGTGCACAGGTCTATCCACTGTGGTTAAATAACATCAGTCTGCCCGGAAAACAACACTGGTTTATATGGATGGTACATTACTATTCATTTTAATCTATCAGTAATACATGGTTTTGTAAATATTTTTATTATTGAATATAAAGATCATATTGTGTTTGTAATATTATTATATCCTTTATTTCCTAAAAGAACATAGGGCTTCAGCTGCGCATCTCCACTGCCTTCGGTTTTCTGCCAACGTTTTCACTCCGCTCCAAGTCTGCCCACTTGCATTCATCTCCTCTTCACATGACCTCCCCAAGTCACCCTTCCACTGACGACCAACTGGCCACTTCCATTTTGGTTTCCATTCGAGGGCTTGTCTGGTGATGTCACTTGTTGGTTTCCTCAGCGAATGGGCAGCCCATCTCCATTTCTTTTTGCCTATTTGTTGCACAATCGGTTCCTGGTGGGTTGGTTCACTCCCAGAGATCCCTGTTGCTGATCAGTTGCTGTTGCTGGTCAGTCATCTGATCTTGTGTATTGAGCGAAAACAACTGTTAATGTAGGTCTGTAGTTTGTTTGAGATGCTCTTTATGACGCGCCAAGTCTCTGATCCGTATGGTAGCACTGACTTCACATTAGAGTTGAAAATCTGGATCTTATTTTTCATGCTAAGTGCTGTTGACCTCCACACAGACTTGAGAGTAATGAAAGCTTGTCTTGCTTTTCCGATTCTGGCTTTGATATCTTCGTCAGTTCCGCCTGTAGTTGAAACGATGCTTCTCAGGTAAGTGAAGGAGGTTGTTTCTTTCAGGTTCCTCTCATTTGTGGTGATTGTCGTCTGTTGTTGTTGATGCTGTTGGTGTTGGCCAGGAATCTTTACCGCCTCTGTTTTATCTATGTTCACCTGAAGTCCTGTCTTCACTGGATGCTTCTTCTGCCATCTTGTTGCTTTTCACTTGCATATCTTCTAGTTTGTGGGAAATCAGATATGTATCATCGGCGAATTCCAGATCCTCCAAGTTTTTTGAATGAGTCTTTCTTATGCCTGTTTCCTCATTGCCCGCCGTTGTCTGTCTCATTATTCAATCTACTGCGATCAGGAGAATCATTGGCGGTAGTAAACAGCCTTGTTTCTCTCCCGTCCTCACTTCGAAGGCTTCCGTAAGTTTTCCGTTGTGGATTACTTGGCCTGCAGCATTGTCGTATAATTGTGTTTGAGAAGTTTCCTACTGTTTGTGAATAGCTCACGAAATCGCCTCATTTCCGTGAACTTATTTCTTGTGTTTGTTATGAATTATATACTAGAGCAGATATCAGTTAAGAAACGTACGCATGTCATCTGAATTATTGCAAAAGGGCAGATCCGTCAGGCAATAATCAAAAAGAACAAAAGATGAATGCAATATCAATATGTGTAAATACAGTAAGATTGGAGAAATGCAGTTCGTACATAAGTGGCGAAACCGGAACTATCGAAATAAACGAAACTTTAAGCAAATCAGAAATATTAAAGATTGTATTCTAACAAAAATGGCACTAAATAATTGATCAGTCAATGTACGAATATATGTGATAAAAGTTATGAGGGGTAGAGTTGAAGTGGATAAATTACAAACATATGAAAGATTATTCTATAACAAAAATGTCAAGTGTTGTCTAAAAAATTATGAAAATTAGGAGTACGATGACGATAAGAATGAAGATGTGAAGTGAAGTGGAAAGAATTCAAGTGGTAAAATAAAATAAAAACTAGAAAGAAAATTATTATGACCAAGGTAAAGAAAGGGGTTTGACAAAACGCTTTTGAACACATAATTTAGGTTTCTGTCCATGTATAGCTAAAGCTTCGGCTATGCATAAGTGCAGAAAATGTAAACTTTTGGATCGATTGGATTTCGCCATGTATATAACTTTGAAGGATGAATCACGTGGGGCTAAATGACCAGACTCTAACAGGTGATCACAGATAGACGACTTTGCAGTTCTACGTTCGCCTTTCATTAACCAAACTGGATAGTGTTCAGCTACACGTTTTCGGAGATTACGCTTACAACGTCCAATATACACAGCTCCACAAGAGCAAGTAAAAGAGTAAATGCACACTTCAACTCTAACCCTTATAACTTTTATCACATATACGTACATTGTCTGAGCAATTATTTAGTGCCACTTAATAACCTTTTTCTGTAATATAAATACGACTGTACAGCTTGAAAATGAAGTCGTTGAAAAGAAATTTCTTCGCTGAACAAAAACTGTGTTTTTACTTATGAATAAATGGGTATTTTTCGAAATCAGAAATGGTTAAATGGGATGAAGCAATTATTCTAAATGATAAACAGTGTAAGTGAATTTACTAAGCAGTCTTTTATTCTTATTTCCATGAGAATTTGAGCCTAGTGACAGAAATGTTCTCTTCGTAAAATAATGGTGCTTGATTCAACAGTTGGTGAGTTAACTGGTTTTGTATAGTATTCATCAAGCAAGCGACCTTCATTCGTAGCTTTCCAGCTCCCAGTGGCTGACGGAACAAATGGTTAAAAATTAATTATCAAATGAATCGCGATATAAAAATGTGTAGAACAATTCAACAAATATGAGTGAAATTGTCTAATTTATGTCTAAAGAAAATTTCACATTTGAAAACATTGAATGTCATTATGTCCTCCAGCATCACTGCCATTCAGCTGACTCGCCGAGATCATAAAAATATATGGGTTCTGGTGAATTTACGATGAATCCACCATCAGCGTTTTGGGCTGGGAATTCTATACTTACATTGAAGTCCAAACACACTTGTAAAATTCATGTAAACGCTTTTTTCTTCAGGAATTTTAAGCCATTTATTTTCTAAAATCAGTTGATTGTATTAAGGATGAGTGGGAAGAATACAGCCATGATAATGGTACCATGATGACGAGTGTATAAACTGTGTGCAGTGAACGTACGTCAGAAATCTTCAGTAACCAATGATAATCGTTGTTAGTTGCCTATGTGGTCAGATATTTTTTAAAAATTATCTAATAATCATTCGAAGTCATTGAAGAGTCTCACGCCTGAATAAACAAATATCAGTCAAGGTTGGATTTTCGGCTCGAACTCAACTATTATTAGCATAAGCTATGCGTTCTCTATACTTTTTATTGCTGGCAAATATTATGACTACTATTTCCATGCCTTGCACATGAAAGTCATTCAAGTGCTTGTGCACAGATAAAGTGCTAATGGTACACAACACACAACATTTCTCAGAATTATTCGTTATGCACGTGCATCACATGCCGGATTTTGCACCACAGAACGTTTCAAAATGTAAACTTACCTGCGTCAACTGATTTGGTGCAAAACGATAATAGGTAAATACTGAAACAGATGCGAAATTTAAGAGAAAGAATGTTGAAAACAAAATAGAGATTTGTTGAAGCAGAATGAATCGACAAGTAGAATTTACTTTAAATTGATGTAACGGGACTAACTAAGTATTTAAACATGAAACCGATCGTTTCAAACAGCGTTGAAATCATTCTGCATGGAAGTCAGTGTAAGCGAGAATAATAGCGGCTTTTGAGAGTAATTTCAATTCTGCATACCAGTCTAGTTGCAAATGTATTCTTTTAATAGAATGAATATGCTAGATTGTATACCTGATGAGTCGATTCATGCAAAATAGTATCTGTCAAAGAGGAACAGTAACTTGCAGATTTACCGTTTTTAAAATCATTCTCGTTGAAGGTATTTTAGAAAGAAATAAACTGTTTAAAGTTATTTAATTAACGGACTATTACACCACCACATGAAATATAAAATAAAGTAATTGTGTTTAGAACTTATAATCCAGGGGAATTCATGGTCACAATATAACAAATACACAAATGAAGGTGAACGATGACAAAACTCCAAAGTCATTTGTCATAAATCAAAAAGCAGCAGTAATGTGAGTTCATAGTGCAGCTAAAGTCATTTCTGCTGTGTTATTCTAATATGTTAGTAAAACTCTCAACTGTTCCTATAAAATTCCTGCCTGAATGTTTCTATATGTCGCAACCTCAGGTATCTAGGCAGTTTCTTTGATTTATCCATTTGAAAACTCAGACATCCAAAATGTCTCTGCCATGAAGTCTGCAGTGGATATTTATTTTTGCACTTTTGTCACGGTGGAACATAAGGCTTCTAGCTAGAGCTTTTAGGTTTCGGTAGCAGTGATGCCAATTTTAAGGTTGTTTGTCTCACGCCCAACATTTCTTTTTTTCATACCTACTACTGAATAGGTGAGGATTAGGATAGCGGCGGCCGTTAATGGAACTCCGGACTGCGTATATGGCTGGCGGCCGTTGTTCTGGTGATTCTCTGACGCTCAGTGTATCGAATAATTATATTCACAGTTTGATTTTAATTAACGTGCCTTATTTAAAATTAAAACCTCGCTTAGTTAACTAGCTTGCTAGTTTTCTAGCTGGTCCCAAGCTCAGGCTTAGGGCTAGCAACCCTACACCACAACAGCTACCAAACTGCTAGAGAAACTTCAATGCAGAGGAAACATGTTAAACATTCAAAAAAACCTCGAAAAGGAATCTTATTCGTCACTCGAATCACAGAGGCGAAATGATGCAGACTGGTCAAATCCCTCAGGAAGCCATTCAGTCGATGTATATTCTCTCATTGAAAACAAGAATAAAAATCGGAAGGTTGACCGTCCGTGCAATGTATGAGGCTGGTAAGACTGCGCAGGTAGCCAAAGAAGCGAGAAGATATGGCTTAGAAGTGCTGAGCATCTAAAGGAACAAGTTGAATGAATAAGGACTCTCAAAATTGTTAACTGAACAGTCAGTAAACTACTGCGGTCGGGTCACTCAGACGACAACCACAAGCACACTGAGGCAGAGAGTGATTATAATGATATCATCAGTGGTACTCAAAGTACAAAATAGTTGGAGCCTGTATAATCCAGGATGACGATAGAGTACTTCAACTCAAAACGAAAGGAAGGTTACAATTATCCATTGCTTTGCACCTACAAACAACGAGGAACAAGAGAAGAGGGACGACTTTCGAAGCAACTGCAAACAGTGATAGACGACATCTGGATGGAGACATCAAAATCCTTAGAGGTGACATGAATGCCGAGGTGGGAGCGGAGATCATAGTCTGTTTGTGAAATCAATGAGAACGGCAAACTCTCCGCATACTTCTATGCCTTCAATGATTTCATCATCCGAGGGAGTGCTTACAAGCATAGGGATATACTTGGGATAACATGAATTTCGCCACACAAAAGCCAGACAGACTGAATCTCGATACCGCTCAAATAAGTGGAGACTCATCCTCCAGAACACAAAGTTCAGAAGAGTCTACTTGCGTAAATCATTTTAAAGTAAATTATTTTTCATCGAGCACATCACCATTCAAAATTAATCACTTCGAATAATTCTAAAAAAAAATCAAGAAAATCACATTCAGAAATAAAATCGAGAACTCACCTCTTTGAACTAGAATGCCAAAAATAAATTCGTTCTGATTCCTGATGCAGCTTTTTATTAACAAATGTTTGTAGATTTGTTTCCCAGACCTTCACATATAATCCTCGAATTTTATTAATGAATATAAAATACAATATAGTGACTGTATAGATAATGTCGCACACCAAATTACTCAACAATATAATGAATAGCTACAAATGCACATATATAAACATGCATGTGCCCTGTGTTGTGACTGATATACATTCAGAATAAACTGCTTATGTAAGGAGAATATGTGATTTAGAGTTAGAATAGAGAGGGGATTTCAAGCGTCAGTGTGTAAAGTTGTTTACCACATTATGATAGTTATATGTGATTTCTGGGATCCTGTTTAACCTCAATATTTTGTTGGCTTTGAGAACCATCTCAGTTCGAATCACTACAGTCATGTATATTTGCGTAGGCAAACTGTTATTCACAAAATACGCTGTTCCGCCTGAAAAATTATTGGGATTCTGCTCTGATCGAGACTGATAAAATAAATGGATTTTGACTTTGTTTGTAAATAAACACCAGAATATTTCGTCCACTTCTATTAATGTGCCTCTGCCCACTGAAGTCATCGGAATCAGAAAATCTTGGCTGTGTTTTGCGCTAGGCGAAAAGCACTGTTAGACTACGAAAAAGGGAACCGTTTGTTTCTAGTTCAATTATTCTGTGATTTCTACATTCAAGAACATCCAGCTGTTTTTATATCATTTGAGACGGAATACAGAAAAAAAGACATTATTGGAGTATTAGACAACCATTCGTGAATATGTTATATGCGAGAAACATTTTAACAAGTGAGCATTCTGAATGTAGTCGTTGTCAATTTTTGAGCTCGTCCTGTTTCCCGTATCCTCTGTTTTCAAACTATTTTTAAACCTTAATTATATTGCTCGTCATAATCCTATTTTCATCGTACTTTTTAGCTTATTTTGACAAACGGATCTATATATACTATAATTATTGTTCCCTTGGGTTCCTAGTGCAACATAGGGCTTGAACTGCACGTCTCCCCTTGCCACTTCTGTCTTCTTTATTTTTCACCTGCATCCATGTTAGTCCATACTCTTTCAACTCCTCTTCACACGATCTCCTCCATGTCACCCTTACACCAACGTCCCACTTGCCACTTTCCTTTCAGGTTCCACTTGAGCGATGGCCTCACGCGCGATGTCACCAACCGGCCTCCTCAACGAGTGTCGATTTATCTCCACTTTCTCTTGCATATTTGTTGGTTGGCGATTGGTTCTTGTTTTGTTTGTTCCTATAGTTTCTTGTTGGTGATTCTTTCCGGCCCGGCCATCTGGTCTTCAGTATAGATCCAGTGAAGACAGTTGTTGGTAAATTTCTGCAACCTGTTGAAAATATTCTTTGTGACCCACCCGCTTAGTTTCTCATCCGTGTAGAACGAAGAACTGACTTGACGTTTGTATTTCAAGATTCAACCGAATTTTTTTGTTGATGCTGAGTTAAGTGACGAAGATTTCCAGATTGGTTTCAGGTTGACGAACGTGTTTCTCGCCTTTCAGATTCTTGCTCGATTTGACATCCTCGTCCGTTCCGACTTCCTGTAGTTGAGACAATGCTCCCTATAGATCATAAGTGAATGAAGTAACCTCTTTCAAATAACATTCGTTGATGGTGATTGGCGCTGGATGTTGTTGCTGTTGTTTGGTTGGTTATTTTTATAACCTCCGTCGAGTCTATGTTCAGCTGGAGTCCTGTCTTCGCTGCTTCTTCGACCAGTTTGTTGGTTTTCGCTTGTGAGTCTTAGATTTTGTGTGACATCAAACATGAATCATTCACGCGCGAAATCCAGGTCTTCTAGTTTCTTCACGTCGGTCCAGGATAATCCATATATATATATATATATATATATATATATATATATATATATATATATATATAAGAGAGAGAGAGAGAGAGAGAGAGATAGAAAGTAATATTTGAGAAATGTGAAGTCATCGCACGCAAAAGGGAGCTTCTTGTCGAATAGAAAGACATTAAACCTTACATTTAAAAGAAGAGATTCAAAATTGTGACTTTATAATAGCTTCTTTGTAATGAACACATGTAAGTAACTGTCCTTTTTTGCTACAGATTTCAATTTGAAGTGCTACTCACCATTTCCCGCTGAGTATAGAGATAGATCAGTGGAAATGATACACATTAGTGACGAATGGTTTCTTATAGTTAGTTGAATGAGTCCTTATCCACAGTTCATCAGTCACGTGATAGTCAAAAAATATTCAGATGAATATACATTGGGAGTGTGTAATTCTACATTAAGTTCATAATTCGTCACCTGATTAGGATATAAAACGATAAATTATCTTCGTGGCATCATTGTAGGAAATAAGAAAAAACAATTTGTTATGTCCTAATTCAAATGATCCTTCATAAAAGCTTTAAGCTGAAAGTTTGTTTCCAATTATTCAAATCACCAGAATAAAGACCATTTCATATTTTAAATAACAAGTAGGATATTAAATAGCTTTACTCTTTCTATGTCTTCAAACCTAAGGTACTTATATAGGTTGATATGTAATTCAAACAGTGTAAAAGCATCCAGTCACTAAATATTTACAGATGTAAAACTTTAACTTCAATTATCTTTTGCCGAATTCGTTTTTAATATCATTACTTTCAATACCTAAGATGAACAATGTTCCGTTGCTGAACTCTCTACACATTTCACCTGTAAACAGATATGTGTTAGGTAAGCATTCAAACAGGATCAGAGTTCCAGATATACTGTGTCTCCTTAATTTTGCGAAAGTAAATTATTTAAGAATCTACTGTACTTGTTATGTGCTATCAACTTATCACGAATGACAAGATACTAAACTTTACATTTAGATGCCAAAGCCCTAAATTATGGGATATTTTATTTTTACACCACATGCAAACTTATTTTAGCATTAGGTTTCTGACAGTCATTAAGTAAGAGACTACACGGTAATCACTGTGTTGTTTCTGGCGTAGATGTGGCAGAACTTTTAAACCCCACTCACATGTTCCACTTAGAATAAATGACTGATCTGTGGACAGTATACGAAATATGAGTTAATTTTCTGGTACAAAATGGATAAATTATTTTATACATTTATTAAAGTCTATGATTTTGCAAGAATTTTTCTAGTTTTCTCTAAAGTTATTCAGTCAATCAGCACAGGATTTTAAAACACTCAAATAGTGTTGGACAAGTCACTAAGTTTTACCAGATAACGGATATCTCCATTATGATATCACTTTAGAATTATCCTAGTAATCAAAAGATTTTAAAACCTGAATTGAAAATTAATTAATTACTACCTTGTGCTTTGCTCCGGTTTACACCACTTGATTTATGTAAATAAAGTTCATGGATGGAGAATTATGGACTGTGTAGAATGATTCCATTTTTTTCAATTTTATCAGTAATCATCAGGAATTCCTAGGGTAATTATGGTGTCCGCATTTTCAATGAAGACAGCCGTCCAACTATATCACCCTGGTGACGATAATGTAAATAGACATGGAAATTAGGAACAATTTGTTTCTTTAATTGGCCTATCAATCAGCCTACAAATTGATTTGACAGGAAAATATTTAGTCACATTTGCTTTTCTACTTCTGTAATGTTATTTGCAGTTACTGTGACACACGACAAACAGGTTATATTCACAAATAGTATAAGACCCAGGATATTGATTTGACTGAGCAATATGCATTTGTGCTGTGTAAGAACCTAACGGCAGTATTCGTGAATCTAAATGAATATATTTCAATATCTAGTAAAATGAGAGGCTGGACCAGATGGAACTTACACTTGTCTTCTGAAATCACAAATGAAAACAATGGTGCAAAACAAACGTATTTATGAAAACATTTCACAATAGAAAGTCACGTGAATTCTTGGTGAAAGTAAATCAAGTCGGTGTTCATATTTACTTCTTTTTATTGTGAATAAGCAAATGCATTCACAAGTCGACTGCGACGAGTCCTGCACTCTCCGATGATGAGAAGTAAAGATATTGTTTATAATGAGGACTCCATACGGTTCAAATGAATAATAATTCTTGAGACACTCCAAAAGTTATATCTTTCTAGATAACTGAAGTGTTTGCGAACGAATAACTATTCAATACGCGTTCATAATACTGTCAAGATGGTCGTGTGTGTTATCACACTTTATGATGAGTAATCGTCATCATATATAATGTCAGGAGATGATACTGCTACTAAATGTGTATTGAAAACGTTAGAATTGATGACCACTGGAATTCAGATTAAAGGTATTTTATTGACAAGGTTCATTTAATAGCCAACTACGCACTGTGTGCAAACTTTGACAACCACTTAATGAGGACAAAAAGATTCACATCAACATACATGTCGAATTTCGTAGTCTGCTATGCATATTATGAATAAGATATCACAGTAATATCCATCTTACTGAGTACCTTCTGACGAAGTGTTTGTTATCTTTCTTGAAGGTAGTGTCATATTATTTTAATAATCAGGTAATCAAACTAATAGGCCGCTGATTGGATGCGATAATTTCGTTGTTCGGCACATGAAATGTTATTCTAGTTGCTGTGATGCCAATTTCCAGGACTTTTCTTCACTTAATTTTATAAATAATTTCTTTTGTTTCCGTAGTATTTCGTTGATCTCAAATTTTGTGACATATTCAGGCTTACCAAGTTCCTCTTTAAAAAAAAGCATATTAATCATCGTCTAAAGTGACTTGTCTGCCGTTTCTTCATTAAGCATCATTATGAATCGATAGAAGCAGAAAGCCGTTCAAACCCTTTTCGTTCCACACTATATAAGCTTATTTGATATGCGGCCCTGTTACGATGTTGAAGTCATGAGAACAGGATATTGCTTCGTCTCAACCATATACTCAACTATATTATTCAGTCTGAGTCTCTAAATCTAAGAAACACCATTTAGTTCTGAAATAAAGCTAGTGATTTACAAACAAATATATTACGAAAAATGTGCTCTATAGGCTGACTGTCGCCTACCATTCAAAAGAAAATGATATGCGACATGTTAAAACGTTTCGAAAATTACAATTTATGCATTTCACATAATAAGGTGACTGTAGTCTTGCCACCGTGATTATTATAAAGAAAAAGCACATGAGATCTTAAATTTGTATTCTGAACAAAAGAAAGAGACGTATTTTTAAAGCTTGAATACGGAGTTTGCTACAAGTTTTTTTTATTACAGCTTGATTACACACCGTATTTTTGGTACAAGTATGGAATTTTAAGCGTGGATATTGGAATCCTGAAATTTGAGAGCCGACCATAGATATCAGGTGTGCATCGGCGCAGGCTCGAACCTCGGACCATGTGCATGGTCGGCGGGAGTCCTAACCACTGTGCCACCGACGAACAGTAGCAAAGTATCCAACGCTAAATGTGACCACAATTTAATTACGTGAAGGGAGGAAAATGAAGCAGTTTAGTTGTGGAAAATATACTAATCTACCAAACCAAAATCGGACTCAGTGGTAGTACATGATTACATATGTATTTACTCCTTGAATATGTAAGATGGTTAACCAGTAAAATTTGCCTAACAAAGTCTTAAAAGCAATCCTGTTATAAATACTAAAAAAAAACAACAAATCATGTTCCATCTCACATTCAGTATGATATTGATGAAGTATATCTTACAACTGTATAGTAGAGTCACTGAGATTAGTTCACAGAATGATTGCTTGGCTTCATTCATTAGAGTAAGGATTATTTTATTTAGCTCTAAGTATCAATATTTTTTGCCTAGTGGACATTTTACTGTGTATAATTAGACCTCTCATCTTCAGCTTTGTATAAATCACGTGACAGTCAAGAGTACCGTTCATTGCTTAGACAATTCAGAGTGAATTTACACTACTAGATAATTCTACGGAATCTAGTTGAACATAATAGCGTTGTAGCCTGTAGGTAGCATCGTCCAACTTCGCTCAGTTGGTCTGGTAGATTACCAATTTTGCGTGATTTAAAATGGTTGCAAACTTTGAGGTCTGTTTTGAATCCTTTTGCAATGTCTACTTCGATAATGTCATAAATTGTTTTAAAGATTTCCTCAAGTTATCAACTCACTCCTATCTATCGATACAGAAAATATTCACATACAACTTATTATGCATAAAAATTCCTAGGTAAATAAATTTACTTCCTGTTTTTTATTAACTTTAACTGAATAACCATCCATTAGTATTTATCTAAAAGGTGACTGAATACCGTAGCATAAAGGAATTAAATACATGCATTTGGCTATTGGTTGTGGTTAAGAAATAACATGATAACCTTTAGTAATATCCACTATTTTACCCAAATTTGATGTTATTTTTCCATAGTCATTTCGACTGCCTACGCTTAAACATTTCACTGTTTCACTACCAGACGTTATCGGAAATTAAGAAATACGCATTCCCCTCAGTCTGTTCACTCGACAGAAGAATATTAGAAATTGTGTAATAAATGTTGAGACAAGTATCAGTTAGTCATTAGTGTGAATAATCATGAAAATAAATGCTAAATTCTTATGACATTTTTAAAAAAATGAATAGTGTAAACTAATTTGTTGTATTTGTCAGAGAATAAGGATGTACAGTACACACGACAGTAATATAAACTCCGGTTTATTGAGTTGAAATTGATTTCAAAGCACATGAAAGCACAGATATGTGTATTAAATGACACCTCTGGATTATTTCTCGTGGATAACAAAGTTGTTAAAGAAATAATTCTTCTCAGTATATCTCGTTTTTTAACTTATTTGCTTCAAGATATTTAAATGAAAACAAACATTGAACATATAACTCACATTGTACCACTGATAATACCGGAAAAATCAAATGTGCACGTCAACCAGATTTCTTCACGTTTTTCTTATTGAAATTACATTAGTCTTGGAAAACTTTGCCATCTCCGTTAATAGAAATTATTCAGTGTAGTAGACAAAATCCAGCATTTGACACTTTGTTATTTGAATGACATTCATTTCGCACCTTTCACAACATATATATTTTTTTTTTTGATTTACAGCTTGATTCCACACTGTATTTTTGGTACAAGTATGAAATTTTCAGCATGGATATCGGCAGCCCAAATTTCGCAGGCCGACCATAGATATCAGGTGTGCGCCGGCGAGGGCTCGAACCCCGGACCATGTGCATGGTCGGCGAGAGTCCTAACCACTGTGCCACCGACGCACATATATATATATATGTTGTGAGTTCTTTTCAAAATAATATTATATATATATACATGTAATATATATTTGTCAACGGGTGAGTCAGTGATCTACTCTGGTCACCCAGGAGATAACCACACGCACACCGAGGGCATGGCTATCATGATGTCACCAACGGTAACAAAGGCCTGTTGCAATGGGAGGCGATGCCGTCCATAATAATGACCGCCAGATTCAACCTCAAAGAAAGGAAAGTGTCAATTATATAATGTTATGCACCCACAAGCAACGCAGACCTCGAAAAAAAGAAGAATTCAACAGACAACTAGAGGCAGCAATGGACAATACTCCAGATGGTCACATTAAAATTCTGATGGCCGACATGAACGCCAAACTGGGACCAGACAACACAGGAAGGGAACTCATCATGGGTAGAGAAGCTCTCGGAGAAATGAATGAAAACGGAGAACTCTTCGCCAACTTCTGCGCCTTCAACGAACTAGTGATTGGTGGTAGCGTATACAAACACAAAGATTTCCAAAAGACTACATAGGTGTCACCAGATGGGCAAACCAAAATGCAAATTGACTTCATCTCAATCCTGCTCAAGGAAGTGGAGGCGTAGCCTACTGGACACAAAAGCAAGAAGAGAAGCAGACGTTGTATCAGACCACTATCTCGTACAAGGGACAATCCAAGTCAAAATAAAAGCTTTCAGGTAATCAGGAGCTGCAGATAGACCAAAGGCAAGTTCAACATTCAATAACTGAAGGTCCAAGATTCAAAGAACATCTTCATTTCAAGCATAAGGGACAAAGCCAAGACACAAATCAAAACTAGCGAAGAGGTCGGCGTCGAAAAGCACAGGCACAATTTGAAAACGGTGTGGAATCAAACCTGCGTGGAAGTTTTAGGCAGAAAGAAGACGCAGGACAAACAGTGGCTCACTACGGACACTTGGAAACAAATAGAAAGGAGGAGGATAGTGAAACAAAAGATTATCCAGTGCACCAACGAGCAACAAAAACAGGAGTTGAATGCAAGCTGCAACACGCTGAACAAAAGAGTGAAGAAGAGTGCCAGGGAAGACAAAAGAAAATATTATGAAGCCATATCAAGTGAAGCAGAATAAGCTGCAGGCAAAGGAGACCTCGCCACACTCTACCAAAAAACTAGGCACCTATCGGGCAAATGTTCGACATATGTTAAGCCAGTCGGCATCAAAAATAAGATCCGGATTCACGGCTCCAATGTGAAGTCAGTGCTACCATACGGGTCAGATACTTGGCGCGTCATAAAGAGCATCTCAAACAAACTTCAGACCTACATTAACAGTTTTCTTCGCTCAATACTCAAGATCAAATGGCCGGTCAGAAAAGATCAGCAACAGGGATCTCTGGGAACGGACCAACCCAGCAGGAACCGATTGTGAAACAAATAGGCAGGAAGAAATGGTGATGAATTGGCCATACGCTGAAGAAACCATCAAGTGACATCACTAGACAAGCCACTGCTCGAGTGGAACCCGAAACGGAACGTGGCGTGTTAGTCGTCAGCGTGAGGGTGACATGGAGGAGGTCATGTGAAGAAGAGATGTAGGCATGTGGGTAGACTTGGAGCAGGATGAAAATGTTGGCAGAAAACGGAAGGCAATGGAGATTTGAGTGGCTGAAGCCCTATGTTCCTCTAGGAATTAAAGGATATAATAATATTATAATTACCATAAATGAGAAAAACAGATTCTAATATCTAATGAGTTTCACAAACTCTGAAACTAATTCTTGTATAGTTTCCAAGATTTGATGAATAATTTCAGTTATCATAAGGCTTTATTAGTATGGTGAGATTAAACTAACAATTACGTGTTTTGTAAAAATCAGCAATTAGTGAACACTTAAAATTCTATCTTTATTTTATTCCGTTCATGCAGATGGTTTGTAAATAAACATCACTTTGTTTATATGCCATTATCCTCACGTATATCTCCTAAGAATTAAGAAAATGCTCATTCAAAATATCAGGTAGAGTTTCTAAGTGTGCTGTGGCTTTTCCCCTTAAATTGAAAGTTAAAAACACTAAGACAAACTGAATATATGAGTAAATATTTCACTGCGAAAGTCCCGATACAGCTGCGAACTCCACGCTGGGTAACTGAATTTCAATGTATCAAAATACAACTCATTTCGAAAATTTTTAAAAAGGAAAAATGAGAAATTTTCAATGCATTTATTTTCCTTATATGCAGTTCAACCTTCTTTCGAATACAGACAGTTATAAAAATTGAATGTGAATTTCTTGGAAAATGGGCTTCGCACTAGTCCAGTTAATGCAAGTATCCAATGTGAAGTTGTGAGCATATGCACTTTTGCACCCACAAATATGAGAATACATGAACGTTTCTATTTTATTCTGCTTATTAGGTATACCACACACTGAAACAGTTTTATTTAATGGATGATGTTTCCAACAAAATTTATCGTTCATAATCATTTCATCAATTATAATCACACGACTTTGAAACCTGTGTTTTATAGTTTTCTTTGTTTTCTTCTGTTTTTCATCGAGATAATAGAACTTTCCAGAAATCTGGGACAGATGTTGAGTCATTCCTATTACACGTATATGCAGTTGATTCGATAAACAAAAGCTTCCATTATCACTCTCTCTCTCTCTACCCTCATACATAGGATTTTAGAACTGTCGTCTTATCCCATCCTATTGTATGATTGTGTGTAATTATGTGTCGTTATTTGGTTGAACTTTTCCTTTGATTTCTTATCTAAGTCGGGTCAACTAATCTAGATTTTGCTAGGTTTTTGTGCTGCGCTTGTCTAACTGCATTTGTACTTCTACTTTGACCTAGCATATTCTCAGAGAAAAAGGACTTTTATTGCTCGAATTGTTTCACAGTATGAAATGAATTTCAAATTCCCACATCATTCGTAACGAAACATACGTAAATCGTCTGAAAATGCATACAAAAATGTCGACTCAAAGAAAGAATATGGCCAATATATATATATATATATACATATATGAGGATTGAACTAATTAGTGTAAAAGATTGATACATGATTTTAGTGGTTGAGTTTTCCATCACACTTCGATGGTGTCAACAATTGAAATGCTAAGCGTTCAGTTGCAAATACTTTCCTCATTACAGAAAACGCAGTCCGAGATTATTGAGCTTAGCATAGATGAATCAGTTGTAGATTTTTTCTTAAAGTAAATCAACAATTTGTTTTGCTTTTAATTGTATGCAATGATTCATTGAAATGAACGGCTTTTAGTTTGGATTTAATACTTCAGTGACATAGCGATTAGGACGCTCGCCGACCATGCACATGGTCCAGGGTTCGATCCCAGGCCGACGTACTCCTTCATCTCGCTCAGCTAGAAATGATGCTGGTAAAGAGGAAAGGTCAAGCATGGAGTAAGCAACCCCATCCTGTAACATAAATACTGCTACAGAAACTTCAAGGCGCTAGCTTGAAGGTATATATATGTATGGACGTGGCAACTCGAACTGCTGCACTTCGGTGCCAAGTTCTATGTTGAATCCAGACAGACAGATATATATGTATATATATAGGTATATAGTTTGGATTTACACTTTTAGAAGTACATTTCAGGAGTTCAAAATATAATCACAAGAAGTTACACCTAAATTACTGTTCACGAATTCGACTCAGTCAAATATGCATCAAGCAACAATTATTGTACTCAACGGATGAATTGCGATAAACTCATTCACCATCTCTATAAGCGCTGGCTGTAGGTAGGTAACACTGTAACCAACAAGCTTCCTTTTGACCCCTGACTTTCTATGCTTGCAACTGATCGGAAAATTTCTGCCAGGTAGCTGATGGAATCATATAGTAGAGGAGTAGGATGTCGTTAACATTCCAGGGATAATTCAAATCAAAGCAATCACTAGAAATGTCATATTAATGTTTTAAATGATACTTTTCTGATAGCTTAGTCTTCCACTCAAAATGTCGAAAATGGAATTAAAAGATAATCTCGCATAAACGCTATTTTGTGAAAATGGTTACCTAATGTTTATTATAAAAGTTTTACAGTAAATTCGAAGGTTTTCAGGGTGGGTTATTGAAAGGTCACTTGAAAGTTATTGATTAGCCGGATGGTAGGATTATTATGAATGTGCATCAAAATTTCCAGGTTACTGGAAATTCACGCGTACACTGACTTCATCTTAGACCACACTTAACAGTTTGTCTAATGTTTGACTTGTTGTCATACTCTGCCAATATTTGAATGATCTCGAAGATAATACGATCATGAAATGATTCCATTCAATTGCATTTGCATAAGAACTGGAATTTCAGACGTACTTTTGGTAACTAGATATGTTAAAATACGAAATCTTTCCTTTGAAGTAAGAGTAAAATTTGTGCACTGTGGTAGAGTGTAATTCCAGTATGGGTAAATTTTGTTTTGATAAAGTCTCACAGTGTTATACAGTAATATTATAGGTTTCCAGACCGTAGGTATTACGAATTCCCTGGAATAATTTGTGCGCCGAGTCAGGGTGATTCATTATAAATTATTTAAATTAATCCCAGCGTGTTAAGAAAATCAAAACAAGATTTTTCTGCTTTATACAGTAATGTTTACTGATGATGTTTTGAGCACAATTTATTGCTCATAATCATATCCTTGACATGAATATGAGAAAATTATCAAGAGAGAACAAGTTGCTCTGAGGATTGTCGATACAACCTATTGATAAATGTTCTAAAGTTACTTATAGTTGTCTTAACTGCCTGAGGTATGACAAGAAATACACGCAAAAGTATTATTAAGCACCAAGAAACTAAGGCTGTACATCAATGTGAAGCCTGCAAGTTGTGTTACTATATGCCAGAGGTTGGGAAGATTTTTTCAGTCGCTTAAGTGAGTAGAATGAGTGTAGTAACCTGAGATATCTGTGGATTCCAGTTATACCACAGTGACCAGTCTCACAATACGTCAATTCTAACCCATTGGCTCTTTATTTCATTTAATTCGCCTTCAGATATAATGAGGAATAATCTCAGTGTAGCTGCATCAGATTCTCAAATATATTTTTGTTTTTGTTCTTCACCTTCTCATGCATATTCTCAGGATAACGATGACATGCCAAACAGTCATTAGGTCATATAGTGCAACTCAGCAAAATTATATATGAAAAATTGATGTCTAATAAGACATCAAATAAACTTTCACCTTTCTGTCATATTGTGCACAGAATTGTGTTGCTATTGAGTTCTATACCAAGATATGAATGCAAATATATAAACTGAAGCGCTACTGTGTACAGATTGATTATTCATTAAGATAACTGACTCTCCTAGATGCCTTTGACGAATAAACAGGCAATTTAACAAAAACAAGGATGTTTAAATCTTACCATCTGTACCATCAGCTAGAAAGGATTTTCAACGTAGGTGAGGATGTAATATCTTCGTTCTATAATTTAACGCGACATTGAAATAAATGCTCAGGTGGCTTTCATAAGAGAAAAGCTCCAGAGAGTGATTCTATGCTGCTGTACACACATGCCTCAATAGCTGTTAAAACTCGTTCTCAGGAACAGAAACTCATAGTTTGCCTGTAAATCCGTGAAGCAGTATGTTTCACTGACAGTGACTGAATTTTTTACATACTTGTAAACAAATCGAATTGAAAATCAACAACGCTGCACTGCACTTGAAAATATATCGAATAACTTGAAAATTACGTCTTACATGTGATAAACAGATTAATGTGTTGTATTTTTCTTCATTTAAACATGCGCATTGCTATATGTGAAGGAATGTCAAGTTAGTTAGTTCTTCACTTACTGAAACCTATTTCGTGACAAACAATAGCTAAATGAAGGTCTCTATACATTGAAAGTTGAATATGAAGTGGACTACTTGCAATGAAAAATGTGTTTACAACGTTGGATTTCTAGCATTTGGTTTAATTCTAGTTGTATCATAAGGTGACATCAAGTACAGAAACATCGGAAGACCAGAAATTACTGAAAAGGTGTTTCATTCTAATTTGGGATCTATGATATTAGCTGACGGTTGTGTTACATAACACGGTTGGGCAAAGGTTAAAATTCTTGAGCCATTAATCAAGGCTCGAACATTCACCTGGTCGGTCCTGGGGTCATGTATACTTAGGTTCGTGCTGATGAAGAGTTCAAACTTCAGATGAGACAGCCACCTAGTATTCCTTGGTTCTTCAGTGATCCTGTAACTTTTGTCACCTCATCGTCAAGAAAACTATTGATTTCTCTAAACTGTATTTTGTCTTTCATATCTTCAGTTATATATTACTAGAAAACAAAGATGGTGAAGTTAGCAGTTTATAGTTATCTGTTTTGCCATATTCTCGAAGCTCTTAATTAAGTTCCTAGTTCATCCTTGGTTTTTTCCACAAGATGATCTGAGTAAAAACCCCGTATATCTTCAGTCGGTGCAGCGTACGTGCAGTCAGTCACAAATATCTTGTCCCTTCGCTTACTTATAGAAAGTTTACAGAATATGAATTAAATTACACTTTTTCCGTTGATTATTGAAACTGGTCACATAGAAACTGAAAGCGTTTTCAGAACCTCAAACTAGAATACCGGTGTGAGGATAATTTTGGGCTCTGTTAACAGAAATATTCGGACAAGACCAAGTACGGAAAGTCTAACTACGCTACGAATAGTAATAGGGTTGTGTTCGTGTGCTAACTTCATGTTCGATGAACGATTTTTCATGAAGATTTGAGATCTATCCGGCCAATGAACAATGTAAAGTGACTGAAGTTCGAGTCGATCGCTAAAGCTCAATATGGCGTTCAAAATCGAAATCCAATTTTGAATTAATCGGATATTTCCTTTTACTTGTGAACGAATAGGCCGTTAGTCAGCTGGTACAGTTGACGGATCAAACTGACCCCAAGTATTAATTGTTTCAGTACTGTGGCCAGTAAAATGGTACAGCTATGATAGACAGTTACTGTGAATATTTTTCCCCGAGACCTACATATTTCATTTATATTCAAATGTACGTAGAAAAACTGTGTGAAAGAAAATTTAAATCCACACAAGTAAATTCATCAGTCCTTTTTCACAGTACAGATAATCAAATTGATCCTCTTAAACCCATTCTGATTTCAACGTTACTCATGGTTTTATTCATTGATTATTTGGTTGCTATACTGTAAGTATCAAACCTGAATAAAAACAAAACTTCCCTACAGAATTATTATCTCCACAATGCTGATAAATCTCGACATCACCAGCATCACACACCTGAAAGTTTTCCAAGAATGTTCACTAAGATTTTTCATAGATTTTTTGCCATACTTCCTAAAATGAAAGGTATTTTCACGAAAACTTCAGGCACAGCACCTTCCAGACACGGACTGATCGCCTGATGATGTCTATTTATGGCAAAGTCAATAAGTCAAAATTTTAAAAAAAATCAAGAAATGAAATACAACCAAATGGAATACGGTTTGTTGCACTCACCTGAACATACTGGTGAAAATTCGCAGTGGATTTAAGACTAATATTAAAATATTATGTGTAGATTTGACGAAGACAAACGTTTCATTTAAATCATCTTATCTATTCATGAGCATTATATACATTAGTAAATCTCCTCAAAATTCTGAAATTCTACGCATTCATGACTATCTTTTGGTCTCCATTGGACCTTCGAAATTAGAGTAAGTATATTCACTTCATCTGTAAATGGACACTATCGAATGATTCTTGCAATATCTCATTTCACGCAGAGATCACGAATCCATGTTAACAAATCACTATAAATGAAGATTGTTTAGTGTCTATGGTTTATTCATATGCAGTTGAAGTAAAATGCATGCAATGAGGTTGAACTTTCATAAATAATAACTACTTCTTAACAGATTTTTACCAAGTAGAGTGGATATACATCTCAAATTTTCTTGATTATACATCACATAACGAAAAGCAATTACTGACCATTTCATTACAGGGATATTGTCCATTATCATTTGAAGAGAAATTTTATAATAGTGAGACTTGATAAACATTCCATTTGCATTCAAATTCTCCGACAAAAGCATAGTGGCCTATTCATTCAGCCTTCAGTGGATATTCAGATCTTTTGCTACTAATCAAGGTGTAAAAGATGAGTATTTTGATTATACATCATTCCGTATAAGATTGTTTCAGAAAACGCATCGTACATTGACTCTGAAATACTTCGTCTTATATTAAATGAGCAAATTTGTTTAAAGCTTGGCGGTAGAAGCGTTTGATTCCTTAATTTGATCTCAGTTGTCTTTGAAGATTTTCATATGCGTCAGAAGTAATGGTTGAGCAGCTTTCTGTGAAGCTAAAGTCTGTTTAATCAATTTCAATGTGATCAACATTGACGACCGATTAAATTTACCGAATGGCACCATATCAATTAGATCTTTGTCTACATACAAAACTGGTCTCACCACTTTCACTCATCAAATGGTGACCAGCATCTTTAAGTCCCAAATTTTCAAATTAAACTTACAGATGGCGTCTTCAATAATGCGTGTGGATAAACATGCTTAGGAGACGATATTTGATACTACACCTCAGTTGGTATGGTATAACTATAATTATCACAACAACAATCTTATAAAGGCAGACTTCATCATGTTATTAAAGCAAACATGAGTAATGCGATTGCTTTCATCAGTACCTTGAAATGTTTCTTAAATTAAGAAAGACAAACTGATACCTTCCAATGAGAGATGAAACAAATGTTAGAGTGAAGAAAATGCTCTTTCCGCCGATATCATTTCTGTAGCTTTAAGGCCGTAATTATTTATGGATTTCAGTTGTTTTTGCGTGTCCTGAAATTCGGCACTGGGTGAAACGATTGCAGTATGATAAGTTCTCTTTGCATGAATACGAGATTCAAAACAGTTGGGAATGTTTATGAACAAGTTTTCACATAAAATGCAACAAATGCGAGCAAATGTATGATGAGAAGTTCCAGAAAATTTGGAATTTAGAACATTTGCATTTATCAGACCCAATTGATAAGATGAGATATACTAATGGGTGGAGTGCAGACGAATAATATTTACAATTCTAGTGTGACGAAGTCAAATGATAATGAAGAAAAACGTTAACCGTGTTTTAAAACAATTAGTTCGCTTTATGAATTTAGACAAGGCAATAAGAACACGTTTGCAATGCATTTGCGCAACATATTTCAAACAATCTGACCACACACGGACTTGTCATAGGATTGTATATCTGTGACATTAATAGAGTTAAGAGGTGAGAAAATAGACTTAGGTCAAGTTAAAAGGACATATTGAAGGTAGAAATAACAATGAAGATAACTAAACCAATTAACAGAGGCAATAGTACATCTGCTATGGTATCAAAACAAAGTTTACCAATGGAGGTTTACTGTGATGATGAATTGTTGATTTTAACAAATAAACGTGATTTAGACTTTCTAGTTGCCAGCTGGGGCTTATAGTAACTTTAGGATGCCTTCCAAACACGTTTTATAGATAGGTTTAAAAGATGTGTTGACGTCAATTTATTGTCTTGCCTCTGTAATATACCTCGCAATTGAGGAGCTAGGTCTTCTGTACTCAGCATTAATGGGTTCTGAAGATTCTATTTGCTTCTGCAGCCATTTATGAATTCGCTATCAAGTGTTTTGCTCTGCCATATAATATTCCACTCGATTTTGACTTTGATTTTCACGTATTCACTCCCACACTCCTGAACACTTCATCGTAAGGTGTATAAATTAACTCTGTTGTTCTGTCTTGCATTTTCTCCCTATTTTGTACATGATTTCAAGCACGGTGAGAACATCAAACTTTCCTTGTCTTATTACTGAATAAGTAGTTGTCCTTTTAATATTAAATAACTGTATGCATACGTCATATTAAACATTTTGTTTCTTACACTTTCTATTTATAACTTGAAGTCGCAGTAAAAAGTATCTTCAGATGTTTTGTAACTTGTAACTGATTAATTTAGGATGTACATAGTTGCAGAGAATGCACGAAATAATACGAGCTTGTAATGTCCGACGAATATGTTTGTTCTTTCTTTATTTAAACTAGCAAAGGGGACTGGTTTCAAGGAAGTGTAATAAGACAAGACAAAATGAAACAAAAAGTAGAGGTAAGTTAGATTTCTAAAACGCATAATAATATAAAATCCGAGGTAATGAAAAAGAATGTGTGGTTGGAATCTGTTTACTACTTTGCATATATTTGTTAATGTTGTGTAAAGCCTTCACCCTGAATTCTGTGTTTTGTTTCTTTTAAATATCTAAAAGAATAGCGAGAACTGATAATTCAGAATGATTTACACCCCCACGTTATACTCAGTATTTCACTAGACGCAGTCATTGTGAATCGCTTGGTTAGCCGACTGATCCTAAGTCCGCAAACGTTGGAATGCTGCAGACATCAATCTGACACCAGAAAACTGCAAAGTAATTTCAAAACTATTTCAACACTAACTAGTAACACAAATTGGCAGTCATAACCGGTGGGGGGGGTTAAGCGCGGTCACTTCTTTCACACATATGTTGGCTGCAGGTCTCGGATGGAGATGCCACGGAGTGGCGTTCAGTAATCTTTAATCGGTGTGAAAATTTACTGTGTTCGTTTCAAACGACAAGATTCGAATTTTCAATGGAACTGTCAAGTCAATGGTTCTGTATTAGTCAGTCACTCAGTGCATCACAAAAGGTATTGTTAAAAATGCCTTCATTTTCATCAGCAGCTGCCTTTTTATGCTGAAAAATTGAAAACCAGATGTCCGTAATATATTACTCACAAGCAAATGTGGCATCTTATCAACCAAGAACGTTTTTTCCAGGCGTTATGCCTTGAGAGATGGTAATGGAAAGATTCTAGAAAGACCAATGACTGATTTCGTGTATCAGGTACTCAGGAGGAACCGGAACAGGAAACCACATGTCTAGTATCCCTAGGTCACTTGAAGGGGACCAAAGCTTTTGGGTTTAACTAAACAGCCTGCAGAGAAACGCGGAACGTGGTATTAAGTGACTATGTCCCTTTCGTAACTTTAGGGAAAACTCGTAGTGGTTATCGTACTCGACTTGAAAGACAAGATTATTTTATTTTATTTTTTATTTTTATTTTTGATTACAGCTTGACCCCCACACCGTACTTTTGGTAGAAGTATGGAGTTTTCAGCGTGGATATAGGTAGCCCAAATTTCGCAGGCCGACCATAGATATCAGGTGTGCGTCGGCGAGGGCTCGAACCCCGGACTATGTGCATGGTCAGCGAGAGTCCTAACCACTGTGCCACCGACGCACTATAAGTTTTCATCAAAACGTCATTTGCTTTTTGGAACAGTGATTTGTCGCTTCTTATTTGAGTTCACTAACTTTTGGTTAACTTAATGCATGATTTATGAGACTCCATAGCGTATTGACGAATCACATGCTAAAATGACATTCAGAAATTAAGAAAGGTAATGAGGGAAGATTAATACATTTTCGAAATGTGGTTTCAAAATGCACGAGTAAATCACGCTTGATTTCCTGAAAGCCAAATTCACAAAGGTCAACTGCTCTATAGGATAGCCTTTTATGTTATGAAAACATGTTCTTCTCATAGTTTCACCAGACTTAAGAAGGATGCATTGTCCATACAGTTTTGAAAGGATAGCGAAAAATGTCGACACACAATTTGGGCAGAGTCAGTTTATTATAAAAACTTTTCAGAAGTGATTTCATATAAAAATCATTATTATTTATAATTTCAATGGAACTGCAACCTGAAACTACTCAAAGGCGTGCACCAATGTGACCTCACAGCTGTTTTAAAGATGAGAAGTTGCATTTGACTTGAGTTTATATATTACATATAACTGAAAATAGTCTTGTGATAATTAACAGGGAAGAAAACCTTTCCAAAATGTTAGCTGGATTTGAGTCAAAACTTTGTGGGTTAAAACTCGTTTGATTTAGAAGCAAATACACCTTCTCAAAGAATACAATTTCCTCTGTTTACCTGCTAAATGAAGGTACTTCAAGCTAAGAATATCAGCCAGAAATATCTACTTCATATGTGATCGTTCGTGCAAACGCAACTGAAGTTACACAAGTGTATTTTCCAGTATCTTTCGTAGCCCTATAATATAACCTCGTGAAAATGCTGGCAAAAAATAAAGAGATTGCATTTTCATTTTTTATTTTGACATGGCTTTAACATACATATTGAGACCGCCTTGTAATATTGCTTGTGTTCACATATACGGCATTCTAGGTTATCTTAAATATAAAGCTCACTCCTACATATGAATCTGAACAGCAATATGTGTCTCACCATCAATAACACGGGTTTTTATTATTATTTTGCCCTTAGTTTGAATTAGGAATCAAGAGGAATATTTTCCCTTGAAAACGTAAACACTAATCAACAACTTACCCATTCCTTTGACATGAAGTGCAAAACGTGAACATAGATCTCATCATACTAAAATGTTTAGATTAAGTGAGTCAACATTATCAGTGAAACTTGTCGTTTGAAGAAGACAAACTGATCACAGTATATAGTATAATACATTGATTGCATATATTGTTTGGAGACGGATTGATCTCCACATCAAAATACCCTCAATGTCCAATGACTATTTCATGAACGGCAAATAAATTTAAACTGTGTGCATTCCATGAACAGTTATGAATCACTAACTTATTAAACAATGTTTACTTATCAAAATCTTGGTCAGCTGATAAACTTCAAGTGGCATCGATATCTAATTATAGTGCTGCTGTGTATGAACTTGAATCAGATATTTCCACATAGTAATGTAATTTACTAGATTGAACATATTTTGAAAAGCCCGGTGAATGAAACCACATACCCTAACCTCAATTAGGACCTCAACGGGAATTGAAGAGTAGAGTATTCCACCGCCACATTCTGACAATAATATGAAGAGAATATAAAGCCTTGTGAGGATGTGCAGATCTAGTTGAATACAAAGTAACCCTAGAGGACAGTGTAAAGTTTTGATGCACTACTAAATCATTGTTTTTCGCTTCTAATCTAATATTATTAAAGTTTTATCATCATAGTGAAAACATTGTAATTTTTCGGGTTACAACAACGTCTGAATTAAGCTGATGTCATGTTTTTTAGATCCAGAGTTTACACACTTGAACTGAGTCGGTTCTAGAAGTTGATATTCTGTGAGCTTCTGGATAAATGTTATGCCACATAAGTTAACTCACCCTTTAAAGCTACACATTGCGTAGTGAAGGAATAGCTTTTGTGCATTACAAAACATATTTATTTGTCAAAGAAAGTGGACGAGCCTTTGTTGTGAAATGAAGTCCGTTCAAATAACAACTTTATATTTTCAAATTTCCGTGGGTACCACTTTTATATGTAGTTCCACTTCATGTTTATTTGTAATGCTTTATAGCTTGTTTGAAATGCTGAATAAAAATAAAACGTGTACAGAGAACTCTTACTTCCCCAACGGCGACCGATGAGTCATAACATAGTCTCCATTATGTATTTAAGTATTACCCAGTAATCTTGTTTTTTTAAAAACGGTCCAAACCTGCTGCCTGAAATTAAAGACATTATTGGGTACCTTAGTCACTCAAGATCATCACACAACATTTGTAACCAACAGTTCTGTTTACGGACTAATCTGCAGGTTACGTCAATTTAGAACTAATACAACATTCGAAAAGTGAAAGAGTATTCAAATTGCGAAATGATTAGAATATGCTCAACTCACAAATACATACTGATATGATGCAAGGGTTAATAAAGCATTTGCATTTTGAAATTTCGGATTGAATTTAATGAAGTAAACGGCTATATTTAAACAAGTATGGACTGTAAAACAATAGAAAGGTCGCCGAATTTTCTTATTAAAAACATCGGTGGCAGTGATACAGAACAATAATAAAATGAACTGCTGTATTTTTCGTCAGCAGTATTCCCACAAATGATAATGTTTTGTTCAAGAGATTACATATTCAACAGCATCTCAGATAATATCGCGAAGCATGTTCATTTAAATGTACACTGATACACGCATATAAATATTATTACCAATAAACTACTTGGTTGTCAACACCAAACAAAACCCACTGAAAATCTGAAATTTATGTAAATAAACCTGATACACCAAATCAGTTCTCCAGGTACTCAAACCTAATCACATACATTTTATGACATTTCAAACCATTTCATAAAAAAACTATACATTCACTCAGACGGACAAATCACCACGATTTAAAGTTTCTGTTGATAACGTTTCAAGGAAAATTTTAAAGTGGTAAGTGGAACTTAATGGGCGTTCGTCCGTAATTTGCAATGGCTTCGTATTTAAGTAGTCACACTTTGTCCGATACCACCAAGGAAGCCAATCACGACTTTTACATTTGAATATATTCAGCGTTCAACGGGTTGTGAGTGGAGTTTTACTAATCAAGTCTGCACGTGCGTCAGTGGCACAGCGGTTAGGACTCTTTCCGACCATGAGGTTTGATCTTCTGCCGACGCACGCCTGATATCAATAGTCAGCCTGCAAAATGCAGACTAGCTTTTATCTACATACGAAGAGCAATCGCAACATAACCACTTATCAAATGGTGACTGAAACTTCAGTGGTCAGCATCATTCAATCCTACTTGTACACATTACCCATACAGGTGGGATCTTCACAAATGCAGTTACATGTATAAATGGAAGAAATGATTTTTTCAATCATGGCATTCAGTAGTGGATCCAGGCTGGCATCACGTGACTGTGGTTATCGCATCAACACAGATTTAAAGACAGACTTTATTGGGTCAGTAAAGCAGACATAACTAGGTTGTGAATCTTTCGTGATCCTGCAATTGAGAAATGCGTGTGAGAAAATGAATACAATATGAAAGCTGAAATAAATATTTCAGTGAAGTACATGCTCTAAGCGATGATTAAAGTTTTGTAATCTTACGGATGTATTTGCATGCACATTCTGTCTTTTTTATTTGCCAAACTTGTATTAACTAGGAATTTCGCAGTGACAGATTACTGGATTGTATGACTATGAATTCCGAGTTGATGGAGTATACAATACTGTCCAACAGATGACAGCAAGACTTAGTCAATTCTGATATTTGAGTGAATACCTGAATTTTTTATATCAAATGTATTAAGATGGTAAATGAAATGAGTAGATTAGAGTTAATAAAGCTTGAAAAATTTTAAATTGTTCAATCGTTAAATGGAATATGGCAAACATAATAAAAAACTTGAAATAAGCAAGAACGAATAACTTCTGTACACAACATGATTCTCCTGGTTTTATAGAATTTAGGCACATTTATTAGACTGCTAGCGGTACCAATCTTTCGTATATCTGGATGCCATCTTAATTGAGCTGCACACCGTTACACGTAAATACAGCAGTACTGACCAAAGACATATGAGAAGGCAACTAAGAGCCGTTGGCAAGAGACACCCCACTGTTTAAAACTACAGCCTCTACATACTTTAAGGTGATGCTGAATATGTGCTTTTAAATTACTCTGAAATATGACAGATTCACGTATATCTTATAAGTGTTATAAATTAATTAGGCTCGAAACATCATGTAGATTAGAGGTTCATAATAAAACAAAATTTGCAATATAACGTTAAGGTGTGTGAATTACAGGTCGGCAGCCATACATAATACGATACAGTGGCTGTTGCTGTGTGAAGAAAGTGCAAGAGTGCATGTTTTCCCCAGATATGGAAATTCTATCTGTTAAGAGCGCTTTATCAATAAAATAGTGGATCACTTTGCTCGCAATATCTAGTTTATTCTATCTTACAAACGTCTTTAATTTGATTTGGAAGTTTCATTTGACGTTTCCCAAATGAATAATATGGAATAAAAAGTATTTCAATATATTTTAAATAATAATGCACGTTTACTTACTTTCATCGTCTTGCATAGATTATTGAGTTGAAATTCAAAAGTAGTTTTCTGTTTTCAACTTCGAATCAGTGTCGTCTTTTAAACATACATTTAGCTGTGCTTATTTGATACAGCTATGTTTCAACTAACCTTTTTTCTTGTATAACTTGTCTTTCTGCTCATTTGATTTCATCACCCTCTCACATATTATAGATTTAAGTGATTTCAATCAGTGAATTTGTTAGTATGATAGGGGAGAAAAGCATTCCTTTTAAATATTAATTAGTAATCTTACTCCAAGTGGTATCGGCTGACACAAATTTTGACAATGATTGTTCAAATTGGGAGTGAATTACGTGTATTCACTTCACTTACAAACGAGTTTGATGGTGAAAGTCAGTGGATTCATTCTTCAAATAATAATCTTCTTTTTGGAAGCGTTTTAGTATATGAATGTTTTAGGCTTTTTCAAGAAGTTACATATTCTTCGATGTCAGCTTTAAAGCATAAGATTTATGTCCTATTGTGAGTAATTACTGAGAGTAACACATAACTTGCCTGCCAATCACAAGGAGTGTATTAATACAAGGCTGTTATCAAATCTAAGTCTCTGGAAACAATAATATTAAACCAGAGAAATCAGGGAACAGCCTAAGTGCTAGCTGTGCAGTGAGTACAGTCTGAACTAGGAGGTATTTAATAAGTACTTTGCATCTTGATTTTTAAACAAATGTGAGAACTATTGAAGAAACCTTTTAAAATACGTAACATTTTAAATGTGATAACTACTGATCTGAAGAGATACATGTTGAAGTTTTCAGTTACATATAAAGATTGTGGTAATATTTTAACTGAGTATACTAGTTACTTTCATTGCATCCTTTTAGACTGTATTCTAGCAATCCTTTGCGTTTAGACAAGCAACAAATTATTCACAGGTTAATTAAAATTCAAGCTTAAGCATGTTACTCACCTTCAGCTGTAAAAATTGTAAGAATTGCAAAACCAATGCTGTAGTATGTTGTCACCGTTACATTGATTGCTAATTCCTCAACCTTCACTAAATCATGTCTATGAAGCTTACCTTGATTACAATCGAACCAAAGTGCTAACTGAAAGATAATGCTTCGAGGAAGTCTAGAAGGGAAACAGGACATGAGCTCAGAAACGTAGAGAACCTCTTGAGTAGAAAGGATGTCATAATGAGAACAAATTTATGGGTTTTATCGAGATCATTTGTTAGGCCAGTGATTTCTTGCGCTATTATTTACCGTAACACTTACTCTTGTTGCTGTAAAGCTTATCGAGTTACCGTGGCACATGAAAGAACATTCTCTTCGACAGTTTAGATGGAAATACGGCAAGGTATTAAACTTTAGGCACCAGTGACATTGTGAATACTCACTGTATTCAAAGGTAAGCTGCCTAATGTTTTCTTAACTTAGCCGTTACCGAAATCTACCTTAAATCTAATATTCTCCATTATAAGCCTACTTGTCCGTGGCCTAAAACTAACTATAACCTTCCGTAAACCCAACCTAAAATTATCTAAATATATCACGTTAAATCAAATAACACTGTGTCATGTGCTACTGATTAGGATTTTGGCATGAAAACATTGAATAGCAGGGAGACAGATTTGATGTCAGAGAAAGCAAACGATACAGCATTGCACAGATACTTGGGAGACATGAAAGGAACACAAAGAAACCCAATATGATGGAAGGAGAGAAGTAACACCACAACATAGATTGTAATAACAGAAGACAAGATCCGGCAACAGATCGTTTTATTACGGAAATCAATACGTATTTACATATATTTCCTGTACATTATCTTGCTTATTCAAGTATACAAGCGTAGTCTTCTGATTGGTTGTTTCTTGGAGGTTAGGCAGACAAATGCAGGCTTCTGATTGGTTGTTTCGGGTAACTTCGAAAAATGGAGCCATCTATCTGCAAATCATATTTGCCCACGCTAAGTCTGCTGTGATTGGTTTTTGAATCAGCCTTGTTCATATTTTCTCACGGCCAATATTAGTGACCTAGACATTGACACAATTGGCTAGCAGCCTGCTCTCACCACAGATCTGAGCATATTGTGCTTTGTAGATAGAATGCACATAAATTCGCTTTACAGTGATACTCAAATGCAAATAAATATTCCTTTATGAAGTCAACAAGTTTCTTTCGTGAATGTACTGTTTTTCATCTACCTTGCCTTGGTGGTTGTGTCTCCTAAGAGTAAAGCTCAACTTCATCAAAAATACCTCTTCGTTTATTCTAATTTCACTGTTTTGCCACCTTTTGTTATTCATGAAACTGCCGTCATAGTGATGAAGCAGTCCAGACATGAGCAGTGGTTTTCGCAAACGATTAGTATGTTTAATACGCATCGCTCTATCCACAGATTTTTCACTCATTGTATAAACTATTTTTACCCAGATCATGCGATTCACTGAAAGTAATGTGCACACGCCTACTGGTATATTAGTCACATCCATCTCATACAACACAAGGCAGAATATTTGTGATCATATTAGGAGGCGTTGCCGTTTATAAATGCTTTGATTTACAGTGTAGTCCACGGCAATGGTCTACCAATCGTCATCTCACTATCTTATTCAATATTCAACCTGTCTGTTGTTAACCGTGTCCAATACCAGATGACTGTCATGTGATGACTACACCGACTGAACCAATCACTGCATTTCTATTATGTGTGTAATATTCGCATTCCATGTATATTGATTGATATCAATGCAGATGACTCAGACAGCCAACAGTTTATTTCACACGTTCATAATAATAAAATTGGGTAGTATTTAACATAACATAACAATTTCGCTTTATTCCAGAAACAGTACTTGTGGTACAGTGTGGAATTTTCAGCACATATCTACAATATTCCATCTAATTTCATCGTACATTTAAAAGGAGTATTACAAAAGAAATAAAATATATAAAAAACACAACATAAAACCAAAAAAGAAACAGAAATAACAAAAAAAACAAAAGAAAAAAATGCAAATAAAAATACCAAGTAGAAAGGAAGATAAACACCAATAATGAAAAATATTTCAGTATTGGGTAGTGGAAGCTATGATATGTGTATGCGTGGTGAACAGTAACAGCTATAATCATCAAAGAAATTATGAGATGTTCTTAAGAATGTTTATAGCCAAGATGATCAGTTAATTTGATTGAACTACACCAAACAATCATAAAATAAACATTTCAGGGTTTTTTATTTTTATTGTCAGCACTAATGCAGTGTTTGTAGTGGTAGTGTGAGTAACCATGCATAATACAAAATTTTTAAGATGGTGATAGTGGCGTTCACAAACAAGATTGTCAGTTAAATAGTGCCGAACAAAGAACAACCACAAAAATTAATATTACATGATGGTTAATGACAGGACAATTTTGTAATAATCATAGTGATAATATAGTTGGACCCAGTAAATATACAAAAGAAGGAATAGAGTAAAGTACAAAAAAGTAAGTCAATGATAATAATATTAAGTAGCTAAGTATGTTTAAGAAGGTTGTTCACTATAGAGTACAAATAAGAGGGTATAAGGGGAAATAACAAGGGCCAAAATTATGTTATTAACAACAAAGCAAGTCATAAGTTTCACGCTTAACATTGTCCCTGTCACTTAGAACACGGGCCAAATATGGTATCGTTGACTTCTTATACATGGTTGTACGAGCATATATTATTTTGTACTGATTTCTGGTTCTACCTGATGAGATGCAAGGAGAGAGTTGGGAATAGAGGGGATGTTGGGGGTCGGAGAGTATGGTTATAGACCATTTCTCGCATGTATTCAGATGCTTATCCACTAATGTAGTGACAAGTTGACTGAGTTTTACACTGCTAGTCCTACTAACTACCTTCAACATCCTTCTCAGGATGGTATAGTTCTTTTTCAGTAACCCAGGAAAGACTAACGGGGAGCAGTAAAGTAGAATAGGTAGGATACGAGAGTTGACAAATTGTGAAAGCAGAGGTTGAGGGACTCCAGTTAGTCTGAGTTTCTTAATGTAGTAGGTTAGACGAAACACTTTCTTGGAAATCATTTGGATATGAGATGACCAGGTAAGGTCGGAAGATATAACTAATCCGAGGTATTTTGCATTAGACTTTGTTTCAATTATAGTCCCCTCAATGCTACAGGCTTCATGAGTTCTTACTGGTGTTTGTAGATCTCGTTTATGCCTAAAGGAGCAGTCGATAGTCTGGCATTTTGAGGGATTCAGCATGAGGCCATTTAGTTTAGACCACTGACTGATGTCAGACAGAAAGCTATTTAATTTGAGACAGTCTGACTAAGACTTAACGAGAAGCGAAACAGTCAGGTCATCTGAATATTTGACGAAGTTGATTTCATCTGAGAGAGGTAAGTCATGTAAGAAGAAAGAAAAGAGAAACGGTGAGAGAACAGCACCCTGAGGAACTCCAGCTTCAGTAAGCAAAGGAGAGGAAGCTACACCATTATATACCGTGTAGTGCATCCTACTGGAGAAGTAAGAGTGCAGCCAGTTGATAGCCCAGGACTCAGTTTGTATAAGGCTAAGCTTGTTTAACAAAAGGCCTCTAGGTACAGAGTCAAAAGCAGATGTGTAATCAAGGAAAGTACAACGGACATACTTGGCCCCTTTGTGACTTTGTTTGCAGGTCGATTGTTTCATGCGCAGTTTGTTTTCAATGTTGTACTAATGAAGTATTTTTTGAATTTTGAGGAATAGACGAAGTTGTAATAGCGGATGTCAGCTGCAGTCTACCTCTAAAAGAGACTTTGCAGTCATTATTATCATCTGTTAGGGTTGAGGTATTTGAAGGTAAACATTTTATGTGCTATGGTCACTTGAATCACGAGAAGCGAAAACTATAAGGAGTTCGTTGGATAGTCAGTCTGTTTCCGTCAACTTCTGCTAAGGTTTTCTTTAGTGAGCAGAACAGACAGTTTCCCAGTAATTTTTTTTGTTGAATCTCCATTGCATTGCAAGTTCAAGTAAAGAGGTATTTTGTCAGCAAGGAGTATGAGGGGTTTTGGTTTTTTAGGTTTCATAGGTTTTGTGATGAAACATTCTTGGCAGCCATTTTCTAGTAAAGATTCTCTGCAGGGTGTTTAAATCCTCTTTTATAGTATCAGGGCTGCAAATGCTGCGAATTCTGTTGCTTGGTGAACTGATCAGTTTTCGTTATGTATACAGGGGCACCCAATTGAAAAAGTTAGTAAGTTGTCTGTTCCACGTCGGCTTTCTGTGGATAGATCTTTTCAGTGTTCCATCTTGTTCAAGTCTTGTTAACTGGACATCGAGAAAAGATATTTTTGTGCCAGATTCTTTCTCTAGTTTAAATTTGATTGCTGGAAGGCAGGTATTGTCCACGTATGTCTTGTAGAATACAAAGTTGTCAGTCACTTTCTTTAGATGCTTGTTTTTACTTTTGACGTGAAAAAGTCTGCGAGCGACGGGCCAAGTAGTGAGCTCATAGATATTCCATCTTATTGTCGATATATTTCGAGAATCAGACGTTTAGGATATATCTCAATATGAGTTGCTTCAAATATTCAGTGTGTATACCAGTGTTCATCTCCTTTGAATCAATATTTTCACATATATGGCATAATTTGTTCGGTTAGTGTGACGTTTGTAAACAATGATGCCAAATCTTGTGAGTACATGATTTGATTGGAAACATTGACGTCTTCAATGGAATTGATGAAATCGAAGGAATCTCGGAGTAAGTTGCAGGAAATTCGCCTTCTGACTGGTTCTGGTAAGTCCACTAGCCATTAGGCAGTGTGATGATAAGGTGAATAGGTCATATAGTGGATGTGTCGAAGAGGTATGTGTTTCTTGTGCACTTTCGGTAATGCATAAAGTCGATATATTAATCAGCTAGGAGGCTTCAGCTATTCGAAGGTTTCAGCGTCGATGAATCACACAGTTTTTAGTTAGTTTTTGTTCACCTTGCTTTATCAATTTCTTTTCACTGGTTGGTTTTGTGAATTTAAGCTCGTCGGATAGGGTGATCAGTATTTCGCTTATGTAGTGTTCACGATTCATGACAACAATTCCCACACATTTTACAGGGTGTAACACAATGATCTCTTTGCTGTCTATTAAATCCTTCAGCACTATCAAGTGTCTTTTGTTCAGTATAGACCTCCTACTTGGTTTGGCATTTATAAATTAACTCATTTCAGCTGTCAAAGACTAAAGATTTGAATTGTTGCTGGCTTTCTTCAGATGCTGGTAGCAGATCATGTGTTTGATGTATCAGGTAATCGAAATAAACCTAGGATAGAAGCTCCTGGGTATCTGATGGTTTTGTGGAGAAATTTGGACCGAGTGAAAGTACTTCTAGTTGATGTGTTGGCAGTTTGATATTTGAGAGATTGAATATTCATTGATCTGGATTGTTTGAGAATGGACGTTTAGTATCACTCGTCGACTTCAGGCTTTTGATTGAACTTGAATTGATCTTATCGCATTGTTTCTGTGAAGGATTGTCACAGTTCTTGATCTAAATCATAGACTGAGTGGATCCTTAAGTTGATATTTCGATCTAGTTCAGAGATACATGATTGGATGGAGTCAATTTTTTCAGTGTGTGGCGCCTGAGTGTTCTGGCATACATCGTCATCATTTATTCACGCATCACAAACACGCTAAACTGGGAAACATCTCCATTGAAATCTAGTAAACAAAAAGAAAAGAGTGTTCCAGTGGATTGTGCAGAATTACAAGAAAGCGCATTGTTTCACAATAATGTTGGTTTAATATTTCCGCGTTAATCGTTAATCCACGATGAATAAGCTTCAGGAGACGATTTATGAAGTAGGTAAGTTAGTAAGTAAATGTCTGTAAGCTTTCATTTTCGATTGTCTGGACGTTTGCCTATCGTCTATCACTCACAATTACTAATCGCTATACGTTGTGATGTTTAGACTGTCTGAGTACATAGTTCTCATTCTCATAACTTATTATCAAAGCCCGGATAGCTTAGCGTAATGAGTCATTATTCTCAGAATTGGTGTAAACAGACAACACTTAATATTCTCTTGATTCCAAGCTAGGTGAGTTGTGTTTCTTTGCTTCTCTGGTCGAAATAAATAACTTGATATAAACGGTAGTTTCGATCGTCTGTAGACCTATATGCTCAAAGAAATATTCGAAATGGCATACTTACCTGATTTTGTAGAAGTTGTATTGATAGGTGTATCCTTAATACGAGTCATGTCAACAGTTAAAAGGAAGGATTCTTAGTGGAATATTGACAGAGCAATACTTGATTACTCCGACATGACGAAGTGGCATCAGCCCAAACAATGCTACGGTTATAGCCTAACATATGCATGCAGAAGGATATTTCGGCCCTCCGTCCTTCTCCTTCACAATTAATTGCGCCTTCGCTGAACATTCCACTGCATTCTCAGTTCACATACCACACTTAAACTATCTTCATATATTCAACACCTAACATAAGAGTTTTGTATTTCTTAGAGTCTTTTCAACTGCCTGCAGTTACCTAGCGTAATGTTATGTGACGGCTAGAAATACCTGAAAACAGCATGTATAGTAGTATGAGTGACGTTCAGATGGAGAGTGGAATTCCAAAGATAAGAGAAACGAGGAGAAGATTCGAGAAGATATTGAAGAATAAATCAATGGCGTAGTGAGCTTATCTAACATTCTTTTTCATGAATGTACATTAGATAATGAAGTGATGAGACATTGACCAATGTCTCCTTCAGCTGGCACAGATTCCCTTCCAACAGTATGATGGCGAATTTTCTTTGTATTGCGAGTGTAGGTTACTCGGAGTGGGGTATTGATGGTAGTGGTAGTTAGTTCGCCTGTTGATTTGTCTCAATGCATTCGCGTTGTCTACAATATAACTCGGGTTCAACAGATGACGAGGAATCGAACTGTTTACTTAGCACTTTTCGTTGTGGATATGTTGAGTAATATGAAGCACAATGACACTTCCTGTGTTCTACCAATGAATGTACTTCATTGGGTACATAAAAGTCTGTAGAGGTAGTTGGAAGTAACATGTAATGTGAATTTATCCACTTTTCAATGATAAGGAGATGAACAGACCTTCAACGTTTGTGTACCAATCTTCTCGATGAGAAATCAATTTAACTTTGATCGACTGGAAATTGGGAATTTTATTCACCGAAACTGTTTCTACAGCGAAATCCATGTGCGATGCATAATTTCAAATACTTACTCATTAATTGTTATCTTGTCTATGGTGACTAGCAGTGGAATTCAGGTTGTGTATTTCGACCTATTTTAGAAATTATTCGCTGAATGTTAAATTCATTCCCTTTGAATTGGGTAATCGGCAGGTTTCTTTTCAAACATGGCGTCGTCAGTTATCCAGTGGGCCGTGAGAGCCACCTCTTATGCACAGCACACTCTGTCAGTTTTAGTTTCTGCAAGTTTATTTGATTTCTTCGATGTCCGAGTTTTTTTACGACTGAGATATTCAGTTCCTGTTGACATATCATAGGCTTATAATACGCATACAGCGATTCTGTCTGATGGTTGGCATGATGGTGTTTCATCTGATAGATTTCACCATGAACCATCATGGCTTATTTAGATGAGAGGAAAGTGTGGAGTACTATACCGCTGTTTCGTCACACATGGTAACTTGAGCATCTAGACTGGTAGCCCTCAGCTCTTGGATTCGATCCCTTATAGAGTCTCGGTTGAGCAATTTTGCAGGATTCCAACTGAGGAGGAAATACCTGTGCAGTACTCACTGTTTTCCAGTGATCTCTCTCTGAATCATGTTGTTTTCTTGACGATGTGTCACACATGAAATGGAAGTAGTCCGATTCCTCACGATCTCGCTATCATCTGGGTGGTAGTGTTTGCTTTCTGAGAATCCCTAATCATGAGGTCCATACTAGAAGTTAGTATATCAGTAGTAGTCGTGCACCTCTGTCTAATACTGAACGAATTGACGGTAAATACTGAATAAATTCGGCAACTAAGTTATTTATTTTTTCAACAATATACTACCGTGGTAAACTGAGTAGTATAATGGCTAACTCGCTCAAAGATTTAAAATGTGAGATTACGAAATGATTGGAATATTTTGATTGAAAACCGATCAATTGTCAACTGTTGTCATGTAGAGATTTGATCTATCACAGGATTGATCACGAGCTGACGTTAGTTAGTTAGAAGACCATTAGGCAAGCTGACAATAAAGATTCATTTGGATTATGTTGTAAAGACGAATGACGCATCGTCGCAACACTCACCAACCAGAACTTGTGTCAAAGGAATCAAGTAGCAGTACGAATGGTGACCACACTGTAACCTTTGACTCTATTCCAGGATACTTTAACTAAGCAAGGTAATTTCACTGCGTATCGCGTCCTGGGACACAAGGTGCCCGTCTATTTAGTATTCGGCTAGAAAACAGCACACTATTTTTAATGGAAGGCAATCCATTTCAGTACTTCGGAAACTGGTGAGATCCAGTGTGCTGTACTCGTTCCACTTCTCTTATCTTTCTTTTCGCCTAACCCCTCTGTATTATGTCAAAGCTTACCTTATTTATTATGAAGATGGTCCATCGATTCCTCAGCCAGTGGTCTCTGCAGTGGATTGTTTTCATATAAATGAATTTTTATGTCCAGCTGATATCTAAGAACGAATTTCGCTTGACGTGTTACACAAAGAAGTTAAGACTTTATGGAATAACTCATCCCCCTCTCTTACAATTCAGTATATCATGTATTTAGCCTATTATACCTATTATGGCCTTTGAGGATGATTCTATCACAGAACGCTGTACGTGTGCACTCAACCAAACTAACTGGCAATCTTGTCGGTAGGGATTCTTGCAAGCAGTTGGCTTGAGTTTGACACCGTACGTCTTTCTTATTGAAAACTTATCCCAATCCTATCTTGGGGTAAAACCACAAGAAACGTAACAGTCGTTTATGCTCACAATGCCAAGCACTTGTGAACTTTATGAATCTGTAACTGAACTGCAAAGTGCAAGTAAAGTCATCTACTTATAACTGATCACGTTTCCGCCATCCTTCAGTCCTTTGCGTTTTTTTTCCTTATCATCCCTGCGTTTCCTGATGTATCGATTCTGCACAAGCATTAAAGGAGGCAGATTGTTGTATTACGTATCAAAACGTTGAAAACACTGCATCCTGTATACATACTGTAGTTTGGAATAAAGCGATTACCATCACTGACATTAGTTGTCTTTGCAAAGAAACTCAGAAAACCATTTCATCAATTATGATATCGGACACACAACCAGTTGTGTGTAATCAACTGTTGAAACAAAGTTATAAGTGACAGATCTCTTCGACAATGCGAAACATTCAACATATACAACTTGTTTGTAAATTCCGGTGATACACGTAGAAGTGGAGCACAATCTTTCCATCGAATCGTGTTTGGTGACCTATTCACAAATTTTCAAATCGTCAAAGATTCTGAGGCAGATACTCAGTGGCCAGAGGGCAATTTTACGCAGAGCTGACCGTGAAATATTGAAATTTGTATCAGACCATATAATGAAGGCGATGACAAATTGTGGAACGTAATGTCATATGATTTGAACTGACGTTGGTCATCATGGAGGATAATGGGAGAGGTTGGCTGGGAGCATAGGGTGATTGTGAAAGAACACATGCTCACATGTGATTCGTTAATGATCAATAAGACGAAAGTGGAATAGTTAAATGATAATAAAGAAACTGACATCTTTCGCTATTCAGCGCAACTTTGGAGTGTGTATTACGTCCTGAGGATATGGAGAGGTTGTTCTCTGGGTTAGTTACAGCACTGAGAGTGAGAACATCTGTTTATTGAGCTATCTATTAAATTGCAGTTGTGAATCAGCAGGTACTGTGTTTAACACTCAGAACAACGTTGGCAGAGCTGATCATTCCACAAGTGATGAATTCTGTATGTTATTAGTTCAGGGTTTGCTTCCGATGTGGGTTTTGCAATTTACTTCGCGATTAAAAAACACACAGTGTTGAAACAGAGTTAAGACTTACGAGGAGGATAGCATAACTGTGCTGTGATCAACATAGGCAAAAACAGCCTACTTCCCTCAATCATCTGAATCCGAGTCTACTGAGAACATGCAAACCGATATTTGATGCTTACTGGGAAGGCCTTACAGAAGCGTAACAAAGTTACTGAATTTAGGGCTGATACAATCTCTACTCATAAGAGAAGTTAGGCACTTCGTCGTCCAGTTTGATTCTCAGCCCGAATAAAATATGTTGATACATCTCAATTTCAACACATTGCGGAAATACTCTCTTCATCACCCGAAAGCACAGAATATTGGCCCTAGGATTGAACACAAAATTTCCCCCGAAACCCGACAATATTTACTTGAGACTGTGAAGTGAATTCAAGGAAGGTGGATGAGAAATTGTGAGTGATGTTGTTATTGTGGGTAGAATCAGTATAGTTGCTGTTAGCCTGTGATGTAAGTAGCCACCTCACATCCTCGAGTTCTATCACCACATCATACAGCCATCTCTACTGATATTTCTATGCGATTCAGCGTGATCATTCATTCCTATACTCTGTTGAAGTAGCGTAGTGCTAATTGTGTTAAATAGAAGGGAAGCGAAGCCAAATAAAGATAATGAAATTGTTTGTGTGATTTGTGAACATCTGAAAATACACAGCGATTTGTCCTGAATAATAATAATAAGTACTTCACCTCACAGAATGAATTAGGACATACACTTCTGTGATAGAAACAACAAAGTGGTACGAGGGAGAGATAGATTACACGAATTACTCTCTCACATATTCACTGATGACCATTGATTATGATTATTCTTTAGCTGGTGTCCTTATTAATAAAAAAAGCCGTCGTACGATTGAACATGCAACGTTGGCAAAAACACTATTGCTTTAAATACAGCTAACAGAAATTTTACAGGTCTCTTTATCATTCAATAATTTGTATACTGACTCTTTCAAAGGCTTACTCAATACAATTAAATTAATTAATTAAATAATAACAGCTTCATTCCAAACAGTATTTGTGGTACAAGTATGCAATTCGCAGGGTGCATTACAATATTAATAATAATAATTTCTGCTTTATTCCAAAAACAGTACTAATGATACAGCAAGGAATTTTCAGCATTCAGTACAATATTGCATCTAATTTACTCAAAAACGACAAAAAAAATTAAAATTACACAATACATAATAGTAATAAAACGATTGTTATTGCAGCTACATAGCAACATACTGTATGCCATACGGAGAAAAATATGTATAAAGTACAAAATTGTAGTAATAATAGTAATACCAACTAATATAAAATAGCAGAGTAACGATTTAAACGATAGAAAGTGTGACACCATAGAATACAGAAAGATGAACGATGAAAGGGTCGATTCACTGTGCTAATTACATAGTAACTTAAGTGTATCACGTCTAACAGAGTCTATGTCACATAAAGTACGGGCTAAATAGGGTATTGTAGAATTTCTATACTTAGTGGTACGAGCATATATCTTTTTATATTGACTTCTCGTCCTATCTGATGAGATACAAGGGGACAGGTGCGAATAAAGGGGATGCAGAGGGTCTGACAGTATAGCCTTTGCCCATTTCGTACAGGAATTAATATGCCTCTCGACTATAGTATTAGTGAGCTCATGCAGTGGCAGACCACAAGCTCTACTCACAACATTTAATACTCTTCGTAATATGATATAATCTTTTTTGAGAAGCTCAGGAAAGATTAATGGAGAGCAATAGAGTACAATAGGTAAAATACAGGAGTTCAAAAATTTCAAAACTAAAGGTTAGTTGATACCTGATTGTCTTAACTTTTTAATGTAGAAGGTAAGACGAAACATTTTCTTAGAGATAGATAAGATATGGGATGACCATGAAAGGTCAGAGGAAAGAACTAATCCAAGGTATTTAATGCTTGATTTGGTTTCAATTTCCGTACCATCTATGCTACAGGGATCATGAGAGTTAACTAGTTCAAGTAAGTCACGTCGATGCTTGAAAGTAAAGTCAATGCCTGACATTTGGAAGGATTTAATATAAGACCATTTGACTTGGACCAGTTGTTGATGTCCAACAGAAAGCTATTAAGTTTGGAGCTGTCAGACTCGGAAGTGATAGGCAGTGATACAGTCAGATCATCTGCATATTTGACAAAGTTAGTTTCGTTTGAATGAGGCAGGTCATGTAGGAAGAAAGAAAAAAGAAAAGGAGAGAGGACAGCACCTTGTGGAACACCGGATTTTGTAAGCGAGGTAGAAGAAGATTTGCCGTTATATACAGTATACTGCATTCTATCAGAAAAATAGGAATGCAACCAACTCTTAGCCCAGGATCCTGTTTGTGTCAACGATAGCTTATTTAACAAAAGGCCCCTAGGTACAGAGTCAAAAGCAGATGTGTAGTCTAAGAAAGCACTACGAACATATTTAGCACCTTTGTCTAAACAAGAGACAACATTGTGATATAAGACAACCGCAGCATCCAAGGTACTTCTACCATGTTTGTATGCAAATTGTTTAGGATCATTAAAAGGTTTCAAAGCGGGTTCAAGACGAAGTAAAAGTAATTTTTCCATCAATTTTAAAAAGGGGGAAGTAATTGCAATAGGCCGAAATTTAATATCAGAACCAGAAGATGGTTTTGGTATAGGGATAATTTTAATGTTTTTCCATGCAAAAGGTAGAACGTTACCGGAAAAAGAAGCATTAAAAATGTTAGTAAGAGGATAACACAAAATATCAGCACAATTCCTGAGGACAATGGCAGGTATGCCGTCAGGACCAAGGCTTTGAGAAGGCTTAAGAGACCGGAGACATTTAAGCACATCAAGGGTATTAAAACCACTAAAGTTATTGTCAATATGATTTGTATCATTTGGAAGGGTATCAACAGAAGAGCGTATGAAAGATTTATTAAGAGTGTCAACATTAAGAGATGGAACAGAAATACATCGCTTACCGTTAGTAATTTCTTTGAAAAGTTTCCATAAATTAGAAGGGGTTTTACATGACAAAAATCTTTGATTATATAAAACATTTAGTCTTTTCATTTCCAGTTTTATCAGAATGTTTAACTTTTTTACACCAGGCTTATCATTAGTTTTGAACAACAGTTCTTTATCTCTACGTAGCTTTTTGAGATATGGCGAAGAGAAGCGATCAAATCGAATGAATAATGTTTCTTTAGGACAACATATTTCGAAACAGAATTTAAGATAATCGGTAGTGTTTGTGATTGTTTCATCTAATGTTTGTTCTGTAAATAAGTCCCAGTTAGTGTCTTTCAACATGCATCTGAGCTTGTCTAGGTTGTCTTTTGAGTAGCATCTCCGTTGAACTTTACTGTAGAGGTGAGAGAGGACACCTTTGTGTGATTTGGAATATATTTTAGGCAGTACACGTATGATGCAGTGGTCAGAGTTAAGTAAAGGAGCACGTTTGCGAGCTTAATATATACCGATATCATTGATAAATACTAGATCCAGTGCTTTACCAAGACGAGTAGCAAAGTTAACAATATTGTCATGACCAAGTGATATAAGGAAGGGGTGATCGCATGAATTACAATCACCTTTTACTATTGATAAAGAGTTCTCGAAACAAGCTGCAGCAAAAGCGGTGAATTCATCGGCGAACATAGATAAATCCAATATGGTACAGCCAGGAGAGACATAAACATTAGAAATATAAATGAATTTGTTTTTTGACAGGTGTTTCGGATGACATCTCACAGTGATGCAATCAATGTAGTCATTCGAGAATTTGAAACTTTGTTAGAAATGGACCATTTTGAGTGAATAAAAGTTGCAACACCTCCACCACATTTTTTCTTGGAACAAACACGGTCTTGTCGGAAAACATTAAACTTGTTTGGAGACACAATACTGTCATCGTATGAGTCATGGAGCCAGGTTTCTTGTAGAGTGACAATACCAGTATTGTGGTAGGCACTAGAAGACAACAGGGACTGAAAATCCAGAATTTTATTAGGCAGGGACCGGCAGTTGGTACTAATGATAACTGGAACAGTGGCGTGATGTATGGGTGTAGATTTTAAGGCACGCTGCCAACCTCCATGGTGCTTTTTCTTGAGTTTATTGCAAATATGAAAGTTTTTGGGTTTAAAACGTTTTATAAAATCCTGGGAGTGGATAATATGATTAGAATGCATAATGTGATATGTAAATACCAATAAAATACGAGTAAATAGATGCAAAATGTACATAGAATGTGGTAGCCCAAAAATGTTCAAACAGGCCGCCAATGTCATTCGATGTTGCATCTAATTACCTCATTAATTTTCTAAGATTTTAAAATCAAAATAGCAACAACCAAAAACAAAATAGATAAATCAAAAGAACAGCGTTGCGTTTACGTTTTAAACAATGCAGCACAGAATATGAAATATAAAATTAGTGTGTAGTATAAGATGGGAGCAACAATATAATAGTAACGAAGAAAGGAAAAAAAACTAATGAGATTATTTGTTTGAGTGCCGCAGTAGGTTGATCGTGTCATATCTAACGGATTTCTCATCACATGAGATCTGTTCCAGATATGGCATTGTGGAGATTTAGTACTTTAGTAGTCACAGCATATGGCCTCCTATAGCTGCTTCTGGATCTATCAGATGAAACGCAAGGAGAAAGTTGCATATAGAGAGGATGTGGGAGGTCTGACAATATAATATTCGCCAGTTTCTTACATGACATTATATGTCTATCCACAAAAGTATTAACCAGTTGGTTTGACGATATCCCACTTGCCCCACTAACGGCTTTCAGTGCCCTTCTCAGCAAACCAAAGTCTTTCTTAAGTAGTCCAGGAAAGATTCGTGGGGAGCAGTAAAGAGGGATGGGTAGAATACAGGAATTGACAAAATGAGAAGGCAAAGACTGATTTATACCAGACTGCCTTCATTTCCTAACATAGAACGTTAAGCGAAGCATCTTTCTGGTAACTAGCAAGATGTGGGAGGACCAGGAAAGATCGGAGGAAATACTCAGTAATGTAATATCAACCTCTATGTGGTCAATGATAGTGAGGTCGTGTGAGCTAGCTAGTTGATGTGCGTCGCGTTTTCGTCTGACAGTGAAATTGACCACCTGACATTTAAACGGATTCAGCTTCAGACCGTTTGAAGAGGACCACTGACTAATTTCTCACAGAATAGTATTTAATTTGGAATAATCTGTGTGAGAGTTGACAGCTATAGTAACAACAGAGAGGTCATCAGCATATTTAACAAAAGTGGCTACATCAGCCTGTGTGGCAGCAAGCCTACTTAGCAAGAGAGAATTACGTACACAGTCAAATGCAGATGTGTATTTAAGGAATAAACATCGAACGCAATTTGCTACTATATCTAACCTAGAGAATATATTATGATATAGGACAACAGCGGGATCTAAGTTACACCCACTATGTTTATAAGCAAACTGGTTGAGGTCACTGAAAGGCTTTAAAGAGGGTTCAAGATTCAGCAAAGTAAGTCTTTCCATAAATTTCAAAAAAGGTGACGTAATAGCAATGGGTCTAAACTTAACACTAGGTCCACTTGTTGATTTAGGCAATGGAACAATCTTGATATTTTTCCATGATTCAGGTATATTACTTTTGGAAAAAGATTCGTTGAAAATGATGGTTAATGGAGAACATAAAATGTCAGCACACTTCTTAAGGATAACAGCAGGAACACCATCAGGGAGGGCAAAGGGACTAAGTAAGTTCCATAGATTGAAGGCATTTAAGGGCATTATTTGTATTAAAGCATGAGAAGCAGCCATTATTTACACTACTACAGTGAGGAATCATAACGCATCCGCTCCTTTTCACGGCGAAGCTATCTGAGTTGAGAAGAGGAGAAGCGGTCGAATTTTAGGAATATTGTCTCTTTTGGACAACAAACATCAAAACAGAAATTTAAGACAGTGTGTTATGCTAGTAATTGTATTATCAAGAGCATGCTCAGTATATAAGTCACAGTTTGTGTCTTTCAACATGGACCTTAGATTCAGTGTGTTGTTATGAGAATAACATCTGTGTTGTGTTTTCTTTCCGAGGTATGAGAAGACCTTTTCGTGAATGTTGCTTTCCATATACTTTGGACAATATTTTTATGATACAGTGATCAGAATTAAGTAGCGGGTCTCTTTTTTGAGCTTTAAATATTCCTGTGTCATTTGTAAACATACGAGTAAGAGTATTATCCAGTTTAGTCGGGAAGTTGACAGTGTTTTCATGTCCAAGTGAAATAAGGAATCTGTGGTCACTAGAATTCGAAATCTCCAGCAACTATAGACAAGGAGTTTCCGAAGGAGCAGGCAACAAGTGAGGTAAAATCATCCGTTAATAAAGACAATTCTGTGGAATTACATCCAGGAGCAATATACATTTTCGAGATGTATATGTAGTTATATTTTGACAAATGTTTAGGTCGACAGTTAACGGTGAGGCAGTCAATATTGTCACTAGACAATTTCAAACATACATCATTAGATGTACACCATTGTGAATCGATGAAGATGGCGACACCGCCACCGCGTTTCTTCCTGGAACTACACCGATCTTGTCTGAATAATTTGAAATCATTTAGATACACTAGATTGTCATCATATAGATCATGTAGCCATGTTTCTTGAAGTGATATGATCCCAGTATTATGATATATAATGGAAGACACCAGCGATTGAAGACAGTTAATTTTAGCCGGCAGGGAGCGACAATTGGTACTCATAATTGCTGGAACAGTCATGAATTGAATAGGGGTATTTTTTAATGCTCTCTGCCAGCCGGCATGATGCTTTTTCAGTCTTTTTTATAGAAATGCAGATCAGTAGGTTTAAAGGATATTAAAGACTTATGAGAATAAATCATCCGATTAGAGGTCATATTTGAATAAGATTTAATTATTCAAAATGCGAGTATGATTATTATTTAGCTGCCATCCTTATAACTACAAGCTGTCGTCATACGTTTGAACATGCCACGATTGCAAAAAACACTGTTGTCATTAAAGTTGAAATAAATTTAACAGGTAAATTTCTTATTCAATAACTTGTGTAGTGAATCTCTGAAAAGCTAACCTTATTCATTTTCAACTATTCGGATCCAGTCGAGTAGTAGTAATTTCAGTGGTCTCAGTGGTTACGAGGATAACGGTGTTATGATGACAGATAGCCAGGCGTATATGTGGTGCGGACGTTGTCTTGTAGAGTAGTGAATACTTCACAAGTTAGCCGTACAGATTGGAGACTATTTCATGCAGTTATTCCCCTCGATGAATTTGAATAAAGCAAAAAACTGTGGTTTGTGCAGAATAATATAGCCGCATTGAAATCGAGGCACTTACCCTCGGATTTAACTTCCATGTACTAAATATTTTTGTCAAAAGAACCGATGTCGCAGCTCAATTCAAAAACCTGTTCAATCAGCTGAATGACTATACCACAGATAATGTGGATAAGAAGATCTGGTTCAAATCGAAGCTGGTCGACTTTGCAAATCAATACCTTATTTCTCCAATGTCATATTCCAAAATCCTCTCTAAAGAGCATCGAAGAGCATTGAAAGCTCTCAAGAATAATGACAAAACTGTTATATTGCAACCTGACAAAGGCTCAGGAGTGGCGCTGATGAATAAAGGGGACTGGATTACAAAGATGAAAGTTGTGTTAAATGACCCGTTGACGTTCAAAGTTAACAATTGTCAGAAAGATAAGACAAATGCAGTCGAAAAACGTATCACAAACGCACTAAGAGATCTTCTGAAGAAGAAATTGTTTGACAACAATACGTACAATGATCTGAAACCCTGAAGGTCTTGCTTGCCACACATGCATGGTTTTCCGAAGATCCACGGAAAGCAAGTTCCCCTCAGACCCATACTTCCGATGATCAACTCGCTCCAACAAAAGGTGGCACGTTGGTTTGCGAAGAAGCTGGAATCTATTCGTCAACGAGTAGGCATGCACATAATGAACGAATCATTTAATTTCTCTGAAAGTGTGAACTACATGAACGTTTTAAATAAGTGAATGGTGTCATTTTATGTAACCTCCGCGTTCACAATGATTCCAATCAACGAAAATTTCGAGATATGTCAGCAGTCTGTTCTCCTCCCACTCCCAGTGTCGGAATTCAAACGCCTACTGCTTGTGTGAACCATGGATGTGCAATTCCAGTTTGACAACACTCTTTACCGTCAAATAGATGGTATAGCTATGGACAGTGCATTCAGCCCTGTTTTAGCAGATATATTCATGTCCAACCTTGAAAAGAAAAAGTTGAAGCATGCAATCGAGGAAACAACTTCCAACTGTCGATATGCTGATGACACATTTATAGTGTTCAACAATGAAAGTCATGCTTCACACTTACTCAGATCATTTAACGATGCACACACCAATATCGAGTTTACTATGGAACATGAAAGTGACGGAAACTTTCACTTTCTCAACACTGCCATGGAACGCCTAGAAGACGGTAGTTTTCAGAAGTCAATTTATCGAAAGTCTACATGGAAAGAACAATACTTACATTTCAATAGCTTTTTTCCAAATAGCTTTAAATGCGGTCTAGTCAAGACTCTGTGACATAGAGCGAGGTGTGTGTGTGCTCTTAAGAGAAATTAGAGGAAGAATTTGAGTTTCTTGAAAAGACATTGAACAGCGATGGGTACACTCAACAAGTCATCGAAAAAGTACGGAAAATCTGAAGTCACAAATGTAAGACAAATGACAGTGGGATAAAAGCCAATCTACTTTGAGCTTGATTATAAAAGTGAAAACATTGCAGCGATGATCAACAGAAGGATGAGTACATCACTAGCCATGGCCTATGCTGCAGCTAAGCCCGTTCCCGTCTATCGAAGAACTTGCTCTTTGCTGCTATCAAAAATCGATAGATATCCTTCGAATATTAACTCCAAATGTATGTAGAAATTTATATGTATCTGCGAAAGCAGTTGCACTGGAAGGACAGAAAGAAGGACATGTACCAAAAAGCTTATGTCTAACAGGAAAAAATGCTTTGAACCGTGCTATCGCCAGGCATCTCCTCGACACGGGTCATGAGCTGAAAACTGAGGAATCCTTTAAAATTATCAATAGACAAAGGAGCTCCATTCTCCTCACGTTTGCCGAAGAAATTTTTATCAAACGCTTGAAACCAGATTTATGTGTTCTGAAAGAAGCAGTTATGAGTCTTTCTTTGCCCTGGTAACTGGATTTCTTATTTCTCTCGTGTTATTATCTAATCATTCTCTTTCACCTCATCCCTCTCTTTTTCCAATCTGTAATTTTGCTTGTCTCTTGTTTCTGTGACGTGAACTGAACTCAGTACATCGTCACCCAATTTAATATTTACTGACCCTATTACTCAACTCTCAGCTTTATTACGTAACTCTTTTACACATGTATGCATACATTACATTTTATTTGAACTGCCTGTGTAGAAACTATATAAGCGCAATTTTCCGAGCACTGTTCACTTATTGTCAAAAATTCTGTCAACTGACAACATGTAAAATTTGCAAGTATGTTAAAACGTTTCTGAACTTAAACCTCACAACTTATTTAGGCTGTAAGCAGATGATGATGAGGAGCCAACGAAGTAAATGATGGAACTATAGTATTCTACACAAACCAGTGTTGTTCGTGGTGACGATTGTCAGCAATAACAGTAAGCTAAATCCAACCCCGAACATGTATCTACAATTTTCATATTTACTCTGAAATTTGAACGAAAGCACTTATATGGCGCCGAGTTCAGGGTGATCAAGAATGATCTGACACCGTGTGGAGGCTCACCATTGCACCTCTGTGGGTTGAAACTCGCGACGGACCCTAATCGGGTGCGTTTGGGCATGTAGTGTCATTTCAACATCGAAAGTGTATGCATTCATTCATTCATTCATGTTGATTTGAAGAATTCCTGAATTGTGAATGCACTTGCTCATAGTGTTAAACCAGTGACGGTTGTTTTGTGGAAGAAAGGCCGTTCAGAAAAATATTTGATACTTTGTGGAGATTTACGTCGCCATCCGGCGGGAATAATATTGTGTGACAATAGTCTGTCTCATAATAGCCAATCTTTAGAAGGTTATTTTGTCTGTGTCTCCACAATTATTCATATATCTGTGAATACAGTCAACTGCTGAGCAAGAGTCGCCAGGTAGGCCCACCTCATACCTCCTAGCATGACATTTACGCGGAAAACATGGTAAGAATGTACTGAAAATGAACATTTATATGCAGTAATCAGTGTGACAAATACCACACAAAAATTAATGAAGTGTATTCGAGAACAGTTCATGGAGAATTATGAGTGATATTGTCACCGCGAGTAGACACGTCAGATCCCCGAATCATATCATCATATCCCACAGCCGTCTCTCCTGATATTTCTATGCGATTCAGCGTGATCATTCATTCCTATACTCTGTTGAAGTAGCGTAGTGCTAATTGTGTTAAATAGAAGGGAAGCGAAGCCAAATAAAGATAATGAAATTGTTTGTGTGATTTGTGAACATCTGAAAATACACAGCGATTTGTCCTGAATAATAATAATAAGTACTTCACCTCACAGAATGAATTAGGACATACACTTCTGTGATAGAAACAACAAAGTGGTACGAGGGAGAGATAGATTACACGAATTACTCTCTCACATATTCACTGATGACCATTGATTATGATTATTCTTTAGCTGGTGTCCTTATTAATAAAAAAAAGCCGTCGTACGATTGAACATGCAACGTTGGCAAAAACACTATTGCTTTAAATACAGCTAACAGAAATTTTACAGGTCTCTTTCTCATTGAATAATTTGTATACTGACTCTTTGAAAAGCTTACTTTATTCAATTTTAACTATCTGGAACCAGTAGAGTAGTGTTATGGTAACAATAAAAGTTAATGGCCAGACAACAGATAGTTTTATTACGGAAATCATCACGTATTTATTTAAATTTCACATACCTTATTATAGCTTAGTCAAGTAGAAAAACGCAGTCTTCTGATTGGTTGTTTTCGTGTTCCTCGGAGAGTGGAGCCATCTATCATCGGATCATATTTGCCCACGTTTAAGTTTGCTGTGATTGGTTGTTGAAACAGACTTGTCCATATTTTCTCACGGCTCATATTAGTTACCTAGACATTGACGTAGATTAATGTCAACCAATTGGCTAGCAGGCTGCTCTCACCAGAGTACTTTCAGTGGTATTGGTAGTGATAATGATTGCAACAGATTTGATGATAAACAGCCGCACGGATATGTGTGATCATCGATTCTGGCACGTCTCACTCCCCTTCAAAATATCTGGAGAGAAAGTTGATAAAGTCGCTGGTAGATCAGTCGGCGCAATTGATATTGATATATGCTGTGAGGGCTTTGTCTTGTTGAGTGTCAGTCAATATTTCACAATTGATCCATACACTTTATAGACTGTTGTTGCTCAATAAGTATTCGCAAAATCAATCTTCTACGATATCTACAAAAGATTCATTTTTTCTTTGAAAGTTCAATGAAGCTGGAGTTATTCTTCTCTTTTCTCCCGGGTTGTTTTCATACATCACTGTCTCACTGCTTGCACATCACCCATTCACTTATCTTTATCATTTATCTTTCTTCCTATTTCACCTCCAATTTTATTTGGAATGTAAGTCAAGTTCTTGTTGTGTTCAATGAATGGAACTGGATGATTTAAACAATTAGCACTTTGAAAAAATTTCACTCAATCTACTGAGTGATTGAGAGATATACCACACCCAGTTCCTGAGTTATACACTTGGGTCTTTCTTTGATGTTCACCGCACTGCGTTTTGAGCAACCATCGAGTGAAGCGTTTACTTCAATCGGTGTATTTTCGTCTTTTGTGAAGTGGACAACTGGTTAGTACGTCAACTTGACTGACACGTGTGGCATCATATAGTCAAAGTAAATTCCACACACACACACACACACAATCTCTTTCCGTGTCATAGTCTGTCGTTGCTCATCTCCGAAACACAATTTTATCATTCAAATTTACAACCTATTCTGACTAACCAGATGAAGTCGGTGTTCTCAGCGTGAGTCATTAACATACCTACTGACGTTGACGAAATTACACTTCGTTCATCAGATCACCTGCTGCTATGGTTCAAAGATGGAGTTTATAAATGAGTGCATACGATCGTACTTCTGAACACAGCTTGAATAAGCATGGGCCACATACTGGCACCTTGTGTCGTTATTCATTATTTGAATATTTTTCTTGATATTTTGCCAGTCCATTCATTAGCTGATTTTAAGGTACAGGCTTATACGCGCGCGCTTTTCGACTATTACGCTACATTTTGCTCATTAATAAAAACTTTTATTAGTGTAAAAATTTATGCAAAGAGTTTGCGGAAATTATCACAATTATTAACCTTTCGAACACTGAATCCAAAAAATACAATCTTATTGACAGATAATACACATAACCCACTGTTTGGATTTGTGGAATTTTTAAACATAAACACATCTATAATTGTATATATTGTTGGATTTATATGTTCAAGTTGCTCCAAGTCAGTGAGTTTATGGTTAAGATATCATTTTAGTTAACAATACTGAACTATATTGCATGTTGTCTTATTGTATAGTTGTCGTCGCTTTTTGCCCTTTTTTCTGTGAACTGTTTCCTTTGTTGATGTTGTTCTCATTGTTTGTCCGTTATTTTCTGATTTTGAGGGGAGCAACCCAAAAAGTTGCTTCTCTCTAAACTTTTACTTAATGTAATCATTCTTTTCTCAGGCGTGAGGCTAGCAACCCCACCCTGTAAACAAAATTGCTACAGAACTTCAGCATTATGAACCTCTTGCACCAAAAGAAAAAGTCTGTGTAGGAACATGGAACGTCCGAACTATGTACGAGACTTGGAAAGCTGCCCAGATCGCCAACGAGATGAAAAGATACGGAATACAAGTGCTGGGAATATGTGAGAGCAGATGGAATGGGAGTGGACTCACCAAATTGTCAACAGGTGAGTCAGTGATCTACTCCGGTCACCCAGAAGATAACCACACGCACACCGAGGGCGTGGCTATCATGATGTCACCAACGGCAACGAAAGCCCTGATACAATGGGAGGCGATTTCGTCCAGGATAATGACCGCCAGGTTCAACTCCAAAGGAAGGAAAGTGTCAATCATACAATGTTATGCACCCACAAACAACGCAGACCTCGAGAAGAAAGAAGAATTCTACAGGCAACTACAGGCAACAATGGACAATACTCCAGCTGGCGACATGAAAATACTAATGGGAGACATGAACGCCAAACTGGGACCAGACAATACGGGAAGGGAACTCATCATGGGTAGAGAAGCTCTAGGAGAAATGAATGAAAACGGAGAACTCTTCGCCGACTTCTGCGCCTTCAACGAACTGGTGATTGGTGGCAGTGTATACAAGCACAAAGATATCCACAAGGCTACATGGGTGTCACCAGACGGGCAAACCAAAAACCAAATCGACTTCATCTCAATCTCAAGGAAGTGGAGGCGCAGCCTACTGGACACAAAAGCAAGAAGAGGAGCAGACGTTGGCTCAGACCACTATCTCGTACAAGGGACAATCCAAATCAAATTAAAAGCTTTCAGGGAATCAGGAGCTGCAGATAGACCACAAGCCAAGTTCAACACTCAAAAGCTGAAGGACCAGGCTACAAAGGACATCTTCATTGCAAGCATAAAGGACAAAGCCGAGACACAAATCAACACTAGCGAAGAGGTCGGCGTTGAAAAGCACTGGAACAACTTGAAAACGGTGTGGAGCCAAACCTGCATAGAAATTCTAGGCAGAAAAAAGAGACAGGACAAACAGTGGCTCACTACGGACACTTGGAAACTAATAGAAGAGAGAAGGACAGTGAAGCAAAAGATTATCCAGTGCACGACGAGCAACAAAAACAGGAGCTGAATGCAAGCTACAATACACTGAACAAAAGAGTGAAGAAAAGTGCCAGGGAAGACAAAAGAAAATATTATGAAACCATGGCAAACGAAGCAGAACAAGCTGCAGGCAAAGGAGACCTCGCCACACTCTACCAAACAACTAGGAACCTTTCGGGCAAACGTTCGACACAGATTAAGCCAATAAAGGACGACAATGGAAAGTCAATCACCAAAGAGGTGGAACAGAGAAAGCACTGGGTTGAACACTTCAAAAGACTTCTAAATCGTCCGCCACCTACAACACGTCCAGCAATACCAACAACGGAAGCAGAACTACCAGTGAACACTGACCCCCCGACGAAATCAGAAGTCCTGAATGCAATCAAGATGCTTAAAGCTGGGAAAACACCGGGACCAGATGGAATCCCAGCAGAGGCTTTGAAAATAGACCCAGAGACAACAGCGGACTTGATGACACCACTGCTGGAGAAGGTGTGGAAAGAGGGCAAAGTACCCGAGGATTGGAAGAACAGTTACTTATTCAAACTTCCAAAGAAAGGAGACTTAAGTCAATGTAAAAACTGGCGTGGAATTATGCTTCTGTCCATTCCAAGCAAGATACTAAGTCGCATCATCCTGGAGAGAATCAAACAAGCCCTAGATGAAAAACTTCGTCCGGAACAGGCTGGATTCAGGAGAAACAAATCATGTATTGATCAAATCGCCACTCTACGGATCATCATTGAACAAAGCTTGGAATGGCAGTCACCTCTCTATCTCAACTTCATCGACTTTGAAAAGGCCTTCGACAGCGTCGATCGAGAGGTCATTTGGAAACTACTTCGCTACTACGGGGTCCCATCGACAATTATACACCTCATCCAACAGTTATACGACAATGCTGCATGCCAAGTAATCCACAACGGGAAACTTACGGAAGCCTTCGAAGTGAGGACGGGAGTGAGGCAAGGCTGTCTACTATCACCAATGATCTTCCTGATTGCAATTGATTGGATAATGCGACAGACAACGGCAACCAACGAGGGAACAGGCATAAAATGGACTGACACAAAAGACTTGGAGGATCTGGATTTCGCCGATGATATATGTCTGATTTCCCATAAACTGGAAGATATGCAAGTGAAAAGTAACAAGTTGGCAGAAGAAGCATCAAAGATAGGACTTCACGTGAACATAGATAAAACAGAGATAATGAAGATTCCTAGCCAACATCAACAACACCAACAGACCACAATAAGCATAAATGGGAAGAACCTGAAAGAAACAACCTCCTTCACCTACCTGGGAAGCATCGTCTCAACTACAGGCGGAACTGACGAGGACATCAAAGCCAGAATCGGAAAAGCAAGACAAGCTTTCATTACTCTCAAATCTGTGTGGAGGTCAACAGCACTCAGCATCAAAAATAAGATCCGGATTTTCAACTCCAATGTGAAGTCAGTGCTACTATACGGATCAGAGACTTGGCGAGTCATAAAGAGCATCTCAAACAAACTTCAAACCTTCATTAACAACTGTCTCCGCTCAATACTCAAGATCAGATGGCCAGAAAAGATCAGCAACAGGGATCTCTGGGAGCGAACCAATCAGGAACCGATTGTGAAACAAATAGGCAGAAAGAAATGGAGATGGATTGGCCATACGCTGAGGAAACCATCAAGTGACATCACTAGACAAGCCCTCGAGTGGAACCCGAAAGGGAGGCGGCGAGTTGGTCGTCCAAGGGTGACTTGGAGGAGGTCATGCGAGGAGGAGATGAAAGCATGTGGACAGACCTGGAGCAGGGTGAAAAAGTTGTCAGAAAACCGAAGTCAATGGAGGTGCGCAGCTGAAGCCCTATGTTCCTCTAGGAACTAAAGGATACAATAATAATAATAAATTATACGCGTTACTTGAAATATTGCGAGAGTATTATAAATGCTACAAAAACAGGTTGGAATATTCAGCATGTAGCATTAAGGTGTCAAAAATTGAAACTAAGCCTATGCTGAAAACCCCGGTGTGGTTTCGACCTTACTTGGACATCTTCTATCCTGAAAATCTTCAAGAAAATTCTCTGCCTAATCTACTACATTAAGAAACTCTGACTATCAGGAATCACCCAATCTCTACTTTTACAATCTTTCAACCCTCGTGTCTTACCTATTCTACTTTACTGCTCGCCACTAGTCTTTCCTGGGCTACTGAGAAACGACTATATCATCCTGAGAAATATGTTGAAGTTAGTTGGTAGGACTTGTGATGTAAATCTTAGTCACCTCGTCATTAGGAGAAAGACATCTGAATACATGCGAAAAATGGTCTAAAACCATACTCTCCAACCCCCAACACCCACTCTACCCTAAACTCTCTCCTTGTATCTCATCAGGCAGAAACAGAAATCAGTGCAAAATGCTCATATGCTCGTAGAATTATTTATAAGAACTCAACAATACCATATTTGGCAAGCCCGTGTTCTAAGTGACAGAGACAATTGCTTGGATATCACATATTCATTTGGTCAGGATGTTACATTGATTGACACTTATGGAATGAATAATTCAAAACAAAGTCCACACACGCACGCAATCTCTTTCCGTGTCATAGTCTGTCGTTGCTCATCTCCAAAACACAATTTTGGCACCCGTTTATGTCAGAGACGCTCGTTAATTGGTGAATACAAGCATGAGCAAAACTTACTCTTGAGTTTCATCAACATCAAGCAGGAATTCTGTTATAAGACTGACTTGTTGAATACGAGAGAATATTCATTGTAGCGTGAAAACAAGAATACTGTAGTGATGCTGAACGTACGCTCACTAACCCACCCACACAAATACAAACTCACTCACTTAATCAACCACCAACAACTAATCAACACAAACGGGCCTAATTCAACAAATGGAAAACAAGATAAGCACTAGGATTTTTATCAACTGACAAACGCATTACAACACTACAACTCACCATCAGCAAGAGTATAAAAGCTGTGAAGTGGAATCAGAGAAAACAAAGGAAGCAGAGAATATGTTCAACTTGATGTACAGTTTCATATCTGTGATAACACTGCTGGTGTTTGCCACCATGAACGAGAGTACGCATACATAACCATGACTGTGCATTTGTGACCCTTTATTTTCAAATAAACCTTTTTTGCATTATGATGAATGCTACTGTTTCATCCTATCAGTGTTTTGTAAGACTATTCCGTGATCATATTTCTGAGAGGAGACTGCTTGTGTCTCCAACAAACCCATTCCACTTTCAGTATCTCACCTTTACATATCACTCTCCTTCAGTGATGAAGAGTATTTCGATGATCTTTCCATCTCCGAAATTGTAAGTGAATGCAGCAAACATTCAAATCCTCCAACTAGTGTTCTGTTAATTAGCAGTTTTTCAGATTTCCAATCATATAAACTCAATGCACACATGGCTCTTTAGGCTTTAGAAGTTAGCAAATTCTAACATAATATTCACGTGTTAATAAAGTTTCGGTTTGTGTAACAATGCTTGTTCTCTCCATTTTGTCAATTTTAAAGGTGAATCGTCTAAGTTAGGAGACATAGAAGAATTGCTTAAGGGGACTGTAGGTAAGACGATTGATTTCAGATGGATATATAATTCTTCTTGCATTAACCTAAAGAAGCTTTTGATGTTTCGTTACATCATGTCTCTTGTAAAATCCCTCCAATTGTAAATTATTCGAAATAATTCTCGCTCTCTTTTCCATAGCTGAATTACCCAAATTAGCTAGTTCGATTCGCAGCAATGAAGAAGAAATTACAAAACTGGAAAGTAAGCAATAATTTCAGGTGATTGATAATTTGCCTAGGTCTTCACGATTTCTGCATATGATGTTCGCATGAAACATTTGTTATACTTTCAGAAGATTTTCCCCATAGGCTATTCAGTGGAAATGCTTCGACTTCAGGCATTGTAATTACGTGGAGCCAGCTGACATGACACTTATTCAAGTGAGGATGTTAGCATGCAACTACCTGACTCCTCATTCACTTCTCATCCGTTCTCATTCGCTCCAATAAGAAATGTTACACGTTCATGTTCATGACAATCACTTTGTTGTAAAATGAATATACTACGGTGTAGGCATGCTCCAATAATAGCCAATCAACTCACTGTTTTCATCATAGTAAATGCTGAAGTTCTAACCGGTGTCCTGTGTCATGCAGTGACTCTACTCACTTCTCTCTCTCTCTCTCTTTCTTTAGACAAGATTATAAATGCAGTTACAGAAACCGGCAACCGTACCTTTGCGAACTGTGAGTGATGATTTTATGAATTTCTCTGACTAACAATCTCTTTCAGTTGTTAGCTGTTGCAGAAGATTTTATGAAAGCTACTCCGGAAACGAATTATTCAACTGTGTGTTCCAAGATTTATTTCACCTTTATATACTGCTTCTATTTACATGGTTATCCGAGGTGTTTAAGTGTTATTATTGTGTAGAATATTCAAAGTCGACGATGATGCAGCTAGAACAATTCAGTGAGATCCTACAACTTTGAAAGCGCACTTTCAGACTTAAAACAATTATCTTATCTAATGAGATTACTCACTGATTTAGTGTGTCTAGAGGAATGTGATTCATTGAGGTGGTTGAAAGGGACACAGGTTCATGGAATTTCACTGCTTTCTTCGAGATGTTATCAACTTGGTTCAATCTATAACTCAGTTTAACGCACACATTATGTCATCATTCGCTTTGGAGACCAGTGTTGAAAACTCTAAAGTCAAGCATCAATCAGAAGGGTTAAGACTCTGAATTCGATCATCAGGCAAATGACGTCAGCTTGACATTCCGATGAAATGAACACTTTATTGAATCGATGAAGATATTCATCTTGAAGATGTCTGGAAAACAACCTAATGGAAAGTGGACGATTGAAGAGAATCATTTCCGTCTTTAGATGTAATTAGGAATAATAAATTTCACGAGAACTGAGTGTTACAGGCTGGTCCATTGAATTGCATTGTGATAATCAGTAGAAGACATTGAAAAAGTATGCTTGAGCATACCGTGGAATTAATCAGGTGTGATGTAAATCCACATACAACACAGTGATGCATAAGGAACTATTCTTTTAGATGATCTCTTAATATCAGCAATCATTTTCTGTATTTTCCAGCTGCACTATCCAAACTTGAAAAGAACCCTGAACAATATGGTAACTTTATTTTATGTCAACCGACTTCATGTGTGGTTGTTATCACTTTGTCTGCACCCAGTGTATAGTTCAAGCATTGAGAATGATATCAGAGTTAAAATGTATTCCTCGAATCTATTTGACAGGAGAAACCACATAGAATGATCTTATAAATTTTGTACCGAAATGTGTCATAAGTGGAACTGATTGGCATATATATGTCTGATGTTATTTCCAGAACTCAATGCAGGATGAAAGAATGTTGCATTCAAGCGTAAAAGTTGTCCTTGGGGATTATGTAGTCATTTCATATTCGACTTGCATAGTGCTCACTCCCCATTTATCATCCATCGTAGCGTCTTTCTTTACTCTCAGTGATCACTCCATCCAAAATGCTTCCTTGATTGTTACTTCAGCAATTTATCAGAATTATTACTACCCACTGATAGCCATTCCTCCAACACTAATGAGGTTCATTGAAAATTTGCTCATATATTTAACTGGTCATTTTATGGAGAACACTTATCAGTGTGTTACTACACAATTTGAGAGCAGAGTCATCGAAGACAATTCCCGTAGACCATATTCCAGTTCCAGACTATATCCGAACCTCTGAATCACTCACCATTCATGAGTGAAATTCATACATTTATTTAGCACCTATTTCCAAAGATAATAAACATGAGTTGACACATTGTTTGAAATTCATTTACATACAGGTCCTCACAGAGAGGAGTATTTCTTTCAAGAATGTATCAAGGGAGAGGCTGATGCTTACGCAGGTAAACAGTTTAGGTTTGCATTCCTACTTCACACTTATCCAATAAACATTCCTATCTAATATGCCGGTGTCTATTTCACTCTAGCACTCTCCTGATTATTCCAGGTAAAAACCAGAGAGTTGGGAGTGGAGATTTTTTATTCAAGATAACTAAGTCCACAATTATTTGTATGATGTTTTGCCATTTCATAGGCGTGTATTTGCCTGAATATTTGTTGATAAAGATAAGTTTTGCTTCTCATTGTTTCAATGTGCTATTCTGTCTCTCTCTTCTGTTTCTTCATCAGCTAAGTTGCGAGCAGAACAAGCATTCGACTGTGAAGATTATAGACCAACAGGAAACCGTCACGGTAATCTAGTGATGACCAGTCACTCTTGAATTAAATTACGAAATATTACTGCTTTGAAAGATATTGAGAGAACATTTCTGAATTTCATCAGGTCAATTCTCGAAAGTCAAATATATTCTCATAAGAGTTTGTTTCACCGGATTCACCCAGCTCTCGATCTGGTAGCGTTGTCAGTGAATTTGAAGTAGATCTATCAATGTGCAGGATACAGTATCATGTTTAATATCAGATGGCTTTCTTTCCAGGGTTGCTATCACACATTACATCTGAGAAGTGTAATGACGTGAAATCTGAAGTCTGTGAAACTGTCTGTTGTAGTTGAGACTGCAGTTAATGTAATTCAATCATTCACGTTCATTGACATTTAGGACGAATTTGCCAGTCTACCAATACTGTTGGAGTCAAAATTATCCAATTTCAATACAGGACGAGAAACAATAAGTCCATGCAAGGGTTTATCGAAAGTGTTCTCGCTGTCTCCCAAGACGTGCAATAATCGACGTTTAAGTGAGGGATAACGTGGACGAGGTAATCGTCTATCTCAACAACAACACATTATTCCAAACCACCAATTATTTCACAGTATTCCGTATGATCACCGTTCGCCATTTGATTCTGTGACATTCAGTTTTAGAATGCAGTCATTCTCTTTCAAATTTCAGATCTAACAAATTTGAAGCATAAAATAAGAGATTTTTATGAGAACAAAAGGAAGTATGGTCAAGCCATCAGTAAGTGCAATCTGTTTTGTTCATGAGTTTTACACAATCGATTTATGCATCAATATTTATTCACAAAATAAAGAAAAAATGATTATCTGGTATTCCGCATAATCAGCAATTGCAATAATCCCATAACGCTTGTTAATAACGTGGACATTGTTCTCATTTCAAAATGGTTATGCATTTCAAACCAAAAGCAGTAATACATTCATCTTAGAATGTCTAAGTCTACACAGAGTTGTGCATCAGTTCGTAGTTAGTACACAACTTTTGGCAGTTTCTGGTCTGTTCACTAAATAATGCCAACAGATCACACAGAAAACAAGACTAGTCTGAAACATCCACCAACAGAATCACTTTACAGGTAGAAATCGTCAAAATATCGACAGGTGACGGTTTAGTTTCACACAGGCTAATCTTACTCACACAATCACAATTGACTACTAATTTGTTAAGCAACATGGAAATGCAAAGAAGGAACTAGGTCAGCACGAGTGTTCACACGGCAATAGATTAAATTTAGCCGACAGTGGCAAGAGGAAGTTAGTTGAGGAGAAACTGTCCGATGTGTTCACGTGTAGGCTCATACATGTCAGGAAGACTAATCAATACAGCAAAGACTGTAAATTCTCGTTACAACGCAGATATTAGAATAATTGACGGTTTCTACTGTATGACTGTGACCAACCTAGACATGAGTGTTGCCACATTATATGAAGTGTTGACTGATTGAGTGTGATATGCCCTTCATTATTATAAAGGTTTTTCTATTTCCCAATGAATGAAAAATAAAACGATTCATTGGGAAATACAAAAGCCTTTCTTATAATGAATATCATATACCCAATGCCCAAATTTTTCAAACCGTTAAAAGTCAACTCGGTTTGGACATATATTATGATATGCCACTCATCAAACAGTTTGTAGACAAAGAAACTTATGCATATGCTTATGCGTATTTTATTACTGTGCACATTGTCAAATCCTATCAGTTGTCGGAGAAGGAATTTACACACTGATGAGAAAGACTAGTCTTCATTCAACTAATATGTCATCTTTACACTGATCTTTTACTTTCAAGTGTTCAAGACCATTTATGAAGCCGCCGTCGAGAGGTTGAAACGTAAGATACACTTAATATCTCATAAGGAATCACCATTTATCATAATTCAAAATTTACTCATGATGGAAAATACCAACCTATTTATTTAGATAAATATGTATAACTAGAATTTGAATGCAGTCCACACGAAAATATTATTATTTTTACTTTGAACACGAAGGACAAGGGTAGTGGGATTCGATGAATCACCAATTTGTTCATGACATATCATATAATATGAAATCATACCTGGTATGATGAAGACAATCATTCAGTGTATCACAGACTAGATATTCAACAAAACCCAACCGATGTCTTCTTCTCAAGTGAACCCCATTTGTGGTCAAGTCTACTTGAACCATGTCAGACATACCCGATACATCCTCACTCACACAGTCACTGAGTCTCAGTCATTACGAGTGCGGTAGTTAAAATTAGTCGATTCTCTCGTGTCTCTTCCAATACTCATAACATTCAGCCTCATTTGCTTTATGGATAAGATTTGATTTTGATAAATCATTCACTCTTATACAGTAATATTAACTGATGACGTTTCCAGCCCAAACTCTTGATCATAATCATATCAACTTGCTCACACAACTGATTTCTTCATTGACATGATTATGTGCAATAGTTTGTGCTCGAAACGTCATCAGTTAGCATTAGTGCATAACACTGTGTGATTTTTCAAAATGAAATCTTATCCACAATGGAGTTGTGCTTCACCACAATGCTCACTCACATTCTATACTTATATCGTTTGCTTTAGTATGAAATCAAAAATGCTCACCTTCTTTCATTTCCTTTACAGAAGCTGGAGTAGAAAACTATAGGAGAATGCGAATATCCTACCCACGCTGGCATGGTGAACGTGTATTCTGCACATTCTTGGTGTGCAATGGATTTCATGAAAACTTAATGAAATAACCCATTTTCATTATAACGCTTATTGTCTCTCTTTTAAATATAATTGCATCATTCCAATATTTGACTTCTTCCGATTAATCAGATGAATTCGATGTTCTCATTCTGAGTAATTTTCATATTTGTCGACGCTTACAAAATCATACTTGACATGATGGTGTATATACTTCAGAGATTTATTTCATCAGTTAGGAAAATTTCCATCCGCTTTATGTGTTACTGAGATCAGTTAAATTAATTTTGTTGTATCCGGAGTGTAGATATTGTTTACTGGCTACCCCATTGATAATATTAATCTAAGGAAGAATTGGAATTCTATTCATTTGAAGATGATGCCACCGAATAGGCTTCCATGCAACTTGATATCGACGCCTCAACAGTGGAAATTCGAGTAACTGGCGGTACTAATCTTAGCGGTATCATTGAGATAGCATTGTGGTAGGTAGAACTGCTGGTATCAGTTACGTCTGGTGTCTATTCACTAATCTCAATATTTCTAGTCATAACACATTTTAAGCACAATGATGAGATAATATATTCACCAACAGAAATTATCTGCATTGTGTAGAAAAACTTCTAATCTGGAAACTTTCACTTCGATATTTCCATAATCCAAGTGAGTGATTCAGCGAAAAGACACTTTTTGAACAGGCAACTATCAAGCTGCACAACCACATATACTTATGGTAATTAGGAAATTATATGCTGTGAGTGAATCGAAACGCAGGCGTGAATATATAAAATAATGAAAGTATCATCAACTGCAGTTAACTTCTTTTTAGTTGTAATCATATTTGAATATCAATATACAACTCTTATTGAGTTCATTTGATTGAAGTGACAAACTGAGTGACAGTGTGACAGATCTGTTCGATAGTGAACCGTTTTCTGTGGGGGGCCGTTTCCCACCATCGTTGTGATAATATGCTGATGAAGTTATAAAAAGAAATGAAACGTCACAATTACAAATTTACCCTGAGTTAAACACGATAACAGTACTAGTAGTACTTTGGCTTTCAAAATACAAAAAGTAATACAAACAACACAAAAGTGGATGTATTCATTAACAGACTGTGCTCGATATACTTAAGGAGAGCGATTGTCCGGTCCAGTAATTGTGGCACATCCGAGACAGAACAAGATTATGATAAGACTTGATTAATTCACTCAATGTGATCTATTTATTTCTTACCTCATAGCTCTGTTATCTTGCCCATGGAATGTGCACTCCAAACCGATGTTAGTGAATGCATAGATTACACGTTATCTCAAGCATTTATTGGGCTTTCAGTGATGACGATTTACTAAAAGTCTGTAATAATCTAAAGGATGTGCGTTCTTACGTGAAAATAACGGATTGAAAACATTTCTGCTGATTAGTGGTCACAGTAGAAAGGCATGCAAACTACATTTGATAGTGTGACTCAGTTTTACAGTATGTTCTACAGCCGACTCTATCCTGATGAATATGGACCAGTCTGTTGATCGAATGAGGAAAAGCAAGTGACTAATCGTTGGTGTAATTGAATGAAATACATACAGATTATCATATGGAAATCGAACATGACTTGTAGTAAAAGCATCAAGTGGAGCGTAATTCCTGAATTCTACTTGTCTGTTTTTTATGTAGTCTGCGTGCCTAGTCAAATCCCGAAAAATAAAACGTACAACAAATATTCCAAGATCACAGCCAACTTCAATGAAACAAACACAATCACAGTCTTAGAACAACACACTATCAACGTTGTCATCACATAGGTGAAAAAGACGCATCAAAATTAGAGATGAAATGGGAAGAAAGACAAATGATAAGGAACAGACAGTAGATGAAGCGTGAATACAACCTGGTAGAAAAGAGGTGAACAATTACAGATTTCATTGAAACATTCAAAGTGCGCATGAATATTGCAGATAGATAGTTGAAGAGGGATTTTGTGAACTATTATTGAGAAACGATCTTCTGTCAAACTGAATGGTGTACTTGTGAAGCATTCATTGCCCCCAGAAATAACGACATCACCATATATGTGAATATCAAGTGGACTGCTTGATCTTCTAACGGGTTAATCAACTATCACTTCTGATATGAGGAAGAGAAAGAAGACAAAACCAGCATCATGGCTCACTCAATTCAGTGTGACTATTTGTCACGATAACAGCGACAATCATTAATAATACTAAGACTACTGAAAATGCTTCTAGTTCACTAGCTCCAGATAGTTTAAGTTGTATAAGATAAGCTCCTAGAGAATTCAGTATACAAATTATTCAATAAGAAAGTAACCAGTTTAATTTTTGTTGACTTTAATTACAACAATGTTGCTTTTGCCAGCGTGACATATTCAATCATACGACGATAGTTTGTTAGTAATTACGATGCAAGCTTAAGAATAATCACAATCAATGATCAGCAGTCTGTGTGTGAGTGAGTCATTCTTGTTGTCTGTTTCCCCCCTCCCTCCTCCACTGCACCAATTTCTTGTTCTCATCACAAAAGTATGTGGCCTGATTTATTCTGTGAGGTGAAGTACTCATTATTATAATTCAGGACAAATTCCTGTCTATATTTAGATGTTCACAAATCACATAAACATTCTCATTATCTTAATTTCACTTGGCTTCACTTCTGTTTAACGTAATCAGCATCAGGTTTTTTCAACAGAGTATAGAAAAGAATGATCACTCTGAATCGCATAAAGATATCAGTCGATGAGATATGATGATATGACTTGAGGATCCGACGTGTCTACACACATCACAAACTTGCAGTGTGAATACTGGTTCTACACACAGTGACAATATCACTCATATTTTCCCATGAACTGTTCTCGAATATACTTCATCAATTTTCGTGAGATATTTATCAGAATGAGTAGAGAATAAAAATATTCATCTTGTGTAGTTTCCGCGTAAATATCATGCAACAATAAATGAGGTGGACCTGTCTGGCAGCGAGTTATTGTATTCACAAAAGTATGGATAAATGTGGAGTCACAAGGAAAATAATCTCTCTCATGCCTGACGATTATGAGACCAAATATTGTCTCACATTTTCATCGTCCTCCTGTATAATGGCGTTTGAAGTATGAAATATTTCACTCTCCTTGCTTTTCGAACACAAAAGGCTACTAAATGGGTTAACAATATAACCAAGTGCATCCACACATGAGGAATTCTTCAAATCCACATGAATGAATTAATGCATACACTTTCGACGTTGAAATGACACTGAAATCACATTGAGTCGAACACAGCGTTGTACAGTCAATAATATATTGGGAGAAGCACACGAGGAAGAAAGGAGTATGACAGGGTGTGAGCAAGTCAAGTGAAGATTTCCGTCGACTAACGTGAGGTAGGCAGTCACAAATGGCCTGGTCGAGGGAATATCTGGAGACATCTTAAGCCTTCGTATGCAAGACAATCATAGTTATCATTAGAGAGATTCTATAATAATCCTAATGATGATTAAATGAGTTGAGTATGAACATAGGAATTATTATCCATGTAAAACAATAATTCTCGTATTAAAAGTGAATAACACAAACTTAATTAAATAATCAGATGACGCACCAGATAACAAGTTGAGAGATAACAAGCACTATAGTAGATTCAAAGCAAACATCATCTTCTGTGACCTATGAAAGCCTGTTCTGTAGAGTGTGGTAGCTCAACAATTGGACGGGTGAGAGAGTGAAGCAGTTTTTAATTGCTTATTGTTTTTTTTTTCATCAAGTTATACTCATTGAACATTCAAGAGCTTGTACACATTTTGACTTACATTTCAAATGAAATTAGAGATGAAATAAGAAGAAAGCAAATGGTAAAGATAAGTCAACAGGTGATGTGCAAGCGTCGAAATGGTGAAGTAGAGATGAAACCTGTGAGAAAAGTGGAGAATAATTATAGGGTTCATTGAAGTTTGAAACTAAGCTTGAATACTGGAAATGGATGGATTTCGTGAACATTTGATGAAGGACAGGCATCTTTTAACTGTATGGTTCACTTGTGAAGCATTCACTGCCCCCCCCCAAGGCGTTGATCTCACCGCATATCTCAATAACAAGTGGGCTGATGGAACTCTTAACCAGTTTACTGACTATCTCTGCAGATAAGAAGAAGAGAAAGAAAACGAAACCATCATCAGAGCTCACTGAATTCATTGTAGCTTTTTGTTACGGCGACAGCGACACTCATTATTACCACTAAATATACTGAAACTAATGCTACTATACTAGATCTAGATAATTTAGTTTGCATAAAGTAAGCTTATAAAAGATTTAGGGTAGGAATTACTGATTCAGAAAAAGAACTTTTAAAGTTTTGCTAGCTTTAATTATAACAATGTTTTTCTTTTTCAAACGTAGCACGTTCAATAGTACGATGACAGATTTTAGTAATTAGGCCACCAGCTAAAGAATACTTCTAATCAATGATGACCAGTCTGCGTAGAAGAGAGTAATTCTTGTAGTCAGTTTCTCCCTTGTACCAGTCAGTTGTTTTCATTAGATATGTAGAAGAAAACGGAGAATGATGGAAGGGACTCAGAGGTGGTCGTTTATTGGTGTCTCTCATCAGACCATTTAATCGAACCCGAATGGGAATTGACGAGTTGGGAAAAGTTCAGAGGCTGACGTGGAATACATTGTGCATGGAAGGGATGAGAAATTTTGGAAAATCTCGAAGAAGAATAAAGAGGACCGCAGTGGGTGAAAAGAAGTTAACATATGTTGACGAAACACTGCGTTCAACTTGGAAGCAAAGGCGAAATAGTATTAATTTTGTGATAATCAAATTGTTGAGCAGAATATTTCCTCTAAGGTTTTACTTTGAATACAACATTGTGTATTCGGTTAGTTATACCGTTTGCGCTTTATTGGAGTCGTGTACATTTATTGTTTGCAATGACATTTTGTTAACTGTGAACAAAGTTTGGGATGAACTATCTCAGGCGTTGTGTTTGGACGCTGGATTAACACATATTCAACGGCTTATGACGTGTTTATGTGGTACATTTCATTTAATAGAACGAGAGTCTTTCAGTGCTTCAATGTTTGTTCATAAATATGATTCTATTTGTAGCCATTCGGTTTGGCTATGGTTGAAATTCTTTGGCAAAAATAGGTTCTATTTCGGTTTAGGCGAAGACTGCAAGTCTCTACGCTTTAAGGCGATTCGTGTGGTGCTTGTGACATAAGGTTTTTCAATTTGCACAATTTGGCTTGGACGGTCGAATAACAAACATTTGCTGGTAGCCTATTTCAAACGACTGTATACTAATTTAAAAAGAAGATGGACAGTATGTAAATTTGGAACAAGCGACAAGAATTAATAAAGCAGGAATCAATGAACGCATCAAATTTCGGCAAACCTCGTCAGCTGAATGCTCTACATACAGGAATATATTAACTTCTGAAATTACATTGGGAGATGTAATAAGCAAATAGACAACATTGAATTATTCATGCAGAGAGACAGGTGCGGATGTTTTCCGGGTCATATTCAGATACATAACGGGAGAGAGAGAGTATGAGAGATTGAAATTGAGAGAAAATGCATTACGCTTCAATTACACCACTTAGTTAATGTGAATGTAAATTTGACATTGCTCTACTACAATGAGGTTTCCAAGATATCTAAGATTGTAACTTACGGCAGCGGTAGATTTAATTATTGGTCGGCAGATTCGCGAGTGAAAATTAAGCCAAACTTGAAAAGTGTTTAAAAAGTGTTAGAAAAGAAGATAGATGCTTGCATATTTACTGGCGTAAACGGAAGAAAGGAACAAATCATTACATAACAGAAAAAAGTAAAAGAGAGAGAAGGAAAAGAAAGAAAACGTTGTGCCTATAGTTGATATGAGTTGAGAAGACGAGGTCTTATTATTCTACTGACTATATAATAAGTTGTAGGTATCACGCCTTAGTTAGCATGTAGTAGAAATTAAGGCTAAGTTTAAGACACCTTTACTAAAGTGATTCTGTTTTCTGTCTGTCACAATGTGCGTCGGTGGCACAGTGGTTATGACTCTTGCCGACCATGCACATGGTCCGGGGTTCGAGCCCACGCCGGCGCACACCTGATATCTATGGTCGGCCTGCAAAACTTTGGCTACCGATATCCATGCTGAAAATTCCATACTTGTACCAAAAATACAGTGTGGAATCAAGCTGTAAATAAAAAAAAATAAATAAATAAAATGCTCAGTGTAGTCGAGACCTCATTCTAAACCAGGTGTTCCTTGAGTAAACTGATGTTGCACTCCCTCTAATTTAAGCTTGTCATTCTGTTGGAGTTCATTAAGATTAAACGGACAGAATTCAAAAATAGGTCGGATGCATATTTTGTATGAAGAAACCCTTGTTTCAAAACTGAAGGAATTGCGAGATATGCATCCAAAGAGCCTTCGCATTTTACGTCTGGCATAATCAGTTGATCCAGAGAACGTTAAGTTACTAGAGTATCTGATACTGAGAACTACTACTTTGTTGAGCTTGACTAGTTTTTGCACATTTACCTCAAGAGTTAGGTAAAGATTGCTGTTTTCGAGCCAAATCCATCCGCATTTGTCAATGTTAAACTTCATACGGGTTTCAGCACATCATATTGCAAGCCTACTACTTTGCTGACCATACCGTCCAATTCATGACTGTAACTTGAGTAAACAAATTTGAGGTCGTCAGCATATAGGAATGGTTTACTCATGTTTGGCAGGTATAAACGCTGTTAATGTAAAAACTGTAAGTAGAAGGAGTCTTAGCATACCACCAAGCACTGCCTCATTTGTGGTGTGTGTGTATGTGGGGGGGTGTTGGACAGTGCATGAGTTCGCCGAAATCCCAGTACTGTGGAATTCTAGGAAATCTGGAATGATAGTCTGCAAACATTTTAGTAAGGTTAGTTATCTAGCATGCCACCCTGCACTGACCCATTCTTGATATGCCTGGGATGAGATCCGAATTTCGCTATTTGTACCCTGTCACCTAGAAATAACTTAAACCAGTCAGATAATGGATTGTGAACTCCACACATGTGCAATTTCTTAAAGAGAATACCATTCTGAATACCCTAGATATTTCAAATGAGATAGCAATCCCTTGTGTACGTGCTTGGTGACTACTGGTGATGCAATTGAAAAATTCGAAGTGACAAGTAACGTTGGACCTAATGAGTCACGAGAGAAATGGAGTTATGTTTATAGGCGTAAAGTGTGAGTGTTTTCCATTTCATCAGATTTGTGATGTGGAGTTTTAAAGGTACTTTTCCACTTAACAGGGTTACTGCTAATGTCCATAGATATTTTGCTGAACATAAGAAGTAGGAGAAGAATGTCACACGCACTGTTTTTGAATATTATTGAAGCGCGGGAATCTGATTCCATGCTGGTAGAAGGTCTAAGGCTCCTAATTTTTGTCCTACCCACTGACTGGTTAGCACTATGCTTTTGAGCGGGAGGTGGTACGGGTTGTATTTTCACACTATGAGGGGGTTTTCTAAACTAAAGTTCGCAAACCACTCGCTGAAATGTTCACAGATGGTGACAGACTGATTGCAGATTACTTTGTTGTAAAGGAATAAAATGAAATCCCTTGTTGATCGCATTCTCTTTACATGAGGTATGGTGGGGTCACAAAATTGGAGGTACTTTTGGGTGTACTAAGCTGTTCATTGAGGTCATTTGTGGGCGTAGACGCCTGACAGATTCATGCGACGCGTGAACTGAGTGAAGTCGTGATATATGCTTCTTGGAATAGTATTGTTTCAAATTATTACTCAACTTACTGCGGTATATCCTTGGAATGTGTTCAGCTTGGTGTTCGCTGAATCTTACTATCTTCTTAGGAGCAGCAGTATCTAGACATAGGGCAACACTCCCATAGAATAGAGACGCTACAGACATCTATATGCAATACTCAGTGTGATAAATATCTGACGAAAATAATGAAGTGTATTAGAGTACAGCTCATGGGAAGCGATGAGTGATTTGTCATTTTGTATTGAACCAGTATTCTCACTGTAAGCCTGTGATGTGAGTGGATTCGTCACTTCCTCAAATCATATCATCATATCTCACAGTCATCTCCGGTGATTTTTCGTTTCGACTCAGTGTGATCATTCACTTCTTCGCTGTTCTGAAATAACACATTGCTAGTTGTGTTAAGAGAATCGAAGTGAAGCAAAGTGCAGTGAAATGAGATTAATGAGAATGTTTGTGTGATTTGTGAACATCCAAAACGACACAGGAATTTGTCCTGAATGATAATAAGTATTTCACCTCACAGAATGAACCAGGCCATACACTTCTGTGATGAAAGCAACAAAGTGGTACAATGGGGAAACAGACTACACGAATTACACTGGCGATCACTGATTATGATTATTCATTAGCTGACATCCTTATTACTAACAAACTGTCGTCGTACTATTGAACATACCACGTTTGCAAAAACAACATTGTTGTAATTAAAGCCAACAAAAATTAAACTGGTTACTTTCTTATTCGGTAATTTGTATCCTGAACTCTTTAAAAGCTTACCTTGTACAACTGAAACTATCTTGAGCTAGTTGACTAAAAGTTATTTCAGTAATTTAACAGGTCTCTTTCTTATTCAATAATTTGTATACGGAATCTTTGAGAAGCTTACTCTATACAACTTTAACTATCCGGATTCAGTAGAGAAGTTGTACATTCAGAGGTATTTGTAATTATAATGATTGTCACAGCTTTGATGACAAACCGCCACGCGGATATAAGTGATTATTGATGTTGTTCACGTCTTCTTTCTCTTCAACCTTGGGAGAGAGAAAGTTGATAAACTCGCTGGGAGATCAGTCAGCCCTACTGATAATGAGATATGCGTTGAGGGCTTTGTCTTGTTGGGGGAACAATGAAGGCTTCACAAGTTAACCATACAGTTAAGAGACGATTGTCGCTGAATAATTACTCGCAAAATCCAACTTCAACAATCTATCAGCAATATTGATGCACCCTTTGACCTCGAGAAGATAAGTAATTTGGAAAATAGCTCAGCCATTGAAATTCACACATTAACACCCAACCACACAATAGGGTGGAAGAGGATTTAAATTCTAAAATGGAATCTAGGTAGATGGAGAGAGATTGATTACTGAATCCTTGTACATCGAGTGTACACCCAACAGATGCAACAAAATGTAAATAGTACTTATCCATGCCTGTACAACTGCTGTGTCCTACAAAGGCAGTGATGTAAATGAATTATTATTATTATTATTATTATGAAATATGCTAACTTATCGTATATGTATTATTATTATTGTATCTTTTAGTTCCTAGAGGAACATAGGGCTTCAGCTGCGCACCTCCATTGACTTCGGTTTTCTGACAACTTTTTCACCCTGCTCCAGGTCTGTCCACATGCTTTCATCTCCTCCTCGCATGACCTCCTCCAAGTCACCCTTGGACGACCAACTCGCCGCCTCCCTTTCGGGTTCCACTCGAGGGCTTGTCTAGTGATGTCACTTGATGGTTTCCTCAGCGTATGGCCAATCCATCTCCATTTCTTTCTGCCTATTTGTTTCACAATCGGTTCCTGATTGGTTCGCTCCCAGAGATCCCTGTTGCTGATCTTTTCTGGCCATCTGATCTTGAGTATTGAGCGGAGACAGTTGTTAATGAAGGTTTGAAGTTTGTTTGAGATGCTCTTTATGACTCGCCAAGTCTCTGATCCGTATAGTAGCACTGACTTCACATTGGAGTTGAAAATCCGGATCTTATTTTTGATGCTGATTGCTGTTGACCTCCACACAGATTTGAGAGTAATGAAAGCTTGTCTTGCTTTTCCGATTCTGGCTTTGATGTCCTCGTCAGTTCCGCCTGTAGTTGAGACGATGCTTCCCAGGTAGGTGAAGGAGGTTGTTTCTTTCAGGTTCTTCCCATTTATGCTTATTGTGGTCTGTTGGTGTTGTTGATGTTGGCTAGGAATCTTCATTATCTCTGTTTTATCTATGTTCACGTGAAGTCCTATCTTTGATGCTTCTTCTGCCAACTTGTTACTTTTCACTTGCATATCTTCCAGTTTATGGGAAATCAGACATATATCATCGGCGAAATCCAGATCCTCCAAGTCTTTTGTGTCAGTCCATTTTATGCCTGTTCCCTCGTTGGTTGCCGTTGTCTGTCGCATTATCCAATCAATTGCAATCAGGAAGATCATTGGTGATAGTAGACAGCCTTGCCTCACTCCCGTCCTCACTTCGAAGGCTTCCGTAAGTTTCCCGTTGTGGATTACTTGGCATGCAGCATTGTCGTATAACTGTTGGATGAGGTGTATAATTGTCGATGGGACCCCGTAGTAGCGAAGTAGTTTCCAAATGACCTCTCGATCGACGCTGTCGAAGGCCTTTTCAAAGTCGATGAAGTTGAGATAGAGAGGTGACTGCCATTCCAAGCTTTGTTCAATGATGATCCGTAGAGTGGCGATTTGATCAATACATGATTTGTTTCTCCTGAATCCAGCCTGTTCCGGACGAAGTTTTTCATCTAGGGCTTGTTTGATTCTCTCCAGGATGATGCGACTTAGTATCTTGCTTGGAATGGACAGAAGCATAATTCCACGCCAGTTTTTACATTGACTTAAGTCTCCTTTCTTTGGAAGTTTGAATAAGTAACTGTTCTTCCAATCCTCGGGTACTTTGCCCTCTTTCCACACCTTCTCCAGTAGTGGTGTCATCAAGTCCGCTGTTGTCTCTGGGTCTATTTTCAAAGCCTCTGCTGGGATTCCATCTGGTCCCGGTGTTTTCCCAGCTTTAAGCATCTTGATTGCATTCAGGACTTCTGATTTCGTCGGGGGGTCAGTGTTCACTGGTAGTTCTGCTTCCGTTGTTGGTATTGCTGGACGTGTTGTAGGTGGCGGACGATTTAGAAGTCTTTTGAAGTGTTCAACCCAGTGCTTTCTCTGTTCCACCTCTTTGGTGATTGACTTTCCATTGTCGTCCTTTATTGGCTTAATCTGTGTCGAACGTTTGCCCGAAAGGTTCCTAGTTGTTTGGTAGAGTGTGGCGAGGTCTCCTTTGCCTGCAGCTTGTTCTGCTTCGTTTGCCATGGTTTCATAATATTTTCTTTTGTCTTCCCTGGCACTTTTCTTCACTCTTTTGTTCAGTGTATTGTAGCTTGCATTCAGCTCCTGTTTTTGTTGCTCGTCAGTGCACTGGATAATCTTTTGCTTCACTGTCCTTCTCTCTTCTATTAGTTTCCAAGTGTCCGTAGTGAGCCACTGTTTGTCCTGTCTCTTTTTTCTGCCTAGAATTTCTATGCAGGTTTGGCTCCACACCGTTTTCAAGTTGTTCCAGTGCTTTTCAACGCCGACCTTTTCGCTAGTGTTGATTTGTGTCTCGGCTTTGTCCTTTATGCTTGCAATGAAGATGTCCTTTGTAGCCTGGTCCTTCAGCTTTTGAGTGTTGAACTTGGCTTGTGGTCTATCTGCAGCTCCTGATTCCCTGAAAGCTTTTAATTTGATTTGGATTGTCCCTTGTACGAGATAGTGGTCTGAGCCAACGTCTGCTCCTCTTCTTGCTTTTGTGTCCAGTAGGCTGCGCCTCCACTTCCTTGAGATTGAGATGAAGTCGATTTGGTTTTTGGTTTGCCCGTCTGGTGACACCCATGTAGCCTTGTGGATATCTTTGTGCTTGTATACACTGCCACCAATCACCAGTTCGTTGAAGGCGCAGAAGTCGGCGAAGAGTTCTCCGTTTTCATTCATTTCTCCTAGAGCTTCTCTACCCATGATGAGTTCCCTTCCCGTATTGTCTGGTCCCAGTTTGGCGTTCATGTCTCCCATTAGTATTTTCATGTCGCCAGCTGGAGTATTGTCCATTGTTGCCTGTAGTTGCCTGTAGAATTCTTCTTTCTTCTCGAGGTCTGCGTTGTTTGTGGGTGCATAACATTGTATGATTGACACTTTCCTTCCTTTGGAGTTGAACCTGGCGGTCATTATCCTGGACGAAATCGCCTCCCATTGTATCAGGGCTTTCGTTGCCGTTGGTGACATCATGATAGCCACGCCCTCGGTGTGCGTGTGGTTATCTTCTGGGTGACCGGAGTAGATCACTGACTCACCTGTTGACAATTTGGTGAGTCCACTCCCATTCCATCTGCTCTCACATATTCCCAGCACTTGTATTCCGTATCTTTTCATCTCGTTGGCGATCTGGGCAGCTTTCCAGTCTCGTACATAGTTCGGACGTTCCATGTTCCTACACAGACTTTTTCTTTTGGTGCAAGGAGGTTCACATACTGAAGTTTCTTTAGCAATTTTTGTTTACAGGGTGGGGTTGCTAGCCTCACGCCTGAGAAAAGAATGATTACATTAAGTAAAAGTTTAGAGAGAAGCAACTTTTTGGGTTGCTCCCCTCAAAATCAGAAAATAACGGACAAACAATGAGAACAACATCAACAAAGGAAACAGTTCACAGAAAAAAGGGCAAAAAGCGACGACAACTATACAATAAGACAACATGCAATATAGTTCAGTACAGTTAACTAAAATGATATCTTAACCATAAACTCACTGACTTGGAGCAACTTGAACATATAAATCCAACAATATATACAATTATAGATGTGTTTATGTTTAAAAATTCCACAAATCCAAACAGTGGGTTATGTGTATTATCTGTCAATAAGATTGTATTTTTTGGATTCAGTGTTCGAAAGGTTAATAATTGTGATAATTTCCGCAAACTCTTTGCATAAAATTTTAGAGTAATAAGAGTTTTTATTAATGAGCAAAATGTAGCGTAATAGTCGAAAAGCGCGCGAAATAATAATCTATCGTATATGTAATTTATCATATTGATAATGCCAGTTAACTGGCCTCCCTCAGGTACAAAATATAAGAATAAATTATTCCTCTTCTTATTATTATTTGTAATGCTGAGCTATCTTCATCAGATCAAGGTCATTAGATTTTGGTGTCCATTGTTCACCCTTTCCGAAGTCGCATAACCTTTGAAACTGACTCTTAACTCTTGCAGCCTAAAACGAAACTACCTCATGAACGAATTCGTTCACAGAAATTAGTTTAACCTAACCTGAGCCCTAGACATGAACGGTGTTCTCAAAAGCCTTATCCCTACCTAACAGTAGGGATATACAGAAACAGCACCTAGAGAATAAGTAGATTGCTGTATCTACTCTCATCAAATTCCTCAAAGGTAGGCATGTTTTAGTTTGGAATTGTGTTTCACAGCGTGCCCTAAGTCTGAGTGGTTCATGAAGGTCAGATTTTCAAAGGTTCTAACTTTGGCTATTATACTTTAACTTCACTCAGGCGTGCATTAATACAACGTGACCAAAGAAAACTAACTGGAGTTATTCATTCAATGTTATGACAGCCGCTACGATAAATCCTGATATTATAACATACGCTCCAAAATTGGATACGCAATGACGTATCCAATACCGTTCTCACGAGCTAGTGTAAATCAGTTTGATTTCTTGATTGAACGGTAAAGCTTCATAGTATTCAGTAAACTTCTCTTTTGCATAGAAGTATATCGATTAATTCGGATGTTTACTCATTGATGGTGTATGAGATATAAAGGGGATGGACCATTTGGACGCAGTCGTTGTATGGCTGCATGATTGTCCAACCTTCGTTTAAAGCTCTCCACATATGGTTCCGTAGCTCCATCTGCCGGTAAAGAGTCTCGAGCATGGCTAACACACAGTGAAAAGACGTAGGAGCTCACTCGAGTCTTTGCCATCTGATGAACTATCCTTCTGGGATTTCCACGAGGATGACCGGAATACTTTTGATTGGGTGATTCTGATCGTTTATTATCTTTTACGAGTTGATCACGGATTGATATCAGTTAGAGAACCATTGAAAACCAGGGAGTACTGGACAGCTGCTGTTTCATCCTAGTTTGGGAATCATCGGCAGTACGCACCCACTGGGATTCGAACCCAGGACCTTCCGGTTACAAGGCAAGCTCGTATACCATTCAGCCACTGGGACCCGATTCAATGGCTCGTGAATTCTAACTTCTACCAATTCGTGATTTAGCGCGACCCCAACCATTGTCGTTGGTGGGACATCCATCCACACACGTGAGATCTAATTGGACCTCCTTACAAACCAAAACTATAGAAAATATTATCTTTTAGGCTGTAATCAAATCCCCCTAAGCCGACTCTAGGTAGGTGTGAATAAGCATAACTTCTTCAGCTTTTCATCACATTGTTTATTTCGGAGAGCAATCACTCCTTTTCTCGCTTGTCTTTGGACTGTTTTCAAGAGGTTTGTGTCCTTTTTGAGTAATGGGAGTGCAATGGTATTATGTACTTCAAGGTGTGGTCTGACGTATGTTTTGTGCAACCATAGAAAGAGCATGTGCGCAGACTTGGAGGGGGGTGAAAAAGTTGGCAGAAAACCGAAGGCAATGGAGACGCGCAGCTGAAGCCCTGTGTTCCTCTAGAAATTAAAAAATTTAATGAATAAAAAATAAATAATAGAAAGAGCTAAAAACTGAGTGCACCTTACTGTTTGTTCAGCGCATACTCGCATATGCTCTCGCTACATCCTCTGTGTGATTCACGCTTATGTCTATTTTTTGCGCTAAAACTAGATCTAAGTCACTCTCAGAAGATGTGCAGGACAAGCCTTCGTTGCACAGCTTTTAACTTGCATTCTGTAGCCTACAGGTGCATAGTTTTCCTACTTTTCACTTCTTCAGGTTGAAAGTCATACCACTAACCGCCACTTAGTCTTCCAGAAGATTTAGGTCAACCTGTTACATGTCTGAGTCTTCCGCATACTATACTGCTCTACAAAGCTTTACGCCTTCGGCGTAATGAAGACTCAGGTGGCTTAGAGAGTTGATAAGGATCAAATACATCAAAAGCCCTAGGATCGAGCCCCGCAATACTCGTGATGACGAACTGTGCCAGGATGGCCAGACACCAATGACTTTAGTGTAGAATTTCCTTTCAGCTATGTATTACTTCAACCATGACAGAAGTGGCTCACATTTACCTACCCTACTTATTTTGTGTAGGAGGAGGTCATGGTGAACTGTGTCTAGTGACTCCTCGAACAGTAGGAAAATCACATGGATTAGAATATTCATATCTTACCATGATGTGTAATCGTCCCAAGCTGATGGTAGGTATTTTTCACAGAGTCTACCTTTCCTGCAACCACGTTGTACTTCATAGAGTATATTAATCCCATGAGGGTGTTCCCTGGTGTGATCATCAATTCTACTTTCCTGTACTTTCGATACCACTGAAAACAGTGCTACTGGTCTGTAACTAGTGATAATTAGCCTGTTGCCACCCTTGAAAATAGGAGAAAGGTTGGCTCTTGTCCTTTCCCTTGGAAGTTTCCTCTAATCCATCGAGTGCTGGAACAAGTCGCATAAAAACGTGCACAGAGCTTAAGCGCACTGTTTCAGAACAGATGGCTTGATATCTTCACAAACTGGTGACTTTCTAGATGTGAGCCACTGTAGCTTCCATAGTACTACTGCCGGATGTGTTTGCAGAATAGCCACTAGGATTTCCTCGGCTGAAGTAGTAGTGCGAAGGTTAAACTGAATGTTTCAGTCAATTCCAAACTAGTGAGGTATTTTCCGTTCGATGGATTTTCTCCCAGACATGAATCAGTCCAGACTTTTGATTTTTGCCAGGGGTTATTTTGGAAAGGGTAGGCTGAAATGACCTCCTGTCACTCCTCACTGTTGTGTGAGTTTCAAGTATGCATTGTGATTAGATATTTGCCACTTAGGCTGAGCCTTCCGCTTTGCTTGCAGAATACCTTGTGTACACCACTTCAATGGGGAGGACTGTTTCTTCGGCTCTGTTGTGACTAAAGGGACGTTATCTGAGATTTTTGTGTGAATAATCTCCTTTCCAATCCCCAGTGTTCATGCACAGATAACTAAACCCAGTCTATGGGCCATTCTGCGTCGGGCCATAGCCGCCGAATATCAGCATAGTCCGCCTTGTTATGGCACAGATATGGTCGCTTAGCATCCCACTGGTAGTGCTCACGAAGAACAAGATTCAACCATATGATTGCGTGGTCACTACTTTCTAGTGTTCTCGTGATCTGGACATTTTAAACAAGTAGTTGCTCATTAGTTAGAATATAATCTCGTTTCGATGACTTTCCACTAGGACCCTACCTAGCGTAGTCTCCAACATTATCAGTCAGTCTTGTATTTCTAATGGTTTGTATTCGATTTTGACCGAATTTTCCCTGAGCATACACCCAGCCAAGCTTTCAAGCATTGAGATATCTGGCTGCGGTGATTTGGTCAAAGCGCAATACTCGTATCCCCGTCATGGTGCTGGTTGTGCTTTGCCCCACACATGGGTGATCAGTAGATGCCACCCAGTAAATGATTCGTGTGAAATAACACCATATGCATTCTCGGAGTGCGGTAAGTGATGGGTCCATTTCAAGTAGGCATTGAAGTTGATTGTTGAAGTATGTTGCCACTCTCCCCTTCCTTGTTATCCCTGTTTCTCCTGACCAGAACCATATCACTTATGCTGATTTCGTTGTCGGCGATTGTGGTGCTCAGCCAGTTGTCATTAAAGGTTATTATTTTAAGGTCGAGGTGTGACCGGAGGTTTCTGAGTTCACCTACTCCTCTCATTGACAGTGTGTCTAACAACCTCAACGTGTTGTCGGCCAGTTGACGTTACGTCGTCTGCTGGTAGAAGACATAATTTCAGGGCTAGTTGGCCGATTCCAATGGAACCAACCTGTTGCCATCTTTTCCATTGATTCCGGTGGCATCGCTGTAGAGCCACTGAGGTTTGCGGATGTATTAAGACATCCGTTTTCCGCCTCCTTATGGTTCGAGGTCTGCGTCGGGTGCGTCCTCCCGATTTACGCTTGGTCTCGTACCACCGTTGAAGTACTAGAGCCAACCCTTCCTGGGATTAGAATTTTACACTTAGCAGTCTTCGGAAGCTGACCAGTGTGAGACGAGCGGGATTAGGTAGCTGGAAAATTGCGATCACTCGAGAAGCACCAAGGGTCGTCTCAGATGACAGCCATCTCCATAGCTGTAGGTCATGCATGTGTTTCTCATAAACAGTGCAAGTTTTCAGCTCCGGATCACCGTGTATGACCACAGAGGTAGGGGGCATCAGTCAATCTCCTGTCACCCCACAGCCTATCATGTCTCACACTTATACAGAACTCCTGTCGATAGCTAGTGCCTGTGCCAGTATTACTTCAGGTTCTTCTGCAGAGCCAGTTTCACACTTAATGGAGATGGCTTAGTGTTAGTGTTCCCAATCAAACAGAGCTGTTTGTTCAAGCACGTTAGTACATGAACAGGATGAGGGAGTTCATTCGACTGACCTCAGGCCTAAGTTTGCTCTCCGCATCCTTTTCCTCCCTTGAGGGTCAGTCACTTCACATTTCATCAGGTTCTCACTAGTCTTTGCTACTTTCCCAAACCTGCCAGCGGATGAGAGTGGCGTTTTGGCAACTCCGTAAGTAAGTAAGAAAGTAAGTAGATGTCTGTTAGCTACCATTCAATTTTACTCATCTCTATGGATTGTGATGTTCAGACTGTCTGAGTACACAGTTCTCATCCTCACAGCTTATTTTCAAAGCCTGGATAGCTTAGCTTGATCAGTCATCATTATTAGACTTGATGTAAACAGACAACGCTTAATATTTACTTGATTCCAAGCTAGGTGAGTTGTGTCTCTTAGCATGTGTGGTAGGAGCAAGGATATTTGCATGAGTGATGTTCACATGAAAAATGAAATTCCAAAGAGAAGAGAAGGGGGGAGGAAAAATGAGAAGAAACGATGAGAAGACATCTTTGAATAAATGAATGGCATAGTCACATTTTCTAACATTGTATTTTGTGAATCTATATAATGAAAAATAAAGTGATGCGTCATTGACCATTGTCTCCTTCAGCTAGCCAACATTCCCTTCCAACAGTGGTGAATTTTATTTGAAGTGTGAGTGTAGCTTACTCGGAGCGGGGTGTTGATGGTGGTGGTAGTTAGTTTGCCTATTGATTTGTTTGAATGCATTCACGTTGTCTACAATATCACTCGCATCTGACAGATGACGGGCAGTCGAGTTGTTTACTTAGCATTTTTCGTCTCAAATTGTTTTGGATATGTTGATAAATGTGAAGCACAATGGCACTCTCTGTGTTCTTCCAGTGAACCTGCTTCGTCAAGTTGATTAAAATTTGTAGATGCAAAGGGAAGTAACATGTAATGTGGATCTGTCCACTTTTCATTGCCGAAGATAAGAAGCAAATTACGCCTCCATAGTTGGTGTATCAGTCTTCCTATTGAGAAATCTATCTAACGCTGATCGACTACAAAAGGGAAATCGTAATCACTGAAAATGTTCAGTGGAGAAATCTATGTGCGTTGCATAATTTCAAATACTTACTCATTAAGTGTTGATGGTGACTAGCAGTGTAATTCATGTTGTGCATTCCGAACTATTTTAGAAATTGTTAGCTGCATGTCAGCTGAATTCCTGTTGAGTTTAGTGAATGGAAGTGGCTCTTTTGAACACCGAGTTTTCAGTCATCCAGTGGACCAGGAGAGCCACCTCTTATGCACAGCACACTCTGTCAGTTGCAGTTTCTTCAACTTTAATTGATTCCCACATCTTTGAATTTTTTTCCACTCAGATATTCAGTTCCTTTTCACATATCACAAGCTTCTAATACGCATACAGAGATTCTGTCTGATGGTTGGCACGATGGTGTTTCATCTGATAGATTTCGCCATGAACCACCATGAGTTATTTAGATGAGGGGAAAGAGGGGAGTACTATACCGCTGTTTCGTCACACATGGTAACTTGAGCATCTAGAATGGTAGCCTTTAGCTCTTGGATTCGATCCGTCGTAGAGTCTCGGTTGAGCATTTTTGCAGGCTCCCAACTGATGAGGAAACACCTGTGCAGTACTCACTGTTTTCCAATGGTCTCTCTATGGCTCATGTTTTCTTGACGACATGTTACACTTGAAACTAAAGTAGTCCAATTCCCCACGATACCATTATCATCTGGGTGGTAGTGTTTGCTTCCTGAGAATCTCAATTCATGAGGTTTATACTAGAAGTAAGTATGTCAGTATTAGTCGTGAACGAATCGATGTTAAATGCAAAAGACTACAACATACTACTGTAGTATACCAAGTAGTATATTTGCTTGCTAAGTCAAATATTCATTATATGAGATTAAGAAGACAGTTGCAGCGAAGAAAATTTTCGTTTCGACGAAGTCATCATCTAGGCTGTACAGTCGTGTATTTATATCAAATGAATGGGAAAGTTCCAGAATAATTTCCGGTTAAAGGTCAAATTAATGAAAATTAAAATTAGGAATTAGAGTGCCATAATAAACAGGGGGATGGATAAAGCAAACAAAGTAGCATCATAATTACTAAGAAGATTGACATTGTGCAATTAGGGGTTAGAAATGTGGAAATAACAAAATGGACAGGATATTTGGATAAAAGACTAATGTGATGAATAAATGTTTATGCAATCTGGGATTAAATATGTAGAAATAGTGAAATGACAAAATAAACACGAAGTTCGGGTATGAAAATATGGCAGTGTAAACAGGGACTAAGAAAAACTTAAAATAACATGAATAAACAGGACGTTTAGATAAGAAAGGCGATAGGATGGTCATTACTAAATAATTATCACTGGATTGGTCACGAACTGACGTTATTTAGTCGGAAAACCTTTAGGCAACCTGATAATAAATTTCAGTTGAATTATTTTTTAAACACGATTTAGTCGTCGTAAAATAACTGTGACTTAGCCTGTTTTATGTGAATAGGATTGCACAACATCAATAGCATGAGAACAGTAAACAAAAAATTAAGAGTGGACTTGAGAGAAGAAGGAAGTTAGAAATGATTTTAATCTGAAGATGCATGGATATGTCACGCAACACTCACCAACCAGAACTTGTGTCAAAGGACTCAAGTAGGAGTACGAATGGTGACCACACTGCTGCCTTTGACTCTAATCCTAGGACACTTTTACTAAGCAAGCTGATGTCAACACGCATCGCGGCATGGATCCCAATGTGCCTGTCTTCTTCTAGTCTTTACGGCTAGAAAACAACTGACCCGTTTTTCAATGGAAGGCACTCCATTTCACTGCTGACGGAAACTGGTGAGGTCCAGTATGCTGTACTCGTTCCAATTCTCCTTTCATTCTTTTCGCTTAACCCCTGTGTATTTTTCCAAAGCTTACCTTATTTAATATGCCGATGGTCTTACTACTCCTCTGCCAGTGGATTGTTCCCATATGAATAGATTTTTATACCATTTTGGTATTCAAGAGAGAATTTAGTTTGACTTAATACACAGAGACATCTAGACTTTACGGAGTAACTCAACCTCCTCTCTTACAATTCATTAACTCATGTATTTTGCCCATTATTCCTTGTTGGTCGCCCTTGTTCTCCCCTGTCATATTCGAGGAGGATCGTATCACATTACGCAGAACGCTGCAAGTAGGGTGGTTGGTGTCTATTTGAGCAAACTAACTGACATTGTTGTCGGTAGGCATGTGAATTCTCGCAAGTAAGTGGCTAGAGTAATCTTGTCTGATACCGAAAGTCTTTTGTATTGAAAACGTATCCCATGCATATGTTCGCGTAAAACCACAAGAAACGCAACAGTCCTGTATGCTTCCAATGCTAAATAGTTCAGCTTTTTGCTTGTCATGTCCTTCGAGTGCTGTTCCAATTACAGAGGACCAGTTTAAAGAAATAAAAGTCCTATAAAATTACCACTCGAAAACAACTACCCTAAAGAATTCATAAAAGATAACATAAAAAGGGGGTAAACCAGAGAAGAACAAGATGGAAGAGTGGAAAAAGACAGTCACAATACCATATAAAAATGCTACATCAGAGGCAATTCAAAGAAACCTCAGAAATATCGGCATTCGAACAACGTTTAAACCGACGAATCTAATCAAGAGTAAAATAAATCCACTGAAAGATCCCATAAAAATGATGAATAAAAACAATCTGACTGTCCGACTAAATATATGGGGAAAACGTTCAGATCACTTAAAATAAGAGTGAATGAACATAAACGCCTAACCAAAGGTCAACCAACAGGAACACAAGCCTTCAAGAATCTTGAAAAAACCCATCGATAGCTGCATATGCATGAGACAAAAACCACAATATCTATTGAAACAATGTGCGTATTCTAAAAACTAACATGAAGAAATGGAAAGAGAGACTTATAACAGAATCGATATTCATTAAGGTCACACCGGATACATATAACAAGAGTGACTCAGTACAACTATCAACAACTTGGAATATAATTCTGAATACAACGAAAACATGAATGAACAAAAAAATGATGAACTATGCATATGAGTGCAAATCATAAATGTGTGAATAAAACAATTCGAACAGTGGTGTGAACACGGGCAGTAGTAATTTTGCTCGAAATTTTACCAATAACAAAACTTATCCTTGTGTGTAAACTATTGAAGTAAAATTAAACCTTATTCAAAGATTATTTCTTGATCCATTATCTGCCATGTCATCTACTTATAACCGATGACGTTTCCGCCATCCTTCAGTCCTTTGCGTTTTTTTCCTTATCATCCCTGAGATTTCTGATTTCATGATTCTTCATATGCGTTAAAAAGAGGCAGATTGTTGTATTACGTATCAAAACGTTGAAAAGTACATGCTGTATAGGTACTGCAACCTTACCTGGGTTACCAGCTCGCTAGTTTTCTAACCTCGGAATGTTATTACTGACATCCGTTGTCTTAGCAAAGAAACTCAGAAAAAGATTTCATCAATTATGATGTGGAACACACAACCAGTTGTGTGTAATCAACTGTTGAAACAGAGTTATAATTCCCAGATCTGTTCGACAATGCGAAACATTCAACAGATACAACTTCTTTGCAAATTCCATTGATACACGTAGAAGTGATGCAAAAATCATTCCATTCAATCGTGTTTAGTGACCCATTCACAAGTTTTCAAACCTTCAAAGATTCTGAAGCAGATACTCAGTGGCCAGAGGGCAATTTTACGTAGAGCTGACCGTGAAATATTGAAATTTGTATCAGACCATATAATGAAGGCGATGACAAATTGTGGAACGTAATGTCATATGATTTGAACTGACGTTGGTCATCATGGAGGATAATGGGAGAGGTTGGCTGGGAGCATAGGGTGATTGTGAAAGAACACATGCTCACATGTGATTCGTTAATGATCAATAAGACGAAAGTGGAATAGTTAAATGATAATAAAGAAACTGACATCTTTCGCTATTCAGCGCAACTTTGGAGTGTGTATTACGTCCTGAGGATATGGAGAGGTTGTTCTCTGGGTTAGTTACAGCACTGAGAGTGAGAACATCTGTTTATTGAGCTATCTATTAAATTGCAGTTGTGAATCAGCAGGTACTGTGTTTAACACTCAGAACAACGTTGGCAGAGCTGATCATTCCACAAGTGATGAATTCCGTATGTTATTAGTTCAGGGTTTGCTTCCGATGTGGGTTTTGCAATTTACTTCGCGATTAAAAAACACACAGTGTTGAAACAGAGTTAAGACTTACGAGGAGGATAGCATAACATCACTCGGAATTTAGGGACTACGATGCTGAAAACATCCAGTTAATGAGAACTAACAATGATTCTGAGCAGTGATCATCACCTGAAATCTCCTGCGAGGAAGATGATAGATCTTCATTTCATCATAAAGATTAGAACTGAGTTTTAAAAGGACTGTGACTTGGTGATTCGGCGTGAAAACACAAGACACGGGAAAAAGCAACTTAAACAGTAAAGTGGCTAGGGAGCTGGAACAATTGTCAAGTATAGGCAGAGGTGAGAAACCACACCCTACATAGGAATTTTCTATACGCTACACAAGATAATGTTTAATTTTGGTCAAGTATGGTGACCGGTATCTATCTGCATTTCACCTGGCGCGAACTTGGATGACTTGATTGAAAAAATTTCATAGATAATGATTTCTGGTGCCTATAAGATCTCGTAATATTCCCCAACAAACAACAGAAAACGAACATTTATATTCAGTATTCAGTGTAAAAATTATCACACGAAAATTAATGAAGTGAATTCGAGGACCGACTGTGAGAGATATTGCCTTTGGGTGTAGAATCAGCATTTTTTTCGTAAGCACGTGATATGAGTAGCAACGTCACTTCCTCGAATCACATCAACACACCATACAGTCATCTCTTCTGGTATTTCCATGCGATTAAGTGTGATCATTCGCTACCATACTTTTGAAAATACCTGATGGTGATGGTGTTGAACAGAAGTGAATCCAAGTGAAATAAAGTTGGTGAGAATCCTTGTGTGATCTGTGAACATCGAAAAACACACAGGAATTTGACCTGAATGGTAAAAAGTACTTCACCTCACAAAATGAACCAGACCTTTTACTTCTGTGATAAAAATAACAAATTGGTGCGGTGGGAAAGACTACAAGAATTACTCTCTCACATATACACTGGTGATCATTGATTATGACTATTATTTAGCTGGTATCCTAATTACTAACGCACTGTCGTCGTACGATTGAACATGCCACGTTTTCAAAAACAACATTGTTGTAATTAAAGCTATCAGAAATGTTGAAGGTCATTTACTTATTCAATAATTTGTATACTGACTCTTTCAAAAACTTACTTTATACAATTCAAACTATCCGAAGCTAGTGTAGTATTAGTGCTTTCAGTGGTAATTCTGATTGTCTCGGCTTTGCTGATAAACAGCTAGGCGCTTATGTGTGATCATTGATGCTGGTTTCGTCTTTTTTCTCTTCTTCTTATCAGGAGAGATAGTTGATAAACTCACTGGTAGATCAGTCAGCCCAATTGATATTGATATATACGAGGAGGTCTTTGTCTTCTTGAGGGATAGTGAATGTTCACAAATTGTCGCCAAATAGATGCTTGCAAAATCCATCTTCAACACTGTATCAGCAATATTCATGAGTACTTTGACCCCGAGAAGTTAAGTAACTAAGAACAAAGCTCAGCAAACAAGGTAGGCAATTTTAACAAAATAGGTCAACTTTGAGATGAAAACGTAGTTGAAATAGGAGTGACTACCACTGGTGAATAGCCAGAATACTTCTTTGTATCACATTCCACAAGAACAACTGAGCTTATCTTTCATTTCCCACCACCTGTGAAAATCAATGATTTGCAAAATAACCTTCACAGTCTTGTCAGTCTCTGCCACTGGTAAGCTGATTTCATCTAGTTCTGCCTTATTAGGAATTTAAGGCGATATTCAAATGACGATGCGTTTTTGAAAAGAGTTCGACAGTTAAGGAATCGTGCGCCACATGGATGTTTTACTAAAAGTGGTGTTCGATTTCCATGTGCTTATCTGCATGTAGTTCATTCATTCCTTCACCTAATAATGTGCAGAATACACGTTTCCCATGCTAACGTGAGCAGGACATTTGCATTCTTTTCTGGTTTCTTCCTCACATTCCTGTAGAGAAAATAATATCAGATGAGCACTCATCATTTCACGAGAAGGTAAACGAGGCTGAATGTTATGAGTGTTGGGACAGACACGAATGCATCGATAAATTTTCACTACCGATGTAAACTTTTGGAAGTGAAGAACACACAACGCCTGTTGTGAGCATCATTCCACACCCAGAATGATTGAAAGGTCTGTGAATCCAGTCACTCTGATTCATTCATTATATTTCGGATATCCCAAAATGCACCTAATCGCACTGATATGTGCATGGGTATGGGTGTGGCTGTCAATGAGGGTGTATTGCGGATGTCTGACGTGCTTCAAATCAACTTGACCACAGCTGGTGTTGAACTGAAATGAAGTCATTGGCTGAGTTTTATGAATGTCAAATCTGTGTTACACTGCCTGATTTTCTTCGCAATACTAAGTAAGCATCAGTCCATATGATATGATATTACATGAATAAAATTATGATCCAACGATGCATACAACTCTTGTCCCTGGTGTTCAAAATACAAATAATACTATTTTTAAAACAAGCAATAAAGGTTAATAAAGCAGGATTGAGTGAATTCATCAAATTTCGGTAGAACTCGTCAGCTGAATACTCTACATACACGGATATATGTACTTTTGAAATTACATTGGGAGATATAAGACTGATAAGTTGAATGTGCTTCGGTGGCACAGTGGTTAGGACTCTCGCCGACCATGCACATGGTCCGGGATTCGAGCCCGCACCGACGCACACCTGATATCTATGGTCGGCCTGCAAAATTTGGACTACCGATATCCATGCCGAAAATACAGTGTGGAATCAAGCTGTAAATTAAAATAAATACTCTACATTGAATTAGACATGCAGAAAGACACTAGCGAATGTTTTACAGGTTATGTTCAAATAGATAATGCGAGAGAGAGTATGAGAGATCAAAATTACGATAAATTGCATTACGCTTCAATTACATCACTTAGATAAACAATTAGTCATTACGGAATATAACGAGAATCGCAAACAGACTAATATCAATAGTAATAGCTATAATAACAATTTTAATAGTGTTGAAGTGAGTTAGTATAATCTTACGGATAAAGCATAGTTTTATATGTTTTGGGAACAGACCACAAGAATAGCTCTCTCACACATAGACCGCTGATCACTGATTATGATTATTCATCAGCTGGCATCCTAATTACTAACAAACTGTCGTTGTACGATTTAACATGCCACGTTTGCAAGAACAAAATTGTTGTAAATAAAGCTAGCAGAAATTTAATAGGTCTCTTTCTTATTCAATAATTTGTATACTGACTCTTTCAAAGGCTCACTTTATACAATTCATTTAATTAATGAATTTATTAGTGAGAGCTTTATGCCAAACAGTATTTGTGGTACAGGTATGGAAACTTCAGCGTGCATTACAATATATTGCATATAATTACCTCATGAATTTTATAAGATTTTAAAATCAAAACAGCAACAACCAAAAACAAAACAGATATATTAGAAGAAATAAAAAGAACAGAGTTGCGCTTACATTTTAAACAATGCACCACAGATTATGAAATATGAAATTAGTGTATCATATGAGATGTGAGCAACAATATAATAGTGACGAAGAAAGGAAAACAAAAGCTAATAGGACTATTTGTTAGAGTGGCGCAGTAGGTTGATCGTGTCATACCTAATGGATTTCTCATCACATAACAACTGTTCTAGATATGGCATTGTGGAGTTTTTGTACTTATTCCTCCTAGCATATAACCTCCTATAGCTGCTTCAGGTTCTGTCAGACGAAGTGGAAGTATTAACCAGTTGGTTTGACGATATTCTACTTGCCCCACTAACGGCTTTGAGTGCCCTACTCAGCAAAGCAAACTCTTTCTTAATTAGTACAGGAAAGATTGATGGAGAGAAGTAAAGAGGGATGGGTAGAATACAAGAATTGACAAAATGAGAAAGCAAAGACTGCTTTATACCAGACAGTCTTAACTTCGTAACGTAGAACGTTAAGCGAAGCATCTATTAAGTAACTAGCATGATGTGGTAGGACAGGAAAGATCGGAGGAAATACTCAGTCCACGGTACTTGACATTATATGAAATTTCAATCTCTATGTAGTCAATGATAGTGAGGCCATGTGATCTAGCTAGTTGATGTAGATCGCGTTTTCGTCTGACAGTGAAATTGACCACCTGACATTTAGATGGATTCAGCTTAAAACCGTTTGAAGAGGACCACTCACTAATTTCTGGCAGAAAGTTATTTTATTTGGAACAATTTGTCTGAGAGTTGACAGGTATAATAGAAACACAGAGGTCATCAGCATACTCAACAAAATTGGCTACATGAGAACAGGGCAAGTCATGTAAGAAGAACGGAAACAGAAAATGAGAAAGAACAGCACATTGAGGAACACCAGCTAAAGTAAGTGAGGTAGTGGAGGACTTTCCATTGTAGACGGTGTACAACTTCCTATCAGAAAAATAGGAAAGCAACCAGTTATACGAGGATATTCAATGAACGTAAGTAAAATAGCAAATTTCTGAAAATATCACTGCATGATCACCTCCCACCTATCGACCCATTGACATATAAGTTTAAGATGCTGGCATTATATTTCTAATATCATATCTTCATGAATTGAAGAGTAAAATACAAAACTCATATCAATACAGATTAAGGAATGGTGAGACTATTTGTAAGTGCAATATGGTCGGTTCATGGCTTTTACACACTCAATACATGCATCAACATCTATTCACAAAACTATTTTACAAACGATCACTTGGTATTCCGTAAAATCAGTGTATAACTCTTGTCGATAACGTGGACATTGTTCAATTAACAATGGCTATATATTTGAAACCAAAAGAAACAATAGATTTATCTTAGAATGTTTTCGCAGAACTCTGCATCAATCAGTTGTCGGTACGCGATGTCAAGTTGTATGTAGGTCTTTTCGCTGAAGGATGTCAACCGATCACAGAAAAGTAGAGTTGTCTGAAATATCCACTAACAGATCACTTCCCAGGTAGAAATCGTCACAGATTTGACATCTAACAAAGTCCATTTAACGACTTCTTTTCAACTGAACACCTATCGTGGTCAAGTTGGTGTGAACCATGTCAGAAATACTCAATACACCCTCACTCACATCAACACCCATATCCACTCACACATTAGTGCGAATAACAGCACTTGAGATATCTGAAACATATTGAATGTGTCAGGATGACCAGAGTCACTGACTCTCAGTCATTCTGATTATGGAATGATACTTGTGTGTGCTCTTCAAGTCAAATAGTTTGCAGCGAAATTCAGAACTATTCGATTCCTTCATGTCACTTGCAATGCTCAAAACATTCAGCGTTGTTCGCTTTATCACGAGATCGATAATGCACAGCTTCTTTCAGTTTTTCTCTACAGGAGTAGGAGGAAGAAACTATAGAAGAATGCTAATCTCCTGCTCACGCGTGTATTCTGCACATTACTGAAATGTGTCAGTGTGAAGTGGATTTCATGAACACTTTTAACTAAATAACTCACTTTCATAATAACTCTTAATGTCTGTCTCCTCCATAAAATTGTGCCATTCAAATATTTGACCTATTCTGACTGATCAGATGAATCCGACGCTCTCAGTCTGATTCATCTGCACAGATATCGACGCCTACAAATGTATACTAAACATGACGGTGAATATACTTCAGCGTTTCACTACGTCAGTTAAGAAGATTTCCAACTAGTAACAGTATAACTGAGAGCAGCCGAATTTCTTCCATCGTATGAGGAGCGTCACCGTTGTTTGTTCACCACCTCAATGATCGAACTATATGAAATAATTGGGCTTCGATTCATTCTAACATGATGTTACCGAAAAGGCTGTCATGCAACCTGATCGTATCCGTAGTATTGAGGTGGCATGGTGGTAGCTCGAATCTCTGGCATCCGTTACGTCAGTTACGTATTCACGGATCTTGAGATTTCCAAAATATCAACATATTATTTCCGCGTCGCCTATGACCTCTGTTCATAAATGATTCAACTAGGGAGTTACACATCTTCGTCGTTGCTACCGAAAGTGGCGATGAAGCGGTGGTTTACATTAGACACTGTGAAGAACACAGTTATGCCTGCTGTCGTCCTATCATGTCAAAGGCTGGGGAAGCACTTGATAAAGTTCAAACATCACTGAGGCTGGAACTGGCTGCCGCTATGTTGGCGGCCTGATAAGGAACTGACGTCAGTATTTTAGAGGCCACATTTTCGACCCATTCAAACATCGTCTTTCCCTGTGTTAATAGTCAAAATAATCCATTCAAAGTATTCATGGAAAACCAGGTTTCAATAATTCATGACCTCTCAGAGATTTCTCAATGGAAATATGTGCCTTGAAAGGAGAGTGTAGCAGACTTCGTATCTTGTGGGGCGCCCTTTAGGGTGAATATCTCAAGATGTGACGCGAGTGCCTGTCATTCTTATGTCGTCTCAATTCTGAATGGCCTGTATTCGATATAACCAAGGGACCAGATGAAAATCGAGTAGAAATAAAGGCTGCAGTGGTAGTAAATGCTACATTCGGTGACTCTTACTCAGATCGCGTTCTATATTACTTCGCAGAATGAACCAGCCTAATATTAGTTTAGGCCAAATGATGGTTGATGAGTTACAGTATGCTAGTTTGAATATCTTGAGAACGATTCCTGTGGTAGGATAAAAGAAAGGACCTCGAATTGAAAGGATTGAATGGAGTTAGCTAACCGTTATTGTCGGCTATCTTCTCCAATCTGTACGGTTCACTTGTGAAGCATTCACTGCTCTCCAGCACAAAATCCTCACCACATATACGCGTGGCTGTTTATCAACATATCACCGTTATCCTCGTTACCATTAAGACCACTGAAAGTACTACTATTCTACTAAATCCGGATAGTTCAATTTGCATAAGGTTAGCCTTTGAAAGAGTCAGTTTACAAGTTATTGAATAAGAAATTGACCCGTTGAATTTCTGTTAGCTTCAATGACATGTTCAGTCGTACGACGACAGTTTTTAGTAATATGGGTGCCAGCTTAGGAATAATCGTACTCGCTTCTTTCTTATCTTTTGGCATATGGAAAAGACAAGGTGCGTTTGATAAGGCATTTTCGAACGTCCATTTCTCTCACTGATGTTGAAAGTTCTTTCGACGGCATAGAATCTTCTAGTTGCGTGGTTCTATTGGCCTAACTCGTCAATGAATTGCCTTCCTTCGTTTGCTCTCCAACGTATTAGAACATGAGAAGCAGTCAATATTAACACTATTAGAGTTAGGAATCTCAACACAACCTCTCTTGTTCACGTCAAAGCTTTTCGAGTTGATATGAGGAGAAGCAGTCGAATTTCAAGAAGATTTTCTCTTTTGGACAACAAACATCAAGACAGAAATTAAGATAATGTGTTATGTTAGTAGTTGTGTTATCAAGCGCTTGCTCAGTAAATAAGTCCCAGTTGGTGTCTTCTAACATGGTCCTTCGATTCTATGTGTTGTCATGAAAATAACATCTGTGTTGTATTTTCTTTCCAATGCATGAGAAGACCCTTTTGTGCTGCTTCCCATACACTTTGGACAATATTCTTCTGAAACAGTGACCAGAATTAGGTAGGGGGGTCTTTCTCGAGCTCCAAATATTCCTGAGTCATTTGTAAACACACGATCAAGAGTATTATCCAGTCGAGTCATGAAGCTGACAGTGTTTTCGTGTCCAAGTGAAAAAGGGAATCTGTGGTCACTAGAACTGAAATCTCCAGGAACTACAGACAAGGAATTTCCGAAGGAGGTGGCAGCAAACGTGGTAAAATTATCCGCAAATAAAGACAATTCTGTGGAATTGTATTCAGGAGCAATATATATATGTTCCAGATGCATATGTAGTTGTATTTATATAAGACTTGGGAGAAAACAGAGATGGCATTATGAACGTGAGCGGACATAGGCGACGATGGCCAGATGTAGTTGTGGACAACTACACTTACTGTATTGTGTCGAAGCGTGCTTTCATTTGTTAATGTCTATTGCATGAATTACAATTAATTCAATCACAAATAGAATTGACTAAATTCTGCTCATTCTATGTTGGCTCTTGCACCTCTGATCATTCTTCATTGCTAGAAAATATTCCAAATAACTATTACATCGAAGCAATGGGAATAATGATGTCAAGAATTGAATGTCGATTGTCGTGAACACAAAGTGACCGTACAAACTGCAATACAACTTGTTATCACTCACTAAATACTAGAAATTCAAGTGTTTGGCGATACTGGTTCCAGCCGTAGCATTGAGGTGGTAGCATGATGATAGGTCGAATTGATGGTAACAGTAACGTCAGTTACGAATTCACTAATCTACAGATTTCCGAAATTTCAAAGCACAACATACTAACAAATGGATGTTGAGATAATATTTCCACCCATGTTAGTCCCCCATAATGTGAAATACACAGCTCCTGTTGTATTCACTATCAGTGGCTAACTGGGCCAGATATATGGTTGGATGAGGCATCATTACCTTAACATCGAAAGATTATCTGTTCACGGACAAACAGATTCCTGCACAGTATAACCCCTGTGTTAGGATCTGTTTGGTGGGATACGCGCCTGGAATATGTGCATGTTTGGCTGGCATTCGAACGTGGTACCACTGATGTGAGTCAAGAAGCATAGTGCTCCTATTGTATTTGCTATCATTGTCAAGATACGCTAGAAATGTCTGACATCAAGAAATATCTATTTCACACAAATTGATGAACATATCCTTTGAAATCCACACCGTTTTCTATGTTAAGCTTTTTTTCTAATGACTGATGATTACATCAAATTAAATGGCGAGCAGTTGTCAAGCTCTCTCTGCTTCCTACCGCTTGAAACTCATATTAGACTTATTGATTCATCCCTCTGGTTCTACTCACTGTATTTCATCGATTCCATGATAATGTCACCAAGTGGAAATCATCCTCAATGAAGGATAAACATCATCATCTCTAGTGTGATTTCGTCAACATCGATAAGTATGCAATCGACCGAAACTGAGAACATCGATCACATGTGATCAGTCAGAATCAGTTTACGAAAGAATTCAAATGGTGTAAATATGTGACTTGCAAAATGAAGCCTTTCAACTTCTTTTTACGAAAATCGCAACAGATGTAACAGTCAAACACACAGATTAATGGGAACTAGCCAGTTAAATAACACATCTTCCATAACTATTTAGATTCACCACGCACTGCTAAACAAGGAGCATGTTTTGAATCTGAACGGAAACAAGGTTAGTCGAAAACGCAATTTATTCTATATGATGAGTGGTTCGGATACTAATAGACAGTTGTGTGATTTGTGTAATATTCACAACAGTCAAAATGCCTTTCCGGATGGTTATCTGCGATTTTATGGAATTCTTCAAAGTGATACAAAAGATGAAATTCCTTATATTGAAATTCGCACCGAAAGTTGAGAGTTTGCATCCAACGGTACTTCTATTCTGACAGTGCCATTTAACCTAACCTCTCATTGAAAACAGATGCAGTTGCAGTACACAAATGACACTTTTACCTTCTCCTGTCTTATTTGTCACTTATCACCATATTCTAACTAATCTGAAAAGTCTACGAGTCGCAGAATGACGAACTGGTTTATGCTTCTTGCATTATGGTTTTTGCGTCAAATAATATAGCCAGGCAATGTTGAAATTCAGCTTCATGAAATTTACTTCATTTTATCTTCTGTGTGTTTTGTTTTTCGATGGTTGCCATAAGAGTACGTGGTGCTTCGTTCTTCATGATGTATATGAAGATCACAATTTCGGATATCATTTCATAAAACGTTACAAACAGAGACCTGTTTTATTGAATGCTGTAGGGATTTAGGCTCTGTCACACAGATACATAGTGAAATTCCTAATGAAATTGGAATCAATCACTACTGAGTTAGATTTACTCAGAGTACAGCGAATTCCTTCACAACAGTTTTCTATATTACTGTTTTAGTTCAAGTCATTTCAGAAGATCTCACTTATCACTGATGCGTCTTAGTTGCAGATGAAAAGTAAAACAGAGGATGGTGGAGCTCAGTTATCAGTCAAGCGTAATGAGTAAATGTGAGACGGTGGTCATTAACGAACTGCTAATTTTTTAGTACAAGTTAAACGATGAGCAATTATTCATCACAAGTTTAAAAATCTTTGTTTTGAAACGATCATGAGAAATATCAGAGAACATATTTCATAGAATGTGATGTCCAAACTGCGTTTACTGATTTGCTGAACAAATATGCGTGAAGGGATTCGGTGGGGTTTAAGAAAAATGTGGTTACTTGCAAACGGTAATGGTACATCTTTTGAGGTGTGTTTATATGAATTAATCGAAATGATCATCTCACATTATCTTAATACTCAGCAGATGATTCACAGAAGCCTTACACTTGAAAGGAGTGATTATCAAGTCGCAGCTGTGTTTTCTTTCATTTGCTCACAAGACCAACTCGCGAATCCCGCATAAAACGAAATTCTCTGACACATTGCATTCACAGTGGAAGAACAACAACAAGGTCTGTAGACAACAATGACAGCAGCGAAATTCGACAGGTGACACGATGTCAAATTTACACTTTCTTGATGAACATACAACATCTAGGAGAATGTCCGTCTGATGTTCCTTGAGGCTCCATCACTATTGGCTGATGACTCCACCATCATTCTTTATGCAAAACCTTCGGTGATAACTTCTTTAGGAATTCACCCAAAACTGTACGAATATTGAGATATAACTTTGTTTCTCTTCACAGAATCTCACTAAAATGTGGAGAAATTTATTGAGAAAATTTACGAGTTAATATCACTAATTCCGTGGGACCAGAATGTACAAAAATCCAAGTGGTGAACTAACATTCCATAGAAAATCTGAATTTCTGTTGAGATTACGCTTATCAATCATAAGTAAACATAACAATAGGAAGTTCAGAAAAGTTACGAGAAACAGGAATAACAGTTCGAATAAGTAAAAAGGGTTCAAAGAACATGAAAGTGTATTACAGTTGCATCAAACATTTTCAGATTTAGAAGCATCTCAAATATCCGTTATGAAATCGTCATATTATCATGAATTAGGAAGAAGCCAAAAATATTGAGCTGTGCAGTATGTAGAATGAAAGCAACTAATATTTCTCCTGGCTCTATTCATTTATATCTTAATCAAGACTTGATGACCATGATCAAAATTTGACAGCATTTGTTTAATTTTTTTACGCGGCAAAGCAATAATGAACTATTTAATTGAATTTTTGATTTTCCAATCAATCGGTGGCAAACCCAAAAATACAATTCACTTATTAATATGACCAGTTGCAAAGGAGGTGGCTCTCGTGGCTCAAGTGGTCTGGTAGATAACGCTCTGGCGTTTGAAACAATGGGTAGAGGGTTTGAGCTTTGATTGGAACATCATCATTCACTGAGAAACGCAGGTAGGGCGAAATGCGCATCATGGATTCCACTACTAGCCACCATCCACGAGTTGTACAATAATGAACTGTTGAATAAAACACGCACCAATAACTTCAATGAAATTATTTTGAAAATTGATTACAGGATGAGTTTGTTGTCAACAATAATGTTCACCAGAATAAAGGTGAGTTTATTCCTGCGGAAGTGACGTTTTTCACGTTTCAATGAATACCACTTCAGGTGCATTGCCTCACAAGTTCTGAAAATAATTCACTTTTGAAACATGCTTTATTAGGACAACTCTTTATATATCACTACATATGTTAGCAAAAAGCTTCTCATCAGGAAAAGCACACGACATTTTGATTTCAGACAAGTGGAATATCGACACCTGATAATATGATGTCATTAATTTTGTGAGGATAATGATTTGATGTGGCGTGAATAGGATAGTGAAAGTCAGATGAGAACTCACCGAAAATGATAACTTGAATGATGATCACTGGAACAATTATATCAATGGAAGCCTGTGAGCATCAGTGAGCATTGACAGGACAAGGTCAGACGGTCGCTTTTATTCAACAAACTACAGAACTGCCGATTTGCGTTGAAGAACACAAATTACCTGCGTAACTTTGTTCTGTGAAAGTGAACAGCAAATACACTCATAATATTCAAACACTCCATCAACACAACGTGTCTTCACCGCCCATAATTATTTGGCCATTGAACAAACATTGATCTCACATATAAACGGAATGACATGAAATATCATGAAAAAAGAGAAATTGTGAGAACTATCCTGAATAAACATTGTGTGTTTAACAAGGCGAATATAATCATTTCACTAATCGCAACCGAAAAGCCGCTGGAAACCATACGGATTTACCACATTCGTTTTGTTTAGTGGAAGAATATTGCAAGCAGGTTTGTATTAGTTTGGACTCGCAAGAATTTTTCATAGATAATAAACCGATTTCACAGAATAAATCAGGCCCTACACCTATGTGATAAAAACAACGAAGTTGTACGAGAAGGAAAAAAGACTACGAGAATTACTCTTTCACAAGTAGACTAGTGATAATTGACCATGATTATTCTTTAGCTGGTGGCTTAATTACTAAAATCTGTTGTCGTACGATAGTACATACCACGTTTTCAAAAACAGTATATAGTTTTAATTAGAACCTAAGGAATTTTGAAGGTCACATTCTTATTCAATAATCTGTATACGGAGTATCTTCAATGTTAACTTTACACAATTACAACTATCCGGATCTAGTAAAGAGGTAGTACTTTCAACAGTCTCAGTGGTATTAATGAATGTCGTTGTTATGATGAAAAATAACGGAACGTATATGAGTGAGGATTGATGCTGGTTTCATATCCTTTCTCTTCTTATCAAGAGAGGGAGTTGGAAAACTCGTTTTGAGTTCCATCAATTCACTCATTAGTGAGATATGTGGTGTGGAGGGTTGTCTTGGAGAGGAATAAATGAGCTTGGAGTGCTTCTTTTAATTGTTTGGCGCTTCTCACTGATAATTTCGAGGAACTGATTCTGTTGTATGGTAGTTGTTTTGCACCTGTATCTGAGAATAAATTCCATCTGTGTACCAGCTTAACAGTATGGTCGAGATAATTTTGCATTTTACTCCTAACTCTTAACTACGCTTTACTCGGGGAATTTATGAACACTCATGAAGTAGAACGCACAGATTGCTTCTTCTTTCACAAGCTATCGGTTCTGCTCACTACAAACACGAATCCACTCAACATGGTGAATTGTTCAAATGCAGTGATCTAGCAAACCATCTGCATCTTTTATACAATCGTGGCTAGACAACAAATCATCATCAATCGTCATAATAATAGAGCTTCATTTCAGTCATTGTGTCACCACACAGTACAGATACTCTCAGAGTGTTCTCTTGCAGAATACTTCATTTTCGTACAGGATTGACAAATGAAATACTAATCTGGAGTACAGCATGTGCTGCACCGTTGCTAAATATATTTTATTTTTTATTTCTTTATTTATTTTTACCACAGCTTGATTACACACTGTTTTCTTCTAGAAGTACAGATATTTTACCAAATTTTTTTTAATTACCATATTCGTTTTGTTTAGTGGAAGAATATTGCAAGCAGGTTTGTATTAGTTTGGACTCGTTGACGGAACTGATATGCCTACCATTGAATGATGAGAGTTCCACTGAGGCACAAACGATCCAGTGACTTTAGACTAGCTATTTACCTTCACATGTCACACCGAGAAATCACAAATATGCATGAGTTGTTCTGCAAATAATATTTTCCAAAGGAATCGTAGTGGTTTTACTCAGTCACGCATTAAACGTTGATGACCAACTGGGGTGATTTTCACCTGACACATTCGATTGATATGAATGAAATATTTCAGCACACATAAACATCAACCACTCCATGATTCGTTCATTTGTTTTCCTCTTATGGACACTGAAACCAAATCCAATTAAGCCAAAATGACAACTAAAGTGAAGCCTGCTAGCTATTTTGTGAGAAATCGGACCTCCATATGCATTCTTATATTCAACAGTTTTCTAACCATGTCATTAACAATAGAACTTGTTTATATTTTGCCATGAAAGTTGAAGAATTCAGAAGGTTTCAACTTATTCAACTTCCGTGAATCGAACTTCAAAGCACATGACATCCAAGTGTTATATATTAATGTGTATACTAGAGTAGATAAATTACCAGTGCTACGATCGAATGTCTGTAGATCTCATGACATAATTCCTTGTGTCTCAAGTGCAGTGCTGAAGGTGAAGTCACGAAATGTATAGGAATGACACAACCTAAAGTTGACATTATGTGTGAGTGATATTGGATTTGACTTAGGCAAGAGATCTGGTCATTCAGCCTCTTGTTTATTTCCAATTTCCTAAATTATACAGATTTACTCTTCTGTCATCGGAAGGTTCAATCTCATAATTAGAATAATTCGATATCACCAATGAATTCTCGGTCGGAATGTTATCAATAATGAGATAGTTAATCAATTGATTCTGCTTCAATGAATTGTGGGGATGTGTATCAACCCATTTCCTTCAATTCGCCATCAGCGATACCTACTCACTGGTCTTGATTGCTGACACTAGCAACCAAAATCAGTCGATGTCGCAGGAGGAGGAATTGAAAGATAATGAGGAGTTGCGGAACCACCTGTGGCAGACTGCACAAGACGGGGTGAGATGGAGCTGTGTCACAGAAGTCCTATTTCACATTCATAATTCATGGCATCAATTTACCCCTTCAATATCGTTGTGTAAGTTGCATGAATTTCCTGAACGCTATCAAGCTATTCAACGCATTTTCACTCACCGACGTTTCACGCACATGTCCAGAGCAAGTGTCATATCGCTGTTACAGACGACATACAAGTTACAAGGAATTACTAGTATATTATTATAATACTATTTTCTGTTCCAAGCGGAACGTCGGATTTCAATTCTGAGCTTGGAATTCTAAATGACAATGAAGCTTCCAAATCAGCAAATTGTTAACATCTTGAATACTTGGGAGCGCAGACGACACCATTTTCTGTCATATTCTAATCGACTGAAACAAATTGAACAAGATGAATTATTTACAATACAGTGACAGAGGATTTTGGCGGTCCACAATTGAAACAGGCCACTCAATATATTCTCATCAAACAGGATATAGAATTTCAATGACACAGAAATTATCATACAGGTGATCTTAGGTACCATACACCAATAGAGCTTTTGAATGGGAGGCTTCATGATCATTAATACAAGGATACAAGGCGAGTACAGTTGTATTATATTCGACATTTCAAATCTACAGATTATCACGACATTAACAAAAGACTACTTTATTTATTCTGAAATGTGCACAAGGACGGGATAAGATGACAATGTCATTTGATGGATACCAGAACCGGTAATCAACGGATGGAGCATGACTGCATGAAACCGTCTCCTACTGATTGATTGAGATGAAATTTGTATACCATTCACATAATCCAGTATTGTTTACTAGGCAGACTGATAGTTTCCAGTGTGTGTATCCTCTCAGCATATCTGACACGCGAAAGAGGCTACTCTGTTACACAAATACTCATCTAAATTAGTCAGTAGTACGTGGTTCCTTTGATTTGCATGTTGGATACAGTAACTCAAAGGCACATGTTCATTCCGCTTAACCCGATGATACCACCTTCAGCTTTTTTTAGGTCTGTGGATGAGATCGAATATCTGAGTGATACCGACTGGTTTTAATTATTGTCTTAGTGCATGCTGGTCGGACAGACAGCCGCTTCGCTTATTTGGAGCCAAATCCATCAGTGAAGTCTCAAGTCTGAGGTGAATGGCAACGAGAGCCAACTCCCAGTTATCATCTGAATCTGAGTCTACTGAGAACTTGCGAATCGATGTCTCAGTCTTACGTGGAAGGACTTACTGAAGCGTCACAATTTCACTGAATTTCGCGTTGATAAAATCTTTTTTTGATGAGAAAGCTTAGGCAATTCATCGTTCCGTTTGAACTTCACTTCGATGTTGGTGCACATTCTTGCAGATATATCGCAGGAATACTCCCTTCTTCACCTGAAAGCCCAAAACGTAAGCCCTAATATTCGCCACAAGTTTTATTTGGGATTGTGAACTTTACTTCATATGTCTGCTTTGTAGTCGAAATACAGACTCGTGTGTACTGAGGACTGCTGATGTCACAAGAGAGTAGTTCCCCATGGAACTAACATCCACATATTCAGTAGTCCACCCGAAATCACTCAGAACTTGAGACTACCATACAGCGAAAATCAATTTAGTGAGCACAAACGTGAATTATGGACAGTGACAAATACCTGAAATTTTCTACTGAGCTGAAAATCGAAGACGCGTGTGAATACATCAGCACACAATAAGCAGCCAACGAACTGTAATGTTATCATGAGCAACTTGGGAGAAGAATGTAGTCTTTTGACTCAACTAATGGAATACGTATTCACCAGCAATAAATATTCGATAGTCTGTTTCAAGATATGCGTCCGGAGGACATCCCTGAAGCTACTGTTGTAATAATTGAGGTTTCAAACGAGATTTGCTCATGGCTCATCAAAGCTCGTCAGACTTTCTAACATGACAGCTAAATTCCAATAATCAAAGTGTAGTAAGCCAAATAGTCGTAGCTAATTTCAGAGAAGGAGGATTTTGGAAATTTTCTTTTGTGAAGATGAATAGATACATCACTTAACATTCACCAAGCAGAGATTCTGTCAACGAACTCGAGAACCATAACAATAATGTTTGTAATTTTTTATCATATCATGCTCAATTCAGTGTTCCGTGAGAGTTACATTCACTGCGTGTCATTCAGATATATCACACAAAAACCGAGGTCGATGTAAGTATCGATCGACTCAACACCATCAGCAGGATATTGTAATAGTTTGTGGAACACCAGGCGACAACGCTCAATCGACTCTTGGATACTTCGTTGGGAAAGCGATTAACGAGTGGCATGACTAATCGACTACTGGAATATTCAGTTATTCAGCGATGAAAAAAACTATGTAGTGAAATGAAGTTAACACGAATGTTCTGTGATTTCTGAACATCTGAAATATACGCCAGAAGTATAAACGCAAGATAATAAACCGATTTCACAGAATAAATCAGGCCCTACACCTATGTGATAAAAACAACGAAGTTGTACGAGAAGGAAAAAAGACTACGAGAATTACTCTTTCACAAGTAGACTAGTGATAATTGACCATGATTATTCTTTAGCTGGTGGCTTAATTACTAAAATCTGTTGTCGTACGATAGTACACACCACGTTTTCAAAAACAGTATATAGTTTTAATTAGAACCTAAGGAATTTTGAAGGTCACATTCTTATTCAATAATTTGTATACGGAATGTCTTCAATGTTAACTTTACACAATTACAACTATCCGGATCTAGTAAAGAGGTAGTACTTTCAACAGTCTCAGTGGTATTAATGAATGTCGTTGTTATGATGAAAAATAACGGAACGTATATGAGTGAGGATTGATGCTGGTTTCATATCCTTTCTCTTCTAGTCAGGAGACCTCCCTATGTCTTTTTGTAGTGCTCAGTGCAGTGTAGGAATGAAAACTTAATCTGTTTGCATGCGAAACTACCTGATGTCCTACTTCGAAATAAATCAGCCACAGACAATATCAGTTTTATAAGAATCCATCCTTCAGCGAAAAGTTCATTTGCAATTAATAGTTGTCCTATTGAGGCCATCGTTTCACTATGGATTTGTCGATACAGAGTTCATTATACGTGAAGCAGTTGATTTCCAGATAGAATTCGTGGGCCTCAATAATCTCACTGGTATTCAGTTAATATATTTGTAGACGATATGTAGCTATAAATGCAAACACCAGCATTTGGAAAACAGAAAGATTGAGCGATGAAATATTTACTCGTCAATTACATCCTCATCTCTGCCTCTAATCTCATGTAATCGTTGTTGAGTTGTTCGGAAGTGGACAATGGAAACAATACCAGTAACAGTTTGAAGGAGATAAAGGACAGCTACCACATACCCTCACTTCAATTTCAGGCAAGTTTCAATTTTTCACAACTTGTATGGGAGTACAGAGTCTTTAATTTCTATGAAAGATTTATTATCGCTTTGTGAGCATGTGCAAATAAAGCATATTATCTCCTCGAATTCAAGAACTGCTGTTCCTAAACTACCTCTTATTGGTACTGCTGACATTGGTAACATTGAAATGAGAAAGTGGTGGTTTTGGAAATATTCCTTTTCTTGTAAAGGAATATGGTGCATCCATATTAGTATTAAAGGCTCTCAGATTCCTGGATGTTCAAATATCACGAATATTTGCTCTGAATTACTTCTCGAGTATAATATGTTGTTGTTCAGATCCTGAATTCATACACTTCAATCTTACCCCAGATTTACTCCCCATTTCACTCAACTGTTATCGTCACTTTCTGATATTGTCAACAGTCAACAATTCGGGTGGGAACAACAACATGAGGATGTCTTGTGAGAACCTTGCAGTTAATTTATAGACAAGCTATCTAAAGGCCTTACTCGTAGAAAGACAAGCCTGTCCTCACTACAGACGCTTCTCCTGTGGCACAGAAGTAGCACTTGAGCAAAATGGACAACTTGCGTTTGTATTTCACCACGCCTGAGTTGGAGTGAGCATGGGTATTCACAAACACAGAGAGAGTGTCTAGCAGTTGTGTGTGCAATAAGAAGTTTGCAGAAGTATCTCTTTTTCACTCAGTTCCACATATTCACTTATCAGCAGATACTCATATTTTATTGGTTTTTACATATCACATATTGCATTCTAATCGTATTATCTACTCCCGGGATTTTATAAAACGTTTTAAACCCAAAAACTTTCGTATTTGCAATAAACTCAAGAAAAAGCACCATGGAGGTTGGCAGCGTGCCTTAAAATCTACATCCATACATCACACTTGTTCCAGTTATCATTAGTACCAACTGCCGGTCCCTGCCTAATAAAATTCTGGATTTTCAGTCCCTTTTGTCTTCTAGTACCTACCACAATACTGGTATTGTCACTCTGCAAGAAACCTGGCTCCATGACTCATACGATGACAATATTGTGTCTCTAAACAATTTTAATGTTTTTCGACAAGACCGTATTTGTTCCAAGAAAAAGTGTGGTGGAGGTGTTGCAACTTTTATTCACCAAAATCGTCCATTTCAAACAAAGTTTGTTTCAAATTCTCGAATGACTTCATTGATTGCATCACTGTGAGATGTCGCCCAAAACACCTTTCTAAATACAAATTCATTTATATTTCTAATGTTTATGTCTCTCCTGGCTGTACCATATTGGATTTATCTATGTTCGCCGATGAATTCACCGTTTTTGCTTGATAAAATCTTTTTTCATGAGAAAGCTTAGGCAATTCTTCGTTCCGTTTGATCCTCACTTCGATGTTGGTGCACATTCTTGCAGATATATCGCAGGAATACTCCCTTCTTCACCTGAAAGCCCAAAACGTAAGCCCTAATATTCACCACAAGTTTTATTTGGGATTGTGAACTTCACTTCATATGTCTTCTTTGTCTTCGGAACACAAACTCGTTTGTACATAGGATTGCTGATATCACAAGAGAGTAGGTCGCCAAGAAACTAACAGCCGCATATTCAGTAGTCCACCTGTAATCACCCAGAACGTGAGACTACCATACAGCGAAAATCAATTTAGTGAGCACAAACGTGAATTATGGACAGTGGGAAACACCTGAAATTTTCTGCAGAGCTGAAAATCAAAGACGCGTGTGAATACATCAACATAGAATAAGCAGTCAACGAACTGTAATGCTATCATGAGTAACTTGAAAGAAGAATGTAGTCGTTTGACTCAACTAATGGAATGCATATTCACCAGCAATAATTATTCGACTGTCTGTTTCAGGATATGCATCCGGAGGACATCCCTGAAGCTACTGTTGTAATGGTTGAGGTTTCAAACGAGATTTGCTCATAGCTCATCAAAGCTGATCACACTTGCTAACATGACAGCTAAATTCCAATAATTAAAGTGTAGTAAGCCAAATAGTCGTAGCTAATTTCAGAGAAGGAGGATATTGCAAACTTTCTTTTGTTTAGATGAATACATATATCGCTTAACATTCACCAAGCAGAGATTTTGTCAACGGACTCAAGAAGCATAACAATTATGTTTGTATTTTTAAAATATCCTGCTCACCTCGGTGTTACGTGAGAGTCACATTCACTAGATCTTCATTCAGATATATCACACGAGAAATCAAGATTGATGTGAGTATCGATCGACTCAACACCATCGGCAGGATATTGTCATAGTTTGTGGAACACCTGGCCACAACCCTCAATCGACTGTTGGATACTTCGTGGGAAAAGCGGTTAACGAGTGACATGACTAATCGACTACTGGAATATTCAGTTATTCAGCGATGAAAAAAACTATGTAGTGAAATGAAGTTAACACGAATGTTCTGTGAATTCGGAACATCTAAAATATACGCCAGAAGTATAAACGCAGGATAATAAAAAAAAGTTTACACAGAATAAATCAGGCCCTACACCTATGTGATAAAAACAACGAAGTTGTACGAGAAGGAAAAAAGACTACGAGAATTACTCTTTCACAAGTAGACTAGTGATAATTGACCATGATTATTCTTTAGCTGGTGGCCTAATTACTAAAATATGTTGTCGTACGATTGGACATACCACGTTTTCACAAACAAAATTTTGTTTTAATTAAAGCTTACGAAATTTTGAAGGTCACATTCTAATTCAATAATTTGTATGCGGAATATCTTCAATTTTAACTTTACACAATTAGAACTATCCGGATCTGGTAAAGAGGTAGTACTTTCAACAATCTCAGTAGTATTGATGAATGTCGTTGTTATGATGAAAAATAAGGGAACGTTTATGAGTGAGGACTGATGCTGGATTCCTCTCCTTTCTCTTCTTATCAAGAAAGGGAGTTGAAACCCTCGCTTTGAGTTCCGTCAACTCACACATTTGTGAGATTTGTGGTGAGGAGGTTGTCTTGGAGAGGAATAAATGACCTTGAAGTGCTTCTCTCTTTTGTTTGGCGCGTCTCACTGATAATTTCGAGGAACTGATTCTGTTGTATTGTTGTTATTTTGCACCTGTATCTCGGAATAAATTTCATGTGTGTACCAGCTCAACAGTATCGTCGACATAATTTTGCATTTTACTCCTAACTCTTAACTACGCTTTACTCGGGGAATTTATGAACACTCATGAAGTAGAACGCACAGATTGCTTCTTCTTTCACAAGCTATCGGTTCTGCTCACTACAAGCACGAATCCACTCAACATGGTGAATTGTTCAAATGCAGTGATCTAGCAAACCATCCGCATCTTTTTAACAATCGTGGCTAGACAACAACTCATCATCAATTGTCATAATAATAATAAAGCTTCATTTCAGACGTTGTGTCACCACACAGTACAGATACTCTCAGAGTGTTCTCTTGCAGAATACATCATTTTCGTACAGGATTGACAAATGAAATACTAACCTGAAGTAGAGCATGTGCCTTAGTGTTGCTATATATGCTGCTAAATGGCTTTCTCCGTGATATTTTCCTTCCCAAAATCTCTACATTATTGTGTTGGAAACCAACCTGCTGCCACCTCATTCGGAAACTGCTGGTCTAGATTTACTGTAGATTTCAATTCTAGTGACCACAGATTCCTTATTTAACTTGGACACGAAAACACTGTCAACTTCTCGACTCGACTGGATAACACTCTTGATCGTGTGTTTACAAATGACACAGGAATATTTGAAGCGCGAGAAAGAGCCCCACTACATAATTTTGATCACTGTATCATAAGAATATTGTCCAAAGTATATTGAATGCAGCACAAAAGGGTCTTCTCATACATTGGAAAGAAAATACAACACAGATGTTATTCTCATGACAACACACAGAATCTAAGGACCATGTTAAAAGAAACAAACTGAGAATTATTAAGCTCTTGATAACACAATTACTAAAATAACACATTATCTTAATTTCTGTTTTGATATTTGTTGTCCAAAAGAGAAAATCTTCTTTAAATTCGACCGCTTCTTCTCGTCTCAACTCGAACAAGAGAGGTTATGTTATGATTCCTAACTCTAATAGTGTAAATACTGACTGCTTCTCATGCTCTAATAAGAATGTTGTCCTTGAATGTCTTCAATCGCTGAAACCTACTCAGTTCCCTAGCCGTCCCTGATGGTGTTCCTGCTGTTATCCTTAAGAAGTGTGCTGACATCTTATGTTCCCCATTAACCGACATTTTCAACGAATCTGTTTCCAAAAGTATTATTATTATACCTGAGTCATGGAAAAATATCAAGATAGTTCCATTGGCTAAATCAACAAGTGGACCTAGTAATAAGTTTAGACCCATTGATATTACCTCACCTTATTTGAAATTTATGGAAAGACTTATTTCACTTATTCTTCAACCCTCTTTAAAGCCTGTCAATGACCCCAACCAGGTCGCTTCTAAACACATTGGGTGTACCTTATATCTCGCTGTTGTTCTATATAATAATATAGTCTGTAGTTTAGATACAGGAACCGAATGCGTTCGGTGTGCCTTCCTTCATTACATATCTGCATTTGAGTCTATACCTAGATATCTATTGCTAAGTAGGCTTACTGCAACACAGGCTGAGAGCTGGACAAATAAGTGGTTGCATTCCCTCTTCAAAGCCTTTCAATGACCCCAACCCGTTCCCTATTAAACATAGTAGGTTTCTATTCCTGTCAACTGCTGGACAGATCGTTTCAAATAAAATAAATAAAAGAACTTCAAGAGTCCCAAACTAAGACGAAACAGCCGTCCAGTACTACCGAGCTTTCCAATGGTTCCCTAACTGATGTCAGCTCATGATGAAATCATGTGAAAAACTTTCTGCCATTAATTAGTCAGTGGTCCTCTTCAAACGGTCTTCGGTTGGATCCCTCTATATGTCAGGTAGTCAATTTCTTTTTCAGACGAAAGCCTGACCTACAACAACTAGCTAAATCACATGGCCTCACTATTATTGACGACAGAGAGGTTCAAATTACATCTAATGTCACGTACCTTGGACTGAGTATTTCCTCCGATCTTTCCTGGCCCTCACACAACTTGCTAGTTACTGGAAAGATACTTCGCTTTACATTCTACGTTAGGAAATGAAGGCAGTCTGTCATTAAGCCGTCCTTGCTTTCTCTTTTTGTCAATTCTTGTATTCTACTCATCCCTCTTCACTTCTCTCCATCAATCTTTCCTGGACTACTTAAGAAAGACTTGGCTTTGCTGAGAAGGGCACTAAAAGCCGTTAGTAAGGCAAGTTGGATATAGGTGAACCAATTTGTTAACACTATTGTGGATAGACATATATCATGTAAGAAACTAGCGAATACTATATTGTCAGACCCTGAGCATCCTATATATACTCAGATGTCTCCTTCGTATTCATCTGGCACAACCAGAAGCAGCTATAGGAGGCTATATGCTAGGACTAATAAGTACGAAATCTCCACAATGCTGTATCTGGAACAGCTGTCATGTGATGAGAAATCCATTAGGTATGACACGATCCACCTACTGCGTCACTCTAACAAATAGCCCCATTGGCTTTTGTTTTCCTCTCTTCGTTACCATTATATTGTTGCTCACATCTTATATTAAACACTTAATTTATATATCATATTCTGTGCTGCATTGTTTCAAATGTCAACGCATCGGTGTTCTTTTTATTTCTTGTAATTTGTCTATTATGGTTTTGGTTGTTGCTATTTTGATTTTAAAATCTTATAAAATTCATGAGGGAATTAGATGTAATATTGTAATGCCTGCTGCGAATTCCATATTTCTACCACAAATACTGTTTGGGATAAAGCTGTTATTATGAAATTAATTAATTAATTAAATTGTATGAAGTAAGCCTATACGGATCAGAGACTTGGCGCGTCATACAATGCATCTCAAACAAACTTCAGACCATCATTAACAGTTGTTTTCGGTCAATACTCAAGATCAAATGACCGGACAGAAAAGATCAGCAACAGGGATCTCTGGCAGTGAGCGAACCAACCAGGAATCGATCTTGAAACACATAGGCGGGAAGAAATGGAGATGGATTGGACATACGCTGAGGAAATCATCAAGTGCATTCAAGTGGAACCCGAGAAAGAAGCGACGAGTTGGTCGTCAGTGCAAGGGTGACTTGGAGGAGGTCATTTGAAGAGGAGATGAAAGCATGTGGGCAGACTTGGGGCGGGGTGAAAAAGTTGGCAGAAAACCGAAGGCAATAGAGATGCGTAGCTGAAGCCCTATGTTCCTCTAGGAATAAAAGGATATAATAATAATAAATAAGCCTTTGAAAGAGCCAGTGTACAAATTATTGAATAAGAAAGAGACCTGTTAAATTTCTGTTAGCTTTAATTACAACAATGTTGTTTTTGAAAACGTGGCATGTTCAATCGCACGACGACAGTGTGCGATCAAACTGGATGACGAAGTATCTAGCTTTTCTTATGAGTAAAACTTGTATCGGCCCTAAGTTCAGTAACTTTGTTAAGCTTCAGTAAGGCCTTCCCAGTAAGAATCAGATATCGGTTTGCATATTTTCAGTAGACTCGGATTCAGATGATTAAAGGAAGTAGGCTGTTGTTGACTGTGTTGATCACAGCACAGTTATGCTATCCCCCTTCCTAAGTCTTAACTCTGTTTCAGCACTGCGTCTTTTATAACCTCAAAGAAAATTGTAAAACCACATCGAAAGCAAACCCTGAAGTAACAACATACGGAATTCATCACTTGTGGAATGATCAGCTCTGCCAATGTTATTCTGAGTATTAAACACAGTACCTGCTGTTTCACAACTGCAATTTAATAAATAGCACAATAAACAGATGTTCTTACTCTCAGTGCTATAACTAACCCAGAGAACTGCATCTCCATATCTTGAGGACGTAATACACACTCCAAAGTTGCGCTGAATAGCGAAAGATGTCAGTTTCTTTATTATCATTTAACTATTCCACTTTTGTCTAAGAGATCATTAACGAATCACATGTGAGCATGTGTTCTTTCACAATCACCCTATGCTCCCAGACAACCTCTTCCATAATCCTCCGTTGTGATCAACGTCAGTCCAAATTAGGTGACATTACGTTCCACAATTTCTCATCGCCTTCATTATATGGTCTGATACCAATTTCAGTATTTCACCGTCAGCTCTAACTAACACCGTCCTCTGGCCGCTGAGTATTTGAATCAGAATCTTTGAAGGTATGAAAATTTGTGAATAGGTCACCAAACACGATTCGATGTGAATGTTGTCCACCACTTCCACGTGTATCACCGGAATTTACAAACAAGTTGTATATGTTGAATGTTTCGCATTGTCGAAAGATCTGTCACTTATAACTTTGTTTCAACAGTTGTTTGCACACAACTGGCTGTGTGTCCGGCACCATAATTGATGAAATGGTTTTCTGAGTTTCCCTGCAAAGACAACTAATGTCGGTAATAGAAATCGCTTTATTCCAAACTACAGTAGCTGTAAATGATGCATTTTTCTACGTTTTGATATGTAATACAACAATCTGCTTCCTTTCATGCATATGCAGAATCATAACATCACGAAACGCAGGGATGATAAGGAAAAAAACGCAAAGGACTGAAGGATGGTGGAAACGTGATCAGTTATAAGTAGATGACATGACAGATAATGCATGGCTCAATAATCTTTGCTTGCACTTTGCAGTTCAGTTAGTGATTGAAAATGTCTGTATGTTCTTTTCTGATGTCTGACACTTCACTCACGGTGTGGTATGATATAATGCTTATATTTAGCATTGCCAGCATAAACGACTTTTACGTTTCTTGTGGTTTTAATTGAAGATATGCGTGGGATAATTTTTCAATAAGAAAGACTTTCGCTATAAGTCAAGATAACTCTAGGCAACTTCTGGCAAGAATTGATATGCCAACCGACAGCAATGTCAGTTAGCTTGCTCGAATGCACACCAACAGCCCTATTTTCAGCGTTCTGCGTAATGTGATACAACCCTCCTCGAAAATGCCAGGGGAGAATAAGGGCGACCAACAAGCGACGGTGGGCAGAATACATGAGTTAATGAATTGTAATTGAAGAGGTTGAGTTACGAGTACAGCACACTGGAACTCACCAGTTTCCGTAAGCTATGAAATGAAGTGCCTCCCATTAAAAACAATGTGCTGTTTTCTAGCCGAAAACTAAGAAGACACCCACCTTGTCACCAAGGACGCGATGCGTATTAAATCAGCTTGCTTAGTAATAGTGTCCTAGGATTAGAGTCAAAGGCAGCAGTGTGATCACCACTACTTACTCCTACTTCAGTCCTTCGACACAAGTCCTGGTTGGTGAATGTTGCGCGACATATCCATCCATCTTCAGAGAAGATGATTTCTAATTTCCTCCTTCTCTCAAGTTCACTTGAACTTCTGTGTTTATTGTCCTCATGGTATTGATGTTGTGCAATCCTATCCACATAAAACAGGTTAAGTGACAGTTATTATACGATGCCTCAGTCGTCTTTACAACAAAATCCAACTGAATCTTTATTGTCAGCTTGGTTAATGGTTTTGTAACTAACTAACGTCAGCTCGTGATCAATCCTGTGATAGATCAAATCTCTACAAGACAACAGTTGACAATTAATCGCTTTTCAATCACAATAGAATCCAATCATTTCGTAATCCCATATTTTAAATCTTTGAACTAGTTACGAATTATACTACTTAGTTTACTACGGTAGTATATTGTTGAATAAATAAATAACTTAGTTGCCGAATTTATTTTGTATTTACCATCAATTCATTCAGTATTAGACAGAGGTGCACGACTACTACTGATATACTAACTTCTAGTATGGACCTCATGACTAGAGATTCTCAGGAAGCAAACACTACCACTCAGATGATAACAGGATCGTGGGGAATCGGACTACTTTCATTTCAAGTGTTACAAGTCGTCAAGAAAACAACATGAGTCAGAGAGAGATCACTGGAAAACAGTGAGTACTGCGCAGGTGTTTCCTCCTCAGTTGGGAGCCTGCAAAATTGCTCAACCGAGACTCTACGAGGGATGGTATCCAAGAGCTAAGGACTACCAGTCTAGATGCTCAAGTGACCATGTGTGACGAAACAGCGGTATAGTACTCCACACTTTCCCCTCATCTAAATAACTCATGGTGGTTCATTGCGAAATATATATCAGATGAAACACCATCATGCCAACCATCAGACAGAATCGCTATATGCGTATTAGAAGCTAATGATATGTCAACAGGAACTGAATATCTGAGTGGAAAACAAATTCAAATATTAGGGAAATCAAATTAACTGGAAGAAACTGCAACTGACAGAGTATGCTGTGCATAGGAGGTCGCTCTCACGGACCACAACTCGGTGTTCGAAACAACAATTCTCTTTCACTAAACTCAATAGGAATTCACCTGACATGCAGCTAACAATTTCCAAAATATTTCGGAATGCAGAACATGAATTCCACTGCTAGTCACCATGATCATGATAACACTTAATGAGTAAGTATTTGAAATTATGCAACGCACATGAATTTCTCTGTCGAACAGTTTCAGTGATTAGGACTTCCGTTTTCTAGTCGATATGCGTTAGATAGATTTCTCAGTAGGAAGACTGATACACCAACTATGGAGGCGTGTTTATCTTCTTATCTTAAGCAATGAAAAGTGGACAAATTCACATCACATGCTACTTCCAACTGCATCTACCAATTTTAATGTAGCCGACAAATCACATTCATTCGAAGAACACAGAAAGTGTCACTTTCTTTCACATTTCTCAACATATCCAAAACAATTTGAGACTGAATAGACGAAAAATGCGAAGTAAACAGCTCGATTGCTCGTCGTTTGTTGGATGTGAGTTGAACTGTAGACAACGCGAATGCATTCAAACAAATTAACAGGCAAACTAACTACCACCACCATCAACACCCCACTCCAATTAACCTATACTCACACTCCAAATAAGAGAAGGGAATGTATACTAGCTGAAGGAGACATTGATCAACGTCTCATCACTTCATGATCCAATGTACATTCACGTAAACCAATGTTAGATAATCTTACTACTCCATTCATTTATTCCTCAAAGTCTTCTCGTATCTTCTCCTCTCTTCTCTTTTCAATTTCACTTTTCATATGAACGTCATTCGTGCAACTAGCCTTGCTTCTATCACGTGTTCTTCGTTGTCATATCACGCACCACTTAACCATTGTAGGTGGTTTGGAAGAATCCTTTAAATGTTAACTGCTACCAGTCTGCTATAATCAGTCTTCTCGATTTCATCATCTCTCTCATTTGAAATCACCCATTGTAGCGTGTTCTACCCCAGTCTCAACATAAAGCCCTCAACTTGTTCAAATCAGAATAACTTTAAGACTGTCGATTTAACTGAATTGGCTAATCATAAACTGAACAAAGACAAAGGGGTATAGACATACCGACTGTTTATAGCGGTTTTCACAAACGATTAGTATGTCTGATAAGTATCGCACTATCCGCCTAATTCTCATTCAATGTATAAACTATTTTTATTCAGATCATGCACTTCTCTGAAAGTAATGTCTAAATACCTACTCGTATATTAGTCATATCGATCTCATACAACACAAGGCAGAATATTTGTGATCACATTAAGGGGCGTAGCTGTTTCTAAATGCTTTCATCTACAGTGAAATACATAGAGTGAATTAGCATAGACAGGTTGATCGCCAGTGGATCATAGTTCAGTAGAGTCCATTGTAATAGTCTACCGATCGTCATCTCACCATCTCATTCAATAGTCAACCTGTCTGTTGTTAGCCGTGTCTAATACCAGATGACTGTCATGTTACGACTACACCGGCTGAACCAACCACTTCATTTCTATTATGTGTGTAATATTGGCATTCCATGTATATTGATTGATATCAATGCAGATGACTCAGACAGCCAACATTTTATTTCACACGTTCATAATAATGAAATTGGGTAGTATTTGTGACTTTGTTTGCAGGCCGATTGTTTCATCTGCAGTTTGTTTCTAGCGTTGTACTCATGAAGTATTTTTGAATTTTGAGGAATAGATGAAGCTGTTTTAGCGGATTTCAGCTGTAGTCTACCCCTAAGAGAGACTGCGTTGTCATTATTATCATCTTTTAGGGTTGAGGTATTTGAAGGTAAACATTTTATGTGCTATAGTCACTTGAATCACGAGAAGCGATAACTACAAAGAGTTCGTTGGATAGTCAGTCTGTTTCAGTCAACTTCCGCGAAGGCTTTCTTCAGTGAGCGGGACCGTCGGTTTCTTAGTATAATCGATATGTGAACACAATTTGTGCACTCTGGTAGAGTATAATTCCATTATGGGTAAAATTTATTTTTGTAAAGTCTCACTGTGTTACACAGTAATATTTACTGCTGACCACGTTTCGGGCACAATTTATTCCCCCTCAAAATCATATCAAGGCACTCACACGACTTTCTAACTTTGTTTCTATGATTTGAATATTTTTCATCGCTTGGTTTCATTGGTAGTAGTATTTTCCATATTTCCGGTATGAGTGATGAGTGATTGCACTTATTTGCATGTGTTGGGTGTGGACTCGATGAACAAGGATTCAGTAATCAATCTGTCTCTCCACCTACCTATATTCCTTCGAAGACTTCTAACCCTCTACCACCATATTGTGTGGTTGTGTGTTAATGCATGCAGTGCAATGCAGTGCTGAACTTTTTCTAAATTACTTATCTTCTCCGGGTAAACCAGTCTCACCTCAGCTAAATTCTCATGTTCTGACAGGCAGTCTGATTACCCCGATCCACTAGTTTGACCCATGTAGTTGACCTCAATCAAAGTCATTGGAAGGTATTTTGTAAATTATATTATTTTGTCTTATTGTGACAACTGGGTCCTTTAACCTACACAGCCTGTCTCTGAGTGAGTTTATAGGTTTGAATGCCACTCTAACTCCTGCTTCATTAAGATCCTACGTAGGATCTCAGATGTTCCCTCCTCATGTGGTATAACAGAAGATCCCTTATATTGTCTCGTATTCATGTTGTCATTATTAGTTTCCCAATTATTTTTAGAGTTTTGCTTTTGGAGTTTTCTGATCGTCCTAATGACTTTTAAAGGATAGTCTGTTATTTGACACCAACGCTTCTTCTACCGGTTTTATTTTGATTATTAAGGTTCCTTGTTGTACAACATAGTGCTACTGCTCGGTTTGTTAGACACTTAACTAAGCCTGCCTTAACAGTTAATGGATGAGATGAATTAAAGTCTAAATACCTATTAGAATGTGTTGGTTTTTTATAAACGCTAGTTTGTAGTTATCCTTCTTCTCTTTGTTTTATTTTACAATATGACGTAGCTAATTCCCCTTGTTCATTTTCTAAATGCCTTATTCAAATTATAATTTCAGGTTGTGGACACCACTGTTATGTTTGAAAGACCATGGCAATTACACTACTGAAATAATGATAGTAGTGTATAGTTGTATATATAAATAGCACAGTTATATGTGTGTTCTTTAGTTTTGACGTAAAAAAGTCTGCGGGGAAGTGGTGTTTCGTTACCGAACGAGAACTGGACGTTTAGCATACATCTCAATATGAGTTACTTCAAACATCAGGGGACATACCAATGTTCATTTCCTTTCAATCAATATTTTCACATATATGGCATAATTTTTTCGGTTAGTGTGACGTTTGTAAACAATGACGCCACATGATTGGAAACATTGACGTCTTCCATGGAATTGATGAAATCGAAGGAATCTCGGAATAAGCGGCATTAAATTCGCCTTCTGACTGGTTCTTGTAAGTCTACTAGCCATTAGGCAGTCTGATGATGAGGTGAATTGGTCATATCGAGAATAGGTCGAAGAGTTACGTATTTCTTGTGCACTCTTGGTAATCCATAAAGTCGGTGAATTATTCAGCCAGGAGGCTTCAGCTATTCGAAGGTTTCAGCGTCGATGAATGATTCATTTTTAAGTTTTTGGAAGGTATCTGTTAGTTTTTGTTCAACTTGTTCCATCATGTTCTTTTTGTTATGTACTTGTCGAGAATTTAATAGTCCTGACGCAAAAAAGACGGAAATCAGAAGACCACTAGGTTTGCGATGATACTTCTATTTTCCAAACACAAGGAGAATCAATATGTCACACAAGAGTGTGAGAGCAAAAATATGCATGTCCGTACAAGTGTGTGAACGAATATTCGAAATGAACAAATCAATAGACAGTCTTAACATGATTGGCTAATTATAATGGAATATCGATCCATACATACATAGCAAAATATATCAGACTGTCAAACAAACACACATATTATATAGATATATATCACCTACCCTTTTGAGAAGATTGGTGATTATTAGCCTGCTTTCTTGGGGTTTATCTGAAACCGTTCAGTTTGTTGTCGACGTCTGTTGCTTCGTCTGCTTGTTGAGTTTGCGGCTTCTGCTTTGTCTGGAGTTGTCTGGGCTGCGCACTTTTGCTTTTCTGTTTTGTCAGTCGTACGTAAGTTAAAAGTATCCAAGAGAATATCCAGAGGTAGGGATGACTGTGTACTGGTAGAGATATTTGGGTTTCTTGGACGCAACTGATTGTAGTGACGGGTCTATAAATCATTACCAACTTTCACGTCGGACATAACTCGACCACGTCGTGCCGCGATGGAACCTTTATTCCAAGGGTTATGTCCTGCTCGATAGCCGCGGACATAGATAGGGTCACCAACATCAAATTTTTTTCATTCCGAAATGATGCGTCGGCACGTTTGGGTGTCGGTGGTAACATTGAGTTGTGAATCGCTCTAAGTTTGCGTCCGTAGAGAATTTCTGCCGGCGATTTCTTGTTCTGTGTTGACTCATTCGCCGTTGTACGGTACACCATCAAGAATTTTTGGATGATGTCAAATGGTGTCCCCTCTCCTCTGCTTTGAGTAAGGCTCTCTTCAAAGTGTCGACAAAACGTTCCGCTTGGCCGTTTGACTGAGGTTGATACGGCGGTGTGAACATATGCTCGATAGCATTTTGACAACAGAACTGCTGAAACTGATGAGAGGTAAACTGTGAACCATTGTCTGTAAGTATGGTTTCTGGGAGACCATGATGGGAGAATATGTCAGTGAGCGCTTTGAAGGTCTGGGACGATGTCGGCGAAACCATTGGTATAACTTCTGGCCACTTAGAAAAAGCGTCTACCACCACTAAATAATATGCATCATTTGTAGGGCCAGTACGGTAGGTAGCTGGTAGGGTAGTTTTGCTGATTGTTGACATTTCGAACATCGTTGAACAAAGTCGATAATATGCTTATCCATATTAGGCCAGTATGTGTAGCTGCGAGTAATACTCTTCATCCGCTGAATACCAGGATGTTCCATGTGAAACTGTTTCAAGAGTTTATTTCGTAATGCTTCAGGTATCACTACGCGTTCTCCAAACATCAAGCAATCTTTTACAACACATTAGGAATCACGACGGGCAAACAGGTGTTTTAGGTCTCCACTATATTTAATCTTTGGCCAATTACTGGATACATACTGTGTAGCACGTCGTAAGGTGGCATCGGTGCTTGTAGTTCGCTGGATTTCTGCAAACGTTACTGGTAGAGATCGAACAGCATTGTCGATGAGGTTAACTGCGTTGCATACAGAACTAAGTGGGACATCAGCCAGATGCAAACGATCGAACCAATCAAGTCCCAAAAGATTTAAATCACTCTTGGTGACGTAACAAATTCCTGTGAATTTGATATTGTGGAAGGAAACAGAACATTTGAGTTCACCAATTAGTTTGAGCCACCCACCACAGGCGCTGACAGCAGTCTGAGAAGTATTTGCGATTGGTGGTCTGCCAATATTATTCCAAAGTTTCTCTGATATAACAGTAATATCAGAGGCGGTATCTAGCTGCAGACGTGCATCATGACCATTCATCTGAAGATCAAGATATTTCCGCATACCTGGTGTTGTGACTTGACAGGTTGCGAGTAGACTCAATGATCTTTTTGGAGATTTAGGACCAACAGTTTGTCGAGCTTTTGCTGGATTATGATATCTGGGTTTGCGTGGCTGACAAAAACCATTTTTATGACCGATGATTTTGCACTTGCTGCAACGATGATTTTTGTATGGACAAGACTTTACAAAGTGCCACGCGCCACAATGCCAGCATGGTGATGGTGGGGTCTTCTTTGCAGTATTTTGTGAAGTTGGACGAGTATGTGTAGATTTACGCGGAACATTAGAAGAAGGTGGGTCAGGAGTGGATGATGAGAGATTTTTGCTCTTTCGTAATGCATGAATATCAGAGCTTCTCGAAGGTGTTGATTCGACCAGATGTGCATCTTTCTGCAAATTAATCAGCCGTTGATATTCATCAGCTATGTCATGTAGTGTTAACTTGGGATTTTGTTCCAGCTGATTGAGCAGTCGAGTTCGGATATCTGTGAAACGAGGAGATTGGAGACTGCATATGAGGATCAAGGCTTTGAATTGATCATCTGTTAAGGACCTGAGTCGAAATCTCTCACATTCTCGGTTGACTGTGCCAACGTGAGTAAGAAAATCATCATTTTCATTCATTGTCAGCTTGAGGAAACGATAACGTATGCTGAATAATGAGGGGTGGTCTCCAAAATGTTCACGCAGCAGCTTTATTGTATCATCGAAACACTTGTCACGTGGTTTCTGGGGTAAAATTAGGTTGCAGTACCGTTCATATTCTGCCGGACCCAATTTACGTAACAACACTCGCACCTTCCAGGCATCGTCTTGTGAGGCGAGATCAACAGTGAATAAATCCTCATAACGTTGATACCATGTGTCAAAAGTGACATTACTATCTGGGTCATAATTGAACTGTGAAATGCTGTTCACAATGCCGTCGACAGATGGTAGCATGGTATGATTGGGATTGCTTGAAGGTGAAGCTGGACCAGTCTGTTGGTTGACGAACATTTCCATGTGCGTCGGTGGCACAGTGGTTAGGACTCTCGACGACCATGCACATGGTCCCGGGTTCGAGCCCTCACCGACGCACACCTGATATCTATGGTCGGCCTGCGAAATTTGGGCTACCGATATCCACGCTGAAAATTCCATACTTGTACCAAAAATACTGTGTGGAATCAAGCTGTAATCAAAAAAGAAATAAAATAAAAAAAAATAAAAATAATTTCATTTGTCGTTCAAATAGTAATTCCAATTTAGAAGGATCCATAGTTTTCCCCGTCGCCAAATTATTTTTATGTACTGGTCGAGAATTTAATAGTCCTGACGCAAAAAAGACGGAAATCAGAAGACCACTAGGTTTGCGATGATACTTCTATTTTCCAAACACAAGGAGAATCAATATGTCACACAAGAGTGTGAGAGCAAAAATATGCATGTCCGTACAAGTGTGTGAACGAATATTCGAAATGAACAAATCAATAGACAGTCTTAACATGATTGGCTAATTATAATGGAATATCGATCCATATATACATAACAAAATATATCAGACTGTCAAACAAACACACATATTATATGGATATATATCACTTTTCATGGGTTGATTTTGTGAATTTCGACTCGTCGGATAGGATGATCAGTATTTCGCTATGTAGTCTTCACGATTTTTGACAACAATTCCCACACCTTTATCAGGGTGTAACACAATGGTCTCTTTACTGTTTAATAATTCCTTCAGTATTATCAAGTGCCTTTTGTTCAGCATCGACCTCCCACTTGGTTTGGCATTTATAAACTAACTTATTGCAGCTGTCAAGGACTGACGATTTGAATTGTTTCAGGTTCTCTTCAGATGTTGGTAGCAGATCATGTGTTTAACTTGTCCTAATGAAGATGAGAACCTGTTGTTTTTTGCTTATCAATTGGCAGTTGCATGCAACAGGCAAATCACTATCTTATCGCATCATATGAAGTGGAAATATGGCCTTGTGTTATTTGGACTGATAGTCAGAGCGGAACAACAGCGTACACATGTTAAGACCCAAAAGGTAGTGAACTATACTTCTGAAGTTTAAAATCAGAGGAAACTCTGCTAAAGGATTGTGGAAGACTAATGGAACCATCTAGTAGACAGTTCCCCCAGAAATTTCCTTCAGGATAGTCACCTGCATTCTGAGAAATAGAAAGTTTTATCCTGAAAAGGGAATGATTAGAGATATTGGGGAGTAAACATGTTCAACCTGTTCTCAAACTTTAAAAGGGCTCACGAAAAATGAATGAGGTGTTAGAATTTGTGCATTGAGATAAGTGATTTAGCAAATGAATTACCATCAAAATTTACATAGAAACGGCAGTAGGCGTAGATCATATCATATAAGGATTAGAGAAATAATAGAAGAATTACAATAAAGAGTCATGAAAACCCCAATATCGGTTTCCATATAAACTGTCTCTTTTGCATACAGAATACCAGTTGCACCATCTGTGTATGGCCTGTAGCCTCAATAATGCAGAGTAAAGGGAAAATAATGCATAATTTCTGTTTTACCTCGAAGGAAGAATTTGTTGAGATCGAATGGTCAGTTTTCTTAATCGGGTATTCAGTGACTGTGCTCTTTATCAAGGCACTGACACCACTATCGTAACCATGCAGGAGAATGTTGTTGAATCCATTTAGAATATACTGAAGGATAATATCCTATGGTTACAAACAAACAAATTTCAATCAGTCCATTATATCCTTCAGCTAATCAGTGACTCCAACACTTTGATAAGTTTTCTTTGTCAGCGTGTAAGGCATATTATTCTCTCTGTGCACAATTCAGATTCTCATGAGTAGTTTTCATGCAAACATTGAATAGGAGAAATCACGAAAACAGAGGAACGAATGAGTAAAATGAGTCAAATCACACTTGAGATCAATCATCAAATCCCTACAAAACTAACACTTCCATATTAGTTTGATATACTCACTAGCGAGCGACTGACTACCTGATACACTTATCTCAAGTTCTCATGAGAAGTCGTCACCATTAGTGTTGTGTTGTCCATGAGTTCGTTGACGTCGACTGGTGAGCGATCGTGTTGAAATCATGAATTGACAAAAGTTGTTTGAATTCAAATCTGCCAGCAGTTCTGCACATCAGTGAACTCGAACAAAGCAAGAATGACAAATGTGTACCAAGATAATCTGAGCTCATCTTTCATTATTATTATTATTTCTAGGATTGTTGTTACAGCTGGCTACAACGTGAATACAATCGAAAAGAATAAATTACAGTAAACATTTAAGCATAATAACTCTGCAATGACAAGGAGTTATTCACTGAAAGTGAGAGTGATGTGATATGATAGAGAAGATTTGTAGCTCAGGTGAATGATTTCGATGTGGTTGTGTTCTCTGAGGTGGCTGGATAGTTAAGTTGCGAAGCTTTCACCACCCTACTAGGCGACATGTTCAGCACATACTTCATTTTGAAGGAAGTGAGTTTTTAGATTTCTCCACTAGTTCACCATTAGTCATCTCTCCTGGCGACCACCTTGGAGATGATTGGTTGTTTTTGTGTGTTTTCACACCTTTTAGGCTACTTGCATTGGAACTGACTGTTTCTTTGACTTGAACTTTGACCCTATGTGTGTGAGGTTTCTTTCTTATCGGTTGATAAATTTTGTCTATCTCGATGTGTCTATTGATTGATGATTCATTGGAATGCCAAGCAGCCTTCTAAAAATTCTCTAGCATTCTTGTTATTTCCTCTGTCTAATATTTGAACGTTGGTTGTCCCAGTCAAATTGATGTCGGTGGTTGTCTGTATGTAGTGATATGAGTGATGGAGTGGATATCATGTCTTTTGACGGCTGGCTTATGCTCGTGGTTACGAAGAAGAAGGGGATATCCACTCTGGCCAATGTAGTGTTTTTCGCAGTTGTTAGAATTTATTTTGTAGATGATGTTGGCTTTATCTTCTTTCTCTGTTGAGTCTTTTGGTTGACATAGAATTCTCTGTCTTGATTCTTCTCTTCAACCTCCTCAGAAATCCTTCGATATAATTAGTATACGTGCCCGTGGTTGGATCTACAAGATTGGAGGCATGGTTGCCCGATGGTGAATATTACACAAACATGACGATATGCTATATCCTGTCTATCCATCAGTTGTTATATCCTCTCCCCTCTCGTTCCTGGCAATGTCAAACGCTGAATGATTGGAATTAATACTTTGGAACTTCTATTTAGTGTTTTTCCTCCACAAATCTATTGTGAAGTGAAGGGGTGAAGTTTCCAGGCATTCATACTTGATAAGCCCCTTTCTCATTCCCCTACTATATTTCTTCCTGATGAGGAAAGTTCCATCGGTGGGAACATATACTGCGACTCCTCCAAGAAATCCAGTAATCCCCTCCAACTTCCTTGATGCTGTGTCTCTATAATGTTCATGCTATTGGATTGTAGTGACTAGACTACTTTCTGTCTCAGTTACTGCTGACCTAACAGGTCTTTGTAAAATCTAACATTACATAAAGCATAAGGTATCCATCCAAGACAGCTTGGAGAAAAAAGTATCTAAGGAATGAGTGAAATACTGCACCTACCCTCATGAACAGATTTTCTCTCTCCTTAATGATGTGGATTAGGATTGAGAAAATTTTTAGCTCAGGTGGATGATTTTCATGTGGTTGGTCGCAATCAAGGTCACCAGGACAGATGACTTATGGTGAATTCGTGGAGAAATCTAAGAGCTCATTTCCTTCAAATTAAAGTATGCGCTGAAGATGTTGCCTAGTAGGTTGATGAAAGCTTCCCAAAATTAATTATCCAGCTCATAGAATACAACCACATGAAAAGATGTGGATTACACTTGTAGTAGTTGTATTTATTTCCAATAATGTTATAGTATCTCCGTGAACGCACCTCTTAGTCACTTCAATTAATGTATTATTGAGACAGTAGCTAAATACTCGATATCTTCGTGGAACTCAACAACCACTTCTATAAATCCAGGCATGATTTCTATTTGGAAATGACCTTCCGAAGAGTTCGGTTAATTTGATTGGTCCTTCAAGGCTAGCCTTGACAGACGTTGACTGTGGCTATGGTACTCCAACTTCGCGATGTATTCGCTTATTAGGCAATTCTAAAAAATACCAGCCCAAACCAAAACGATCAAGCAAACGGACAAATGACCTTGAGCAACCAATCAGCTGACTCTGTTATTTCCAGAGGTAATTATGGATGCTCTACACCTTTTGCGTTGCAAATTCGCTCCGGATCTTATTTTTGATTAGTGTTTGGATAACGGACTGTTTGGAAGGTCGAAAATTTGTCAATGCAATACAAAAATATACAAACTGCATTGATGGGTTTGTGTACAGGTGCAGTGAGTGCCGAAGCAGAAAATCAGTTCGAGAAGGCATGTCTTTCTTTTTTAATTTACAGATTCCTTAGGCACTTTTTCTCAAAGTCTAAATTACCCTTAACAAAAATATTAATGATCTGTAATTTCTGGTTACTGAACAGACCAGTTACAGCAACAGCTTATGAAACAGAAAATTCACAAGTGTCTGCAGTGTCCGCAATAGAGGCAGATTACGCAAAAAATCAGCAATTGATATAGAGCATCTATGATACTACCCTCCGCAAAGGATATATTGAAGCAATCCCTAATCGCAGTGCAGGTGTATTATTGCCCTGATATCCGGCGCTTAATGCTGCCTGGGACGACTATTTATACAGATGAATGGAGTAGTTACGGTCAATTGTCAAATCTCGGCTATATTCATCATGTCATGAATTACACAAATAGTTTCCGCAATCCTTTTGATGGAACTCACACTAATTCCATCGAAAGTTTTTGGAGTCGCGTAAAAAAACGGATTAGATTGGTGAATGGATCAAGAAATCCAATAATATACAGAGTTATGTGGATGAGTTTATGTACAGAACTCTTGGTTTAACATGACTATGAAGACTCCTATGAGAAATTGGGAGGTTTTTTTTCGGGGGGGGGGAGGGGCTGCTATTCTTTAGAGTTGTCCGCTTAAATCTTCATATGAACGTCAGTGTGCCTACTCCCATTGAAGAATTCCAAAACTAGGATAAAGGAAATCAAGATGCTGAAGATAGAATCTTTAACTGAACAACTCATGGCCCAAGTGGTCTAGTGGATAACGCTTTGACTGGTGTTTGAAACTATGGGCACGGGATTCGAGCCTCGGTGGCAACATCATCACTCACTGAGAAATACAGGTGCATCCAGTGGCTGACGACTCTCAAATAGGACGAAATGCGTGTTATCCTAGATTCCACTGCCAGTCACCACCCACCAATTAGATTTCTACTTAAGTAGCTTTATCTGACTCTGAAAATACAAAAATATTTCATAAGTTCAACAAGAGAAATGAAATGTGAAATTGCGTCATTTGTCGGCGTGAGAGAAAAACAAACAAACAAACAAACTGCGCGAAATGATGAGTGTCTGAGTCATAAAAACAAAAATTATGCGAAATGAAGGATGACACAGAATAACACTACGCACACATACACCAGAGGTTGTTGATTTAGTCGGCAAGGTAAGTCACACATGACACACTCGCACCATATTAGTAAACATAGTTTTGATTTGGTGCGGTAAGTAAGTGGTGGTGAGGAATGCATGGAGAGATTGGTAAACTACACTTATCGAACGGCACCATCTGTCTGTCTGTCTATCTATCTATATATCTATCTATTCTGTATTATTCTAATTAGCAATATCTCTATCGTTCTAAGCATAGAAGGTGGAGCAGATAGATGTAAGCCATCACTAAATCACCTTAATAAGGTCACAAATCTCTTCTCGTCTATCCATTGGTTAAATGAGATTAGTGTGTGACTAGTAAACAGACTAATAGGTGGTAGGTGTGATAGGAAGACTCTTTAGTCATGCTATTCTGTGAAGGTCATGTTTACCAATCATCATCATCAGACAATCACATGATCTGTGTGAAAAGCCTTTGTTTTTCTCTTGGTCAAATAGACGAATAGATTGCAGAGGTATCAGGCCAGCTAATCGTTTATCCAAAATACCATAGATACGTAGCATGTTTGTACGCCTTTTTTGTCATTTGGAAGACGATTTCTCATAAGTAACAGATGGTTGTTATAGTCCAGTTGGTGGTCTAGTGGCTAACCACCATCTGGTGTTTTGAAACTATAAGTATTAGATTCGAGCCCCAGTGAGAATACCATCATTAACTGATGGGATGGAATACAGGTACATGCAGACGATGATGAGTTCCAAATAGGATGAAATGCGCTTTATCCTGGATTCCACTACTAGTCATCACTATCCACTAATTCACTTCCAGTTTGTTAAACAATGCGACATTGTCGAAGCATTTGTACAAGAAGCTGAAATATCAACCTGAGGCTGAGTACTTCGAACCGATCAATTAACGTTAAAGTCCAAATTGAAGTGAATTAAATTAGTTTATTCGCATTCTGAACATAGAGAAAACAGAGGTAGGTGATGCAGATTCCTGGCCAACACCGACAGTAACAATAACAGACTACAATCACTACAATCCGTGATCAACTCGTAAGACTACAATCAGCCAGCATAAATGGGAGGAACCTGAAAGAAACAACCTCCTTTAACTACCAACCTGGGAAGTATCGTTTCAACTACAGGCAAACGGGACTGACGAGGATATCAAAGCTGCGAGGATTGGGAAAGCAAGACAAGCTTTCATTACTCTCAAGTCTGTGTGGAGTTCAACAGCACTACTCAGCATCAAAAATAAGATCCGGATTTTCAAATCCAATGTGAAGTCAGTCAGTGCTACTCAATATACGGATCAGAGACTTGGCACATTATGAAGAGCACCTCAGAAAAATCACAGACCTTCATCAACACCTGTATTTGATGAATACTCGAGATCAGACGGTTGGTCAGAAAAGATCACCAACAGGGAGGGATCTCTGGCAGAGAAAACCAACCAGGAACCGATTGTGAAACAAATTGGCAGGAAGAAATGGAGGTGAATTGATGGCCATACTCTGAGGAAACCAAACTATCAAGAGACATCACTAGACAAGCCATCACTGGAGTGGAACCCGAGTGTGGAAGCGGCGAGTTGGTCGTCAGTTCAAAGGTGACTTGGAGTAGGTCATGTGAAGAGTAGACGAATGAATGTGGGCAGACTTGGAGTCAGGTGAAAAGGTTAGCAGAGAACCGAACGCAATGGTGACGTGCACGTCTGAAGCCCTATGTTCCTCTAGGAATCAAAGGAAACAATAATAAATAATACTAATAATAATTCTCATTGTGAATACAGTTTCATGAATCACAATAGCTAGCGAGACAGTGTCATTAGAATAAATACAATGGTATATCTATGCAAAGTGTTAGTGGGGAAATTTGTTTCTTGTATGTCGTGGTATTTGATAATCACTGTCACAAGAATAAGAGAAAAGATGACAATAAAGAGTAGCACCAAGAACAAACGAGCCACCTACCAAGTGGCCTCAAAAAGCCAATCAGCTTGTTCCTATTCTATCGTCCATTTTAGTCAAAACGTTCTCTACGATTCCATCCTGATGCGTGTTTTATGTGTTAGTTAGAGTTCGTTTTGAGAATGATTTCAAGATTTTAAATATCTTCAGACAGAAATACTTCCTGAAAAAACTATTGAAATTCAAGCAGCAGATCTATGCATCTACTTAGTTTTAAATTTTGTAGAGACGCGACATTCGTAATCAAGTCGTGAGCAGAAGGACATATACAAACAGATTAGGAGATTGATAGGTGAGACTGCAGTTTGCCTCACTTTCCCAGTCTTTATTTTTCCAGGACCAAGTATATAGATTTCAGGCATTCTACTGATGAAGCACTAATGTGTATAATTCGTCATGGTTCGATAACAGTAATTTCTCCATTAGTTTTTGAAACTAATGGATGGGATGCAGTACCCCGTATATAGTGATGTAGCTTCCTCTCCTTTGCTTACTGAAGCTGGTGTTCCTCAGGATGCTGTTCTCTCGCCGTTTCTCTTTTCCTTCTTCTTACACGACTTACCTCTCTCAAACGAAATCAATTTCGTCAAATATGCAGATGACCTGACTGTTTCGCTTCCCGTTAAGTCTCAGTCAGACTGCTTCAAATTAAATAGCTTCCTGTCGGACATCAGTCAGTGGTCAAAACTAAATGGCCTCATGCTGAATCCCTCAAAATGCCAGACTGTCGACTTCTCCTTTAGGCATAAACGAGATCTACAAACACTAGTAAGCACTCATGAAGCCTGTAGAATTGAGGGGACTATAATTGAAACAAAGTCTAATGCAAAATACCTCGGATTAGTTCTATCTTCCGACCTTACCTGGTCATCTCATATCCAAATGATTTCCAAGAAAGTGTTTCGTCTAACCTACTACATTAAGAAACTCAGACTAACTGGAGTCCCTCAACCTCTGCTTTCACAATTTGTCAACTCTCGTATCCTACCTATTCTAATTTACTGCTTCCCGTTAGTCTTTCCTGGGTTACTGAAAAAGGACTATACCATCCTGAGAAGGATGTTGAAGGTAGTTAGTAGGACTAGCAGTGTAAAACTCAGTCAGCTCGTCACTACATTAGTGGATAAGCATCTGAATACATGGTCTAAAACCATACTCTCTGACCCCCAACACCCCCTCTATTCCCAACTCTCTCCTTATATCTCATCAGGTAGAACCAGAAATCAGTACAAAATAATATATGCTCGTACAACCAAGTATAGGAACTCAACGATACCATATTTGGCCAGCCCGTGTTCTAAGTGACAGAGACAATGTTAAGTGTGAAACCTATGACTTGCTTTGTTAATAACATGATTTTGGCCCTTGATATTTTCCCCTTATACTCTCTTATTTGTACTCTATAGTGAACAACCTTCTTAAACATACTTAGCTACTTAATATTATTATCATTGGCTTACATTTTTATTCTTTATTCTATTCCTTCTTTTGTGTATCTACTGGGTCCGACTATATTATCACTATGAGTATTACAAAATTGTCCTGTCATTAACCATCATGTAATATTAGTTTTGTGGTTGTTCTTGTTCGGCACTATTTAACTGACAATCTTGTTTGTGAACGCCACTATCACCATCTTAAAAATTTTGTATTATGCAGGATTACTCACACTACCACAACAAACACTGCATTAGTGCTAACAATAAAAATAAAAAAACCTGAAATGTTTATTTTATGATTGTTTGGTGTAGTTCAATCAAATTAACTGATCATCTTGGCTATAAACATTCTTGAGAACATCTCATAATTTCTTGTATGATTATAGCTGTTACTGTTCACCACGCATACACATATCATAGCTTCCATTACCCAATACTGAAATATTTTTCATCATTGGTGTTTATCTTCCTTTCTACTTGGTATTTTTTTTATTTGCATTTTTTTGTTATTTCTGTGTTTCTCTTTTGGTTTTTTGCTGTTTTTTTTAAATATTTATTTTTTCGTAATACTCCTCTTAAATGTACGATGAAATTAGATGCAATATTGTAGATAAGTGCTGAAAATTCCACACTGTACCACAAGTACTGTTTCTGGAATAAAGCGAAATTGTTATGTTATGTTACTTAGCCATACCCTGTCGATGTATGCCAAAAAGACCAAAAACCATCTGAATGCAGTTCGCCCATCGGCAATTAATGCCTAATACATCCTAGTTTTCAGTTGAATTTGGTATTCTTTAAACCGTCAACTTACCTCACTTAGACATTCATTAAAAACGAGATAGTAGTGGATAGATTTTTCCGTCTAGACTGCGACTCTTCAGCAGTCACTCACAATGATCCCATCGATGATTAAAATAAGGAACTTCAGATTCTGAAATGATCCTGCTTAGCATTTACAGTCACTGGAATAGAATCTAATGGCTTATCAATTCTAACTCCTGCCTATTGGCAACTTTTAGAGCCAAAGATGGTCAGTGTTATAAGGGAGTATCAGTTTTTACACCTAACATGGTTGATCCCACTGCTCACTACTGTTCACTAGTACTTCAGGAAACTTCGTGCTGTACTTAGTCACTGGTGAGCGTCAGATTAGTTTCCAAGAATTAATTTTTGTGAGTTTCAAGTTTGATCAAGGATTGATATCAGTTAGAAAACCATTGAATACCACAGAATACTGGACAGCCGTTTCGTCTTAGTTTAAGACTCATAAGAAGTGAACCACAATTCTTTCTATATTAGATCACCTGTTTCAAAAGGTCTACATACCTGGCATTGAAGAATCTTTCTATATCATCTATCAAGTAACAGTTAAAGTGCTGAAACCATCCAGGCACTAAATACTCCAGACAGCAGTAGCTATAGTGACTGGCTTAAAACAAACGAAACTATATATGCTCAAAAGAAACAGGTCTAACTACTATCGCTACTCTGGCCTGTTCAAGGAATCTAAAATTCATCAATACTGTAGTACATCGGCTTTTTAAGTATTGCCTTCCATCGTCTATAGACAGATCTCATCAAATCTTATTAATGCACCTGTATTTTTTTCCTTCACGTTCCCCAATGGAACATAGGGCTTCAAGCTACTGGCTTGAAGTTTCTGTAGCAGTGGCGGTTATTTTTACAGGATGGGATTGCTAGCTGCTTCATGCTCAACCTTTCCTCTTTACCAATATTATTTCTGCCTTAGTGAGGTAAAGGAGTGTGTCTGTTGGCCGGGGATCAAACCCCAGACCATTTGCATGGTCGGCGAGCGTCTTAGCCACTGTGTCACCGATGCACTTGTATAAACTAACCTTTTGTTTTCTTTTTTAAACGTAGTTTTCAAGATTTGGTTTGTAAGGACTGTGTTGGACTGGGTGAGGAATGATGAAGAATCCTGAACTCGATGAAACAGCAGCTGTCCAGTACACCTTGGTTTCCAACGGTTCTCAAACTGATATCAATCCGTGGTCAAACTCTGTTAAACGTAGTTATTAATTTACATACAAATATTCCCTTTTATAAATTTGAACAAAGAAAAAAGAAACATTGGCGAGCAGAATAATCTGGATCCATTTTATTTCGTTGGTTCTCATCAGCACCTGCGTACAACCTGAATTTTTTAATAACAGTAGTGTACAATTTTAACAAACCTTTGTTCATTAGCAAGCACACTGTAAGAGCGTCATAGTAAAATAAGGCGTTGAGATTTACAGGTTGTCTAAAGTGTTACGACATACATATACATATATATATATATCTTGGTAGAGAGAAGTTTCTTGAAAAAAATTTACTAACTGTTATGTTGTTAGTAATAGTTACGTAATTAGACAAGAGAAGATCAGAATTTTTACAATTTCGTTGCACATTTTTTTTTATTACAGCTTGATTCCACACTGTCATTTTGGTACAAGTATGGAATTTTCAGCATGTGATATCGGTAGCCCAAATTTTGCAGGCCGACCATAGATATGAGGTGTGCGTCGGCAGGGGATCGAACCTCGGACCATGTGCATGGTCGGTGAGAGTCCTAACCACTGTGCCACCGATGCAGATGAAGTCAGATGAGAAGTTGATGATGTAAAAGGGTTTATTAACTATTAACTTACACACTGCCACACACACACACATGCACACTACCATCTACCTCATTCTTTCTTAACCCCCACCCCGCCCCATCAAATCTTTCAGATTGTGATTCATTCATAAAAAGTTTACGATCAGTAAGAATAAAACTTAATATGAATAAGATTTGATAGTGTGAAATATTCCCATTTTATGAATTAAAAGTCAATCTGATTTTGAGCAACTTCAATAATGCTCATCCAGCGGTCCATTCCACCCACGAAGGAGAATACAACGACTCTCTACACTTCCTCGACGTCCTACTAACGAGAAGAGAGGATGGTTCCATCAAAAGAACCATATTTAGAAAGCTAGAGACCAAAGCTCAATATACGCATTTCCTTAGCTTCGTACCGATGAAATACAAACGTAATCTAATCAGGTGCTTAGCAGTCAGTGGTCAAAACTAAATGGCCTCATGCTGAATCCCTCAAAATGCCAGACTGTCGACTTCTCCTTTAGGCATAAACGAGATCTACAAACACTAGTAAGCACTCATGAAGCCTGTAGAATTGAGGGGACTATAATTGAAACAAAGTCTAATGCAAAATACCTCGGATTAGTTCTATCTTCCGACCTTACCTGGTCATCCCATATCCAAATGATTTCCAAGAAAGTGTTGCGTCTAACCTACTACATTAAGAAACTCAGACTAACCGGAGTCCCTCAACCTCTGCTTTCACAATTTGTCAACTCTCGTATCCTACCTATTCTAATTTACTGCTTCCCGTTAGTCTTTCCTGGGTTACTGAAAAAGGACTATACCATCCTGAGAAGGATGTTGAAGGTAGTTAGTAGGACTAGCAGTGTAAAACTCAGTCAGCTCGTCGCTACATTAGTGGATAAGCATCTGAATACATGGTCTAAAACCATACTCTCTGACCCCCAACACCCCCTCTATTACCAATTCTCTCCTTATACCCTATCAGGTTGAACCAGAAATCAGTACAAAATAATATATGCTCGTACAACCAAGTATAGGAACTCAACGATACCATATTTGGCCAGCCCGTGTTCTAAGTGACAGAGACAATGTTAAGTGAGAAACCTATGACTTGCTTTGTTAATAACATGATTTTGGCCCTTGATATTTTCCCCTTATACTCTCTTATTTGTACTCTATAGTGAACAACCTTCTTAAACATACTTAGCTACTTAATATTATTATCATTGGCTTACATTTTTATTCTTTATTCTATTCCTTCTTTTGTGTATTCACTGGGTCCGACTATATTATCACTATGAGTATTACAAAACTGTCCTGTCATGAACCATCATGTAATATTGGTTTTGTGGTTGTTCTTATTCGGCACTATTTAACTGACAATCTTGTTTGTGAACGCCACTATCATCATCCTAAAAATTTTGTATTATGCAGGATTACTCACACTACCACAACAAACACTGCATTAGTGCTAACAATAAAAATAAAAAAACCTTGAAATGTTTATTTTATGATTGTTTGGTGTAGTTCAAATCAAATTAACTGATCATCTTGGCTATAAACATTCTTGAGAACATCTCATAATTTCTTGTATGATTATAGCTGTTACTGTTCACCACGCATACACATATCATAGCTCCCACTACCAATACTGAAATATTTTTCATTATTGGTGTTTATCTTCCCTTCTACTTGGTATTTTCATTTGCATTTTTTTTGTTATTTCTGTGTTTCTGTTTTGGTTTTGGTTTTTTTTTATATTTATGTTTTTTGTAATACTCCTTTTAAATGTACGATGAAATTAGATGCAATACTGTAGATATGTGCTGAAAATTCCACACTGTACCACAAGTACTATTTCTGGAATAAAAGCGAAATTGTTATGTTATGTTAATCTTTCGGAACAATGCATCCACTCCTTATTATTATTATTATCATTATTATTATATCCTTTAGTTCCTAGAGGAACATAGAGCTTCAGCTGCGCATCTCCATTGCCTTCCTTTTTTCTGCCAACTTTTTCACCCCGCTCCAATTCCGCTCACATGCTTTCATCTCCTCTTCACATGATCTCCTCCAAGTCACCCCACTCTCGCACTGACGACCAACTCGCCGCTTCCCCACTCGGGTTCCACTCCAGTGATGGCTTGTCTAGTGATGTCACTTGATGGTTTGGTTTCCTCAGAGTATGGCCAATCCACCCACCTCCATTTCTTCCTTCTTATTTGTTGCACAGTCGGTTCCCACTGCGTTGGTTCGCTCATTGCCAGAGATCCCTCCCTGTTGGTGATCTTTTCTGGCCAACCATCTGATCTTGAGTATTGAGCGAAGACAGCTAACTGTTGATGAAGGTATGTAGTTTGTTTGAGATGCTCTTCATGACGCGCTGGCCAAGTCTCTGATCCGTATATTGAGTAGCACCGACTGACTTCAGATTGGAGTTGAAAATCCGGATCTTATTTTTGATGCTGAGTGCTGTGACCTCCACTCCTGATATGTATCCACATATATATATTTATGTGTGTGTGTGCATGTTGGTCTCTCTTTCTGTTGCTCGCTTAGTCTGTGACCACTTCACTTGTATGAACCTGTCTGCTTTAACAATGTATATTCCATTTATATTATATATAATATGAGTGTTTGTTGACAGTCCGTTGCTTGGTGACATATATCCATATATGTTTGTTGACATGTCTGCTATATTCGCTATGTATATTTGGATCGACACTTCATTATAATTAGCCATCCATGTTAAGACTGTCTAATGATTTATTCCCACGCTTTGTCTGGAACATTCATATATATTCGCATTCACAATTTGTGTGACTACTTTACTTTACTTACTTACCACTTTGGTGTGAGACCGTTTATTTTCGTCTCCTTGTGTTTGGACAATAGAAGTATCATCGCAAACCTAGTGGTCTTCTGATTTCCGCCTTCTCGCGTCAGGACTATTAGTTTCTCGACCAGTCCATAACAATAATTTAGCGACATAACAATTTGGCGACGGGGAAACTAGTACATAACAACTCCCTAGAATGATATTATCTTATTTGCCGGATAAGATAAATACGCATATTGCTCATTACATTAATAAATACATCGGTGGAACAATCTCATGTTAATTTGTATATGAATTTCGCAAATTTATATAATTTGTCTTGGCAACAAAAGGAATATTTCCAAAGATATGTTAATGCAATTGTTAATTTTTGACAAACAAATTACGTAATTTAGAAGGCGTTAATCGGTTAGAAACTAAAATAAAGTTACAAAAGTAGGTTGGGTGACGTAATCTAATTGATATGGTTCAATGAGAAAATGAATGAGAGTGAAGTTAATAAGCTGAGTAGAATTCACTTAAAAATAAACGAAAATCGGGTTAGCAACAGTCGTCGTGAGCGTAGAGATTTGATAGAGGGTGGGGGTAGAAAATAATGCAATTAAGAAATAGACAAACAAAGAAGAAAGAGGTAAGACAAAATTACGTATTTGGTGTTAAGATAGATCAGGACCATTGTAGATTTAGTGGCTGAACAAACTTCTTTTGTATGCAGAGTTCAGTACTCAATATGTGAATTGCCAATGCTTCTGCAGTTTGAAGAAGTTTAATTCGTACTCTTTTGGCAAGATTCCCACGTATTGTGTAGATAACTGAGAAATTGTTTTGTGGGTTTGCTTGGTGTCCGGATTCGATCAGGTGTTCTAGGATAGAGCTGTGGCGGGGGGATTTTACCAGTAACGTTATACAATAATTTTGGTTCGCCCATCTGGTGACACTCATGTAGCCTTGTGGATTTCTTTGTGTTTGTATACGCTTCCACCAATCAATAGTTCATTGAAGGCGCAGAAGTCGGCGAAGAGATCTCCATTTTCATTGATTTCTCCGAGAGATTCTATACCCATGATCAGTTCCCTTCCTGTGTTGTCTGATCCCGGTTTGGCGTTCATGATAATTTCCTTCCTTTGGTGTTGAATGTGGCGGTCATCATCCTGGACGAGATCGCCTCCCATTGCATCAGGGCTTTCGTTGCCATTGGTGACATCATGATAGCTACGCCCTCGGTGTGCGTGTGGTTATCTTCTGGGTGATCGGAGTAGATCACTGACTAACCCGTTGACAATTTGGTGAGTCCACCCCCATTCCATCTGCTTTCACATATCCCCAGTACTTGAATTCTGTATCTTTTCATTTCGTTTGCGATCTGGGCAGCTTTGCCAGCCTCGTACATAGTGCGGACGTTCCATGTCACCACACAGACCTTTTCTTTTAGTGCTAGGGGATTTGTCGTTCTGAAGTTTCTGAAGCAACTATGTTTACAGGGTGGGGTTGTGTTATGTACTGCTGCTGAGTGAGTTATTAGAGTTTTCCCTGTCGCCAATTATGTTATGTACTCGTCGAGTAATTAATAGTCGTGACACGGATAAAAGAAAATCAGAAGACCACCAGGTCCACGATGATACTTGTATTTTCCAGACAACGAAAATAAATGTCACACAAGAGTGTGAGTCAAATGGTAAGTAGTGTACGAAACGTGGGAAGAAGTATGAACAAGTGTCTAATACACATGAACCAATAAATAGACAGTCTTAACATGATTGGTTGTAATGTCATATGATAACAAGGTCATACATGTTTATTGAGTTAGTGGACAGACAAAAGCATATTGTCAGTTATAATGAATATCGATCCATATATACATAGCAAGATATAATAGACTGTCAAAAGTAAAACACACACCATGTGGATACATATCAGGTTGCTAGCCTCACGCCTGAGAAAGGGATTATTACATTAGGATATAGTTTAGAGAGAAGCGACCTTTTGAGGTTGCTCCCTTTAAAACCAGGAACATAAGGAATAAAATAATCAGAACAACACCAGGAAAAAGAAAATAATTCACAGCAAGAAGGACAACAAGCGACAACAACATTAATAATATCACAGTTAGGCACAGTCAACCAAAATGATACGAAAATCACAGACTCACTGACTTGAGCCAACTTGAACATGTAAATCCATCAATATATACAATTATAGATATGAATAAGTGTTAGACAATCACAAAATAGCAAACAGATAATTATAGGTATTATCTGTCAACAAGATTATATCCACAGATTCAGTGTTCGAAAGGCAAGTAATTACAATAAGTTCCACAATTTTTTTGGCAAGAAACGCCACAGAAATAAGAGTTTTATATAACTACCTTAATGTAACGTTGTGATCGAAAAGCGCGTCAAGGTCAAACTAGACCAGAAATACTCCTACATTATAAAAGCTACCCCAGTGTATTACTTCTGAGTCTCATAGACATTTGAATCTGTAACCGAACAGACATGTATCATGAGTATATGGATTGACAAGACACTGTTTCAAAGGCTTACTGATTGACTTAAAACGACTAACACAATGGTAAGCGAGATCTTAAGAATGAAGGCCTTAAATATGTTTCAAGGTTACTTATAAGGTCAATTCCTACTACCTGGTTGCGTTGTCTGTTATTAACCAGGGGTTAGGAAGCTTGCTGACCTTGTGCATGGTCCAAGGTTCGATCCCTGGCCTACGCACAAATGATGTCAGTGCCTGGTCTGCTAAATTTAGCCTACTGACGTCGCACGCTGAAAATTCCATACTTGTGTCAAAAAGACTGTGTGGAGTCACGCTGTCATAAAATAAAATTTTTTAAAAATATATAAAAAATGATCTGACAGAATATTGAATATTTCATATTTTCTATTTTGATTTGTCTGAATATAGGATGTGTCACGAAATCACAGCACCTATGTTTACCGGTTCATATGTATGTGTGGGAGGAATTACGTAGAAAGAACAGAAAGGAGAGCCTAAGTCATATTCTTCGAATATGTATCAAGGAGCTTCAGGTTAGAGACGCCAAGCAGTGTAAGCTCTTCAGTTATCAAACACCTGACAAACACAAGAAACCTAATGAACTTGCTGGTGTCATTCAAAATACCTAACTGACAAAATAGCTCAATAAAATGATCTATATGTGCGAAAGACACCTGCCGTTGGACTTCAGTTACCCTGGTGACTCATCCCCTAATAACTCTTTGTTTTCTCATTTCACTAAGTGAAATTTAATCGGTGGATGGTGACTAGCAGTTGAATCCAGGATAACGCGCATTCCGTCCTAGCTGGGACTCGTCAGCCACTGGATGTACCTGCGTCTCCCGGTTAGTGATGATGTTCCAACATCATGTTGTGTAACGTTTTATATTTGCCTACTAATCCAACAGTTATTCACTCCTTTCCAATATCTCTACATCCTATGGACTATTATGTATATAGAAAATTCAAACAAGTGACTCAACAAAGAGACTCTTTTCAACAACGAATTTATTATCAAGCTGTACAGTCGTACATATATTGTTTTTAAGAAGTTATATCCGGTGAGGGAATTGAATCATAGGTGTGAATGAATAAAATAATAATAATAATAGTAGTATGAACTGCAATTAAAACTAAAATGTTTGTTTGCATGGAGGATTTAAGCAGCAGCTGACATCAGTTAAAGAACCACTGGAAAACCTGGGAGTACTGGACAGCTGTTTCGTCCTAGTTTGGGACTCTTCAGCAGTACGAACCCACTGGCATTCGAATCCAGGACCTTCTGGTTACAAGGCGAGCTCGTAGACCATTGAGCCACTGGGACCCGATCTAACTGATGTCAGCTCATGATGAAATCCTCCATGCAATCAAACAAAATCCCTACAAAACCAATACATTAAAATGTTTGTGATTAAAATCATGGTTAAATGTCAAGTGGCAAATCAATTAATGTCATATATAGAATAATTCATAGAATGGATAGAACTTGAAAAAGAGTGTGCAATTATAGGATTACTAGGCATATCGAATAAAATAAGAACGTTACGTAATATTGTGTGAAATTTGACAACATAAAATCTAACGATGTAAAAGAATCGATTTAGAATGACAAATGAAATAATAACGGGGGCAGTTCAGAGTGAGAATAGTAATAGTAACATTTGACGTAATGAAGGGAGAGTATACAAAGTGAATAAACAAAACGTAAAATAGGTAGGGCCAAAATATGAAGTGGGGATTACCATACTTTAGCATAGCAACACGAAAGTTGGAGGGGTTGAACGAACTTTTTCTGTACACAGAGATCTGACTTTTCTGTTTCGATAGCCAAAGATGGCTTCAGCAGTACAGGTGAGTCGGGTACGTAGGGATTTGGGTAGATTACTCTTTGCCTTTTAGATGACTTTAAAGGCGGAGGCTATAGAGAGACATAGGGTGATCATTATCGACCAGATGTTCAATGATCGCGCTTCTTATTCCTCCACTTCCAGCTTTTAGTAACAACCATGCAGGATAGTGTTCTTGCACTCTCTTGGAAAAAACTCGATTCGAACGACCGATGCACCTAGCTCCACACGAGCAGGTGAATTGATAAACGCATATAGAGTTAGTCAACAGCGGGATGTTGTCCTTCAGGTTATTGAACACTAATGGTAGACTGGTAAAGGCTGTTCTCAAAGATGCAGCAGGAAATGTTCTTTTCAGAGACTGTGATATCTTTCTTTTCATGATATCGGAAGCTAAGTCACCCTTGAATTTCAAGCTCGTGTACAGTATTTTCTTGGATGAGAGCTGTCTGCCAGCCAAAATTGGTAGACAGCAATTTACACCAATGTCTGCGTCCCAAATCTTGGTCATGAGAAAAAAACAAGAACAAAGCTTAACCTTGAGGAATCCAACAACCAATCATGGCAGACTTAGCGTGAGAGGATACGATGTGCAGATATATAACCGGACTGTCTTAGAGACGGCAACAAAGAGATGACAGAATAACCTTCAGCAGGAAAACAACCAATCAGAAGACGTTGCTTCTCTTCTAACAATAAGGAATAATAATGTACATAAAAATCCATAAATATCTATTGATTTTCTCAACAAACGATCTCTTGTCTGGCTTTTGTCTTCTGTCGTTACAACATTAATTATTTTACTAATTCACATTTGATATTTTATTTATTTATTTATTTATTTTGATTACGGCTTGATTTCACACTATCTTTGGTACAAGTATGGAATTTTCAGCATGGATATTGGTAACCCAAATTTTGCAGGCCGACTACAGATATCAAGTGTGCGTCAGCAGGGGATCGAACCTCGGACCATGTGCATGGTCTGTGAGAGTCCTAACCACTGTGCCACCGACGCACTGTGATTATCATCAGAAATACTTTAACTGCGTTTAATCCCACTGTTATTATTTCATGTATTCACATCTTTGATTCTCCATTGGTGGCCTGTTTGAACATTTTGGGCTACCATATTCCATGTACATTTTGCGTCTATTTACTCATATTTCATTGGCGTTTACACATCACATTATGCATTCTAATTGTATTATTCACTCCCGGGATTTTATAAAACGTTTTAAACCCAAAAACTTTCATATTTGCAATAAACTCAAGAAAAAGCACCATGGAGGTTGGCAGCGTGCTTAAAATCTACACCCATACATCACACCACTGTTCCAGTTATCATTAGTACCAACTGCCGGTCCCTGCCTAACAAAATTCTGGATTTTCAGTCCCTGTTGTCGTCCAGAATTTACCACAATACTGGTATTGTCACTCTACAAGAAACCTGGCTCCATGACTCATACGATGACAATATTGTGTCTCTAAACAATTTTAATGTATTTCGACAAGACCGTATTTGTTCCAAGAAAAAATGTGGCGGAGGTGTTGCAACTTTTATTCACTCAAAATGGTCCATTTCTAACAAAGTTTGTTTCAAATTCTCGAATGACTTCATTGATTGCATCACTGTGAGATGTCGCCCGAAACACCTGTCAAAATACAAATTCATTTATATTTCTAATGTTTATGTCTCTCCTGGCTGTACCATATTGGATTTATCTATGTTCGCTGATGAATTCACCGCTTTTGCTGCAGCTTGCTTCGAGAACTCTTTATCAATAGTAACAGGTGATTGTAATTCATGCGATTACTCCTTCCTTATATCACTTGGTCATGACAATATTGTTAACTTTGCCACCCGTCTTGGTAAAACACTGGATCTAGTATTTATCAATGATGTTGGTATATATGAAGCTCGCAAACGTGCTCCTTTACTTAACTCTGACCACTGCATCATACGTGTACTGCCTAAAATATATTCCAAATCACACAAAGGTGTCCTCTCTCACCTCTACAGTAAAGTTCAACGGAGATGCTACTCAAAAGACAACCTAGACAAGCTCAGATGCATGTTGAAAGACACTAACTGGGACTTATTTACAGAACAAACATTAGATGAAACAATCACAAACACTACCGATTATCTTAAATTCTGTTTCGAAATATGTTGTCCTAAAGAAACATTATTCATCCGATTTGATCGCTTATCTTCGCCATATCTCAAAAAGCTACGTAGAGATAAAGAACTGTTGTTCAAAACAAATGATAAGCCTGGTGTAAAAAAGTTAAACACTCTGATAAAACTGGAAATGAAAAGACTAAATGTTTTATATAATCAAAGATTTTTGTCATGTAAAACCCCTTCTAATTTATGGAAACTTTTCAAAGAAATTACTAACGGTAAGCGATGTATTTCTGTTCCATCTCTTAATGTTGACACTCTTAATAAATCTTTCATACGCTCTTCTGTTGATACCCTTCCAAATGATACAAATCATATTGACAATAACTTTAGTGGTTTTAATACCCTTGATGTGCTTAAATGTCTCCGGTCTCTTAAGCCTTCTCAAAGCCTTGGTCCTGACGGCATACCTGCCATTGTCCTCAGGAATTGTGCTGATATTTTGTGTTATCCTCTTACTAACATTTTTAATGCTCTTTTTCCGGTAACGTTCTACCTTTTGCATGGAAAAACATTAAAATTATCCCTATACCAAAACCATCTTCTGGTTCTGATATTAAATTTCGGCCTATTGCAATTACTTCCCCCTTTTTAAAATTGATGGAAAAATTACTTTTACTTCGTCTTGAACCCGCTTTGAAACCTTTTAATGATCCTAAACAATTTGCATACAAACATGGTAGAAGTACCTTGGATGCTGCGGTTGTCTTATATCACAATGTTGTCTCTTGTTTAGACAAAGGTGCTAAATATGTTCGTAGTGCTTTCTTAGACTACACATCTGCTTTTGACTCTGTACCTAGGGGCCTTTTATTAAATAAGCTATCGTTGACACAAACAGGATCCTGGGCTAAGAGTTGGTTGCATTCCTATTTTTCTGATAGAATGCAGTATACTGTATATAACGGCAAATCTTCTTCTACCTCGCTTACAAAATCCGGTGTTCCACAAGGTGCTGTCCTCTCTCCTTTTCTTTTTTCTTTCTTCCTACATGACCTGCCTCATTCAAACGAAACTAACTTTGTCAAATATGCAGATGATCTGACTGTATCACTGCCTATCACTTCCGAGTCTGACAGCTCCAAACTTAATAGCTTTCTGTTGGACATCAACAACTGGTCCAAGTCAAATGGTCTTATATTAAATCCTTCCAAATGTCAGGCAGTTGACTTTACTTTCAAGCATCGACGTGACTTACTTGAACTAGTTAGCTCGCATGATCCCTGTAGCATAGATGGCACGGAAATTGAAACCAAATCAAGCATTAAATACCTTGGATTAGTTCTTTCCTCTGACCTTTCATGGTCATCACACATCTTATCTATCTCTAAGAAAATGTTTCGTCTTACCTTCTACATTAAAAAGTTAAGACAATCAGGTATCAACCAACCTTTAGTTTTGCAATTTTTAAACTCCTGTATTTTACCTATTGTACTCTATTGCTCTCCATTAATCTTTCCTGGGCTTCTCAAAAAAGATTATATCATATTACGAAGAGTATTAAATGCTGTGAGTAGGGCTTGTGGTCTGCCACTGCATGAGCTCGCTAATACTATAGTCGAGAGGCATATAAATTCCTGTACGAAATGGGCAAAGGCTATACTGTCAGACCCTCTGCACCCCCTTTATTCACACCTGTCCCCTTGTATCTCATCAGGTAGGACGAGAAGTCAATATAAAAAGTTATATGCTCGTATCACTAAGTATAGAAATTCTACAATACCCTATTTAGCCCGTACTTTATGTGACGAAGACTCTGTTAGACGTGAAACACTTAAGTTACTATGTAATTAGCACAGTGAATCGACCCTTTCATTGTTCATCTTTCTGTATTATATGGTGTTACCCTTTCTATCGGTTAATTATAACTTTGCTATTTTATTTTAGTTTTTATTACTATTATTACTACAACTTTGTACTTTATGCATATTTTTCTCCTTATCGCATACTGTAATTTGCTACATAGCTGCTATAACAACGTTTTGTTGTAATTATTATTATGTAATGTTTTTTTGTCGTTTTGAGTAAATTAGATGCAATATTGTACTGAATGCTGAAAATTCCTTACTGTATCATTAGTACTGTTTTTTGGAATAAAGCAAAAATTATTATTATTAAAAAAAATTCACTGACCGGATATGATTTCTGAAAAAACCATGTATATATATATACGATTGTACAGTTTGATAATAAATTCATTGTTGAAAAGAGTCTCTTCACTGAATATTGTATGCTTAATATTCTTAATGAGAATTATTAAGTTAAGGGGAATACATGATTATGTATGTAAGCGATGATTTGTTAAGTAGTTCAAATTGTCATTTGTAAAGTTCACCTTAAATATGAGTGGTGATCAGTAGATGCGCCCTTGACAAGGTAACCTGTAAAAACGTGTTGAATTTTGCCAATGTATTTTTTTTATTACAGCTTGATTCCACACTGTATTTTTGGTACAAGTATGGAGTTTTCAGCATGGATATCGGTAGCCCAAATTTTGAAGTTGCTGTTGATGTATCTGACGGAATCGTTCCACTTCTTTTGCTTATTATATGTGCTCCTCAAATCGATATACCTCGATTTTACGATGATTAGAACGAACGAGGGCTTTTTCAATAGACGTGAATTCATGAATAATCTATTTGGCAACAGTAAAGAATAGACATCGACTTTAGACGACCTTGGAACAGTCAATCAGATTCTTTAGGTGAATTATTATATTATTATTATTGTTCTCTTGGATTCCTAGTGGAACATACGGCTTCAACTCCACGTCTCCCATTGCCACTTCTGTCTTGCTTCTGCTGTACTTTTCACCTGCATCCATGTTAGTTAGTCCATACTGTTTCAACTCCTCTTCACACGATCTCCTCCATGTCACCCTTGCACTGACGACATATTCGCCGCTTCCCATTCTGTCGAATTCCACTCGAGCGATGGCCTGACACTCGCGCGATGTCACTCAGCGTCATTCATATCACCCATTAGGATTTCGATATCGCCATTTTGGACGTTGTCCATTATTGTTTGTCGTTGTCTGTAGAAATCCTCCTTCTTCTCTTGTTCTGAGATGTTTTGTAGGCGCATAGCATTGAATGACTATCACCTTCTTGCCTTTTGAGTTGAACCTGGCTTTCATTATCCTGGAGGAGATTGGCTCCCACTGCATGAGAGCTTTGGTTGCTGTTGGTGACATCATGATGGCCACTCCCTCAGTGTGCTCGTGATTGTTCTCTGGGTGATCGAAATAGATTATCGTCTCACCAGTTGGTAGTTGTCACCTACCACATGGGTTCCATCTGCTCTCGCAGATTCCAAACACTTCTATTCTATACCTTCTCATTTATGCGTCTACCTGGGCAGTCATTCCAGTTCCGTACATTGTACGAATATTCCACGTCCCCATTCTAATTTTTGCTTTCATTGAAAGAAGGCACCTCGGCTGACTGGCTTCCCGAAGGCTTTCACCAGCCTGCATCATTTCACTTCCCCGATTCCAGCGAAAAATTAGGTTATTGTTTATATTTCCAGTATTTTTAATGTATTCATGCGTTGAAGTTTCTGTAGCAATTTGGATACGTTTTGGGGGTGAAGTTGCTAGCACCACGCCCCAATCCTCCCTTTTTATTCGGGCTTGTGACAGGCTACAAAACTAGCAAGCTAGTAATCTAGGTGAGGTTAATAGACGTGAAATCATGATTAATCTACGTGGCAACAGTAATGAATAGACACCAACTTCAGACGACCTTGGAACAGTCAATCAGATTCTTCGAGGTGAAAAGTGGTACCTAATTTACAAAGAAGTGTATCTACGAAACATATCTAATTAAAATGATTCATATAGGGTATATATTCCTAATATGCTGCAAAACCTGACCCCATATTCTCATAGAAGTGGTTATAGACCTATCAAACGAATATATTCTCTATTTCTCCAGCTGTAGCAGATACTGGTTGCATATATACGCAATATACAACTACGGGGAGAGCTTTGATTTCGAGAAGAAAGTGTCAAAAAAATCAACAATTATGTACGACTTACCAACTTATTCAGACGTCCTCATATAAACTGGTTGCATCCTAATGTATAACCATCAATAGCTCAGTAATACTTCTGCAAAGGCATTACACCTCCAAATATGCATGTTTTATTCCACCCTATCAACCTATTTTCTACAGAGAAGTCAAAAACAGAATCTAGGAGATATTTTCAACGAGGATTGTGACTAGCAGCCATATGAAAGGCTGAGCCATCTGATTCGTCAGATCAAGATCATTTTACTTTGGTGTCTATTGTATACTTTTGCCATGTATATGTTGGTGTGCTAACTTGATTGAACAGTTTTTATTCGTGTAGTCTTATAATTGGAATGAATAACCATGTGTTGGTTTGTAGGGATTTGATTGATTGGTTACAGGATTTCATCATGAGCTGACATCGATTAGAGAAACATTGGGAGTACTGGTCAGCTGTTTCATCTTGGTTTGGAATTCTTCATCAGTGTGCGCCCACCGGGATTCGAACCCAGGACTTTCTGGTTACAAGGCGAGCTCGTATACCATTAAGCCACTGGGACCCGATCCAACGGCCAATTCATGAATTCTAACTTCTGCCAGTTCACGATATAGCGCAACCGCTAGCCAATATCTTCGGCGAGTATTTGTCCTCACATCCGACCTGCTGCACCTTACTGGTCATGACTTCTCACTAGAACCACAGGTAACCAACTACCTGAATAGGGCAAGTCTCTAGTCAGCATCTCATTGATATTCAAGTGTTGGTTTGTAAGGATTTGATTGGTTACAAGATTTCATCATGAGCTGACATCAGTTAGAGAAGCATTGGAAAACCTGGGAGTACTGGAAAGATGTTTCGTCCTGGTTTGCCACTCTTCATCGGTACGCACCCACCGGGGTTCGAACCTGGTTCTCTTACTAATGTCAGCTTATAGTGAACTGAATAAGATAGATAATAGTGTGAAATATTCCCATATGACATGAATTAAAAGTCAATCAGAACGAAGATTATTCTTTTCAATTATTTCTCCGCTTCAGGTTCTTACAACTAAAAAAAGTTATAATATTTGTGGTCGTTACAATAAAGGCCAGTTATGCGGCTGTGGATACATTTTCGTTAACGTAGAATAACAGATTAGTAGTTATGGGGTGTCAAAATAAACAAATAGTTGTATTTGAGTGTGGCAAACGTGCTAGTTGGCTGAAATCGATTAGAAAGTATTGTAAAACGGGAGACAATGGTGGTGATGAATCATAATGGATTTGACAAGTAAGTCAGTTCAAGGTTATAGAAGGTGTCAGGTGAGTGACAGGCTAGTACAAAGTGGTTTATGATTACGACTTCATAATTCGGTATATAACCCTGAAAGCTGTGTTTACATCGATGCGATGTCCAGTATCAACCAAGTGTAATAGGATCGAGCTTATTTTTCGATACTGGACATCGTATCGATGTCAACACAGCTTTCAGGGTTATATTACCGAATTCTGAAGTCATTATCACGTAAAGTTCGCTAACGTTTGCTACACATGGCCGAAGCTTTTGCAATAATATCAACTAAACCGGAACCTTGTATCCACAAAGAACACGTCCAGATGCTGTTCCTACCGTGGCCAAACTTCGATTGATGATCCATCCCCTTAACTCTCTTGGTTCATTATTATTATTTGTCATAATTTATGCCCTTCATGCAAACATGCCCTCAATACTACCGAATTTTTCATTTCTACGGACTCATTATTAGTGATATTATCTCTTTTCTCAATATATGCCTCCACCTGTTTCATTTCACATATTCGTTATTTCATTATGAACCACCTCTCATTGCAGTCTTACTATCTCGTGTTTAACACAGACCACTTTGTACTAGCCACTCACTCACCTGACACCTTCTATAACCTTGAACTGACTTACTTGTCAAATCCATTATGATTAATCACCACCATTGTCTCCCGTTTTACAATATTTTCTAATCGATTTCAGCCAACTAGCACGTTTGCCACACTCAAATACAACTATTTGTTTATTTTGACACCCCATAACTACTAATCTGTTATTCTACGTTAACGAAAATGTATCCTCCAGATAGCTGGCATTTATTGTAACGATCACAAATATTATATTTTATAATTGTAAGAACCTGAAGCGGAGAAATTATTGAAAAGAATAATCTTCGTTCAGACTGACTTTTAATTCATGTCATATGGGAATATTTCACACTATTAAATCTTATTCAGTTCATTATGAGCTGACACCTACCTGGGAAGCATCGTCTCAACTACAGGCGGAACTGACGAGGACATCAAAGCCAGAATCGGAAAAGCAAGACAAGCTTTCATTACTCTCAAATCTGTGTGGAGGTCAACAGCAATCAGCATCAAAAATAAGATCCGGATTTTCAACTCCAATGTGAAGTCAGTGCTACTATACGGATCAGAGACTTGGCCAGCGCGTCATAAAGAGCATCTCAAACAAACTTCAAACCTTCATTAACAACTGTCTCCGCTCAATACTCAAGATCAGATGGCCAGAAAAGATCAGCAACAGGGATCTCTGGGAGCGAACCAATCAGGAACCGATTGTGAAACAAATAGGCAGAAAGAAATGGAGATGGATTGGCCATACGCTGAGGAAACCATCAAGTGACATCACTAGACAAGCCATCGCTCGAGTGGAACCCGAAAGGGAGGCGGCGAGTTGGTCGTCCAAGGGTGACTTGGAGGAGGTCATGCGAGGAGGAGATGAAAGCATGTGGACAGACCTGGAGCAGGTTGAAAAAGTTGTCAGAAAACCGAAGTCAATGGAGGTGCGCAGCTGAAGCCCTATGTTCCTCTAGGAACTAAAGGATACAATAATAATAATAATAATAATATGAGCTGACATTAGTTAGAGAACCAGGTTCGAACCTTGAACTGAATAAATCCGTTGTCATTTTGTTATGTCTGTGCCTGTTAATTACCAAAACGCTAATGAACACCACTGCTACCCTAATATGTCTATTTGCCTTTTGTAACTTTCAATTCACAAAGCCATACAAATATTAAAAGACAAAGACTGCCAGCCTGTGACTGTCAGATATTGTATATTGTACTATGCTCCTTAGGTAACATCACATGATATTTATACATTTTCTCTACCTTAATAAAGTCTGCTTACAACCGTGAGAATAGATCGGTCTTAATGACTGGCAATGGTTATTCTCATTGGTTGGTGATCCGACAATGATCAAGGTGAGACAAAAGACGATGAATTGATAGCACACTGAACTACACAATATGTGTGATAAATCATACATTCACATAGTAACTCCATCACAAGACAAATCACACGAATCGTGAGAAAGAATGATACACTATTTTATGCTGTGCCCTATGAGTATTGATGACTTAATTTTCTCGGGGGATTTCAGTGTCGTATAACCAGTCAGATCCGTTCCACCTATGGCTTAAATTTCTGAGGATTTTGTAAATATAGTACACCATATATTATATATATTTTCAAATAATCAGTTGATTGGAGTGTCGTGTCTAGAGTTGCCTTCTAATCAAGTCATACTAACCCACAATCAAGTATCACTTCATCATTACCAATAAACAGCCTTAAAAGACTTCATCACCTCGGTAATAATGAGGAATATTCGTTGAAGGAATAAATAAAAGAAAAGAATGTTAATCAAACCGGTTATGGTATAGCAACGGAAAATCACAAACATAAATTGATAATTTTGAAGTTTCACCACGGATTGATATCATTGGTCAGAGAAGCGTTGAAAACCAGAACTGGAGTACTGGAAGTCGGTTTCGACTCATCATCAGTGAGCACTCATCAGCGGGACTCGAACTCAACACACGCTGGTTACAAGGCAAGCTCATAGGCCATTCAACCTCAGGCACCTGACTCAGTGACCCATGAATTCTGACTCTAACCAATTCGTGGTTTTTCTAGCTCGACCATCAGCCAATGTCATTGTGGGTGAGTATTTATCCTTACTCCCAACCGGATGGCCCCCACTGATCACCAGAAGATCCTGGGTTTATGTTATGTACTCGTCGAGTAGTTAATAGTCCTGACGCGGATAAAGGAAAATCAGAAGACCACCAGGTCCACGATGATACTTGTATTTTCCAGACAAGGAAAATAAATGTCACACAAGTGTGAGTGAAATGGTAAGTAGTGTACGAAGCGTGGGAACAAGAAAGTATGGACAAGTGTCTAATACAAAAGTATATATGAAAATGGCTAATACACATGAACCAATAAATAGATTTTTGTGGAATTTTTAAACATAAACACATCTATAATTGTATATATTGTTGGATTTATATGTTCAAGTTGCTCCAAGTCAGTGAGTTTATGGTTAAGATATCATTTTAGTTAAATGTACTGAACTATATTGCATGTTGTCTTATTGTATAGTTGTCGTCGCTTTTTGCCCTTTTTTCTGTGAACTGTTTCCTTTGTTGATGTTGTTCTCATTGTTTGTCCGTTATTTTCTGATTTTGAGGGGAGCAACCCAAAAAGTTGCTTCTCTCTAAACTTTTACTTAATGTAATCATTCTTTTCTCAGGCGTGAGGCTAGCAACCCCACCCTGTAAACAAAAATTGCTACAGAAACTTCAGTATGATGAACCTCCTTGCACCAAAAGAAAAAGTCTGTGTAGGAACATGGAACGTCCGAACTATGTACGAGACTGGAAAGCTGCCCAGATCGCCAACGAGATGAAAAGATACGGAATACAAGTGCTGGGAATATGTGAGAGCAGATGGAATGGGAGTGGACTCACCAAATTGTCAACAGGTGAGTCAGTGATCTACTCCGGTCACCCAGAAGATAACCACACGCACACCGAGGGCGTGGCTATCATGATGTCACCAACGGCAACGAAAGCCCTGATACAATGGGAGGCGATTTCGTCCAGGATAATGACCGCCAGGTTCAACTCCAAAGGAAGGAAAGTGTCAATCATACAATGTTATGCACCCACAAACAACGCAGACCTCGAGAAGAAAGAAGAATTCTACAGGCAACTACAGGCAACAATGGACAATACTCCAGCTGGCGACATGAAAATACTAATGGGAGACATGAACGCCAAACTGGGACCAGACAATACGGGAAGGGAACTCATCATGGGTAGAGAAGCTCTAGGAGAAATGAATGAAAACGGAGAACTCTTCGCCGACTTCTGCGCCTTCAACGAACTGGTGATTGGTGGCAGTGTATACAAGCACAAAGATATCCACAAGGCTACATGGGTGTCACCAGACGGGCAAACCAAAAACCAAATCGACTTCATCTCAATCTCAAGGAAGTGGAGGCGCAGCCTACTGGACACAAAAGCAAGAAGAGGAGCAGACGTTGGCTCAGACCACTATCTCGTACAAGGGACAATCCAAATCAAATTAAAAGCTTTCAGGGAATCAGGAGCTGCAGATAGACCACAAGCCAAGTTCAACACTCAAAAGCTGAAGGACCAGGCTACAAAGGACATCTTCATTGCAAGCATAAAGGACAAAGCCGAGACACAAATCAACACTAGCGAAGAGGTCGGCGTTGAAAAGCACTGGAACAACTTGAAAACGGTGTGGAGCCAAACCTACATAGAAATTCTAGGCAGAAAAAAGAGACAGGACAAACAGTGGCTCACTACGGACACTTGGAAACTAATAGAAGAGAGAAGGACAGTGAAGCAAAAGATTATCCAGTGCACGGACGAGCAACAAAAACAGGAGCTGAATGCAAGCTACAATACACTGAACAAAAGAGTGGAGAAAAGTGCCAGGGAAGACAAAAGAAAATATTATGAAACCATGGCAAACGAAGCAGAACAAGCTGCAGGCAAAGGAGACCTCGCCACACTCTACCAAACAACTAGGAACCTTTCGGGCAAACGTTCGACACAGATTAAGCCAATAAAGGACGACAATGGAAAGTCAATCACCAAAGAGGTGGAACAGAGAAAGCACTGGGTTGAACACTTCAAAAGACTTCTAAATCGTCCGCCACCTACAACACGTCCAGCAATACCAACAACGGAAGCAGAACTACCAGTGAACACTGACCCCCCGACGAAATCAGAAGTCCTGAATGCAATCAAGATGCTTAAAACTGGGAAAACACCGGGACCAGATGGAATCCCAGCAGAGGCTTTGAAAATAGACCCAGAGACAACAGCGGACTTGATGACACCACTACTGGAGAAGGTGTGGAAAGAGGGCAAAGTACCCGAGGATTGGAAGAACAGTTACTTATTCAAACTTCCAAAGAAAGGAGACTTAAGTCAATGTAAAAACTGGCGTGGAATTATGCTTCTGTCCATTCCAAGCAAGATACTAAGTCGCATCATCCTGGAGAGAATCAAACAAGCCCTAGATGAAAAACTTCGTCCGGAACAGGCTGGATTCAGGAGAAACAAATCATGTATTGATCAAATCGCCACTCTACGGATCATCATTGAACAAAGCTTGGAATGGCAGTCACCTCTCTATCTCAACTTCATCGACTTTGAAAAGGCCTTCGACAGCGTCGATCGAGAGGTCATTTGGAAACTACTTCGCTACTACGGGGTCCCATCGACAATTATACACCTCATCCAACAGTTATACGACAATGCTGCATGCCAAGTAATCCACAACGGGAAACTTACGGAAGCCTTCGAAGTGAGGACGGGAGTGAGGCAAGGCTGTCTACTATCACCAATGATCTTCCTGATTGCAATTGATTGGATAATGCGACAGACAACGGCAACCAACGAGGGAACAGGCATAAAATGGACTGACACAAAAGACTTGGAGGATCTGGATTTCGCCGATGATATATGTCTGATTTCCCATAAACTGGAAGATATGCAAGTGAAAAGTAACAAGTTGGCAGAAGAAGCATCAAAGATAGGACTTCACGTGAACATAGATAAAACAGAGATGATGAAGATTCCTAGCCAACATCAACAACACCAACAGACCACAATAAGCATAAATGGGAAGAACCTGAAAGAAACAACCTCCTTCACCTACCTGGGAAGCATCGTCTCAACTACAGGCGGAACTGACGAGGACATCAAAGCCAGAATCGGAAAAGCAAGACAAGCTTTCATTACTCTCAAATCTGTGTGGAGGTCAACAGCAATCAGCATCAAAAATAAGATCCGGATTTTCAACTCCAATGTGAAGTCAGTGCTACTATACGGATCAGAGACTTGGCGAGTCATAAAGAGCATCTCAAACAAACTTCAAACCTTCATTAACAACTGTCTCCGCTCAATACTCAAGATCAGATGGCCAGAAAAGATCAGCAACAGGGATCTCTGGGAGCGAACCAATCAGGAACCGATTGTGAAACAAATAGGCAGAAAGAAATGGAGATGGATTGGCCATACGCTGAGGAAACCATCAAGTGACATCACTAGACAAGCCCTCGAGTGGAACCCGAAAGGGAGGCGGCGAGTTGGTCGTCCAAGGGTGACTTGGAGGAGGTCATGCGAGGAGGAGATGAAAGCATGTGGACAGACCTGGAGCAGGTTGAAAAAGTTGTCAGAAAACCGAAGTCAATGGAGGTGCGCAGCTGAAGCCCTATGTTCCTCTAGGAACTAAAGGATACAATAATATAATAATAATAATAAATAGACAGTCTTAACACGATTGGTTGTAATGTCATATGATAACAAGGTCATACATGTTTACTTAGTTAGCGGACAGACAAAAGCATATTGTCAGTTATAATGAATATCGATCCATATACACATAGCAAAATATAATAGACTGTCAGAAACAAAACACACACCATGTGGATACATATCAGTTTGAACCCTATTGGTGTAGATGCGTACTGCCTGTGAGCTCAAACTAGGCTGATAAAACAACTGTCCTGTTCTCCAGTTCTGGTTTTCAATGACTCTCTATCTGATGATATCAATCCATTGTCGAAAGTGAGAACAAATGAAGTCCCTACAAACCAACTGTTGAAATTAATAATATTGCTAAAGAAGAGGCTGTGCTCTTCACCAATTACCTTGGTGAATAAGACTTTGACATGCAAAGAGCAATGGGTACTACGTCTCAACCTCAAGGGGGATACGATCATTTATTGGTGAACAGTTCTGTTACACTGGTAAGTCCCAAATAAGACACAATTTCACTGACTCTTCAATGAAACTGATTTGAGGAGAAAGTTGTGCTGAGCAACTATCAAGTGTAGTACTTAACTAGGCATCACTCTTATCGTAATTTGTGTTGAAAGGCACCATAGAAGGAAAGAGATTTTACCACAAAACATCTCGAAAAGTTATTATTTTTACTAGCTTCAAATCATGTGGTTCAATGAAGGAATGTTTACCACTCTCATGAGACCTCTAGATTCCATTCCTGTCCTTAGTCTTCAGTGAGCTGTCAAGAGAAATAAGGTTGTGAGGGCGTGAGGTTGACAACCAGATGCCAGACCATATGCAACCAATCGAATCAGTAATATAATTAGCTTAACTTTTCCAGTATCGGTACTGTTATATACATTTTGTTTTATAAGGTGAATTCTTGTCATCGGCTTAGACACAGATCTCTCATCTGTCTTTTATTCCTTGAAGTTAGCGATCAGATAGTATTTGATATTCAGTTTTCAGTCAAGTTATCCATACCACTTCTTAATCGAACCCTAAATACAGCAACATTACTTGCTGACATATCATCGAATGGAAGTCAGGAATTCATGTGGAGATATTGGATTGATTACAAGTTTCAGATTTTGGTCAAGAACCAACATCAGTTTGAGAGGTCATCGACAACCAGGAGGAAATATTTGATAAGTGTTTCGTCCTATTTTGAGGCTCTTCAGTGATCCACACTCATCAAACTTCTAGATATCGAACCAAGGTCCTTCAGTTCATGGGACTAAGTTTCAATGACCCATGAGTGCTAACTTCTCCCTATCACATTAAATAGAGCTGCTTATAGCAATGTCTGGTGGGAATGTGAGTGCGAATCGTTGGAGAGTCCCAGAAAAGGACGAAGCACCTACATAGTACTCCCTCGTTTTCAGCTATTTTGTCCTGGTTTTGGACTAGTCATCACTGTATATCCATGAGTCTCTCTAAATGACATTAGTGTGTAATCGAAATCAAGCAAATCAACTCCCAACAAAATTATTATTATTGTTCCCTTGGATTCCTAGTGGAACATACGGCTTCAACTCCACGTCTCCCATTGCCACTTCTGCCTTGCTTCTGCTGTACTTTTCACCTGGATCCATGTTAGTTAGTTCATACTGTGTTTCAACTCCTCTTCACACAATCTCCTCCTCCATGTCACCCTCGCACTGACGACCCACTCATCGCTTCCCATTCTGTCGGCTTCCACTAGAGCGATGGCCTGACGCTCGCGCGATGTCACCCAGAGACGGCCTCCTCAGCGAGTAGTGTCCAATCCATCCATCTCCACTTCCTTCTGCATATTTGCATATTTGGGTGATTGGTTCTTGTTTTGTTTGTGTGTTCTCATAGTTTCTTGTTCTCGGTGATTCTTCCCGGCTCGCCCAACTGATCTTCAGTATAGATCCAGCGAAGACAGTTGTTGGTTGATAAAGGTCTGGTCCTCAACAGGCTGTTGGTGGAAATATTCTTTGTGACCCGCCCGCCAAGTCTGTGATCCGTATAGAAGAACTAACTGACTTGACGTTGTTTGCATTGAAAATCCGACTGAATTTTGTTGTTGATGCTGAGTTGATTGACGAAGATTTCCAGATTGGTTGTTTCAGGTTGGTTGATGAATGTGTTTCTCGCTCGATTTGACATCCTCGTCCGTTCCTACTTCCTGTAGTTGAGACAATGCTTCCTAGATGATAAGTGAGTGAATGAAGTAACCTCTTTCAAATCCCTCCCGTTGATGGTGATTGGCGCTATGGTGTCTGTATAAGGAGTGCGATAATGGAATACTTTGTCAACACTGGTCATTCTATCTCAACAAACCCCATCCTTCAAAGTAATCTACACAGTGAAGAAGAACCTGCCAAAGATAATGCGTTGTCATCCCTTTCGTCTTGGTGAAGAGTTAGCTGTTCTCCCGGACAAAATAAAACTTGAAAATTAATTTGATGCTCACCAGTGACTAATTATATGACGAAGTTCTTGGAGTAATAGTGAAGAGTCGTGAGCATTCAGGTTCACTATGCTTTACGTGACTTCATATTCGCCAACTGCATAGTTTTTGGACTTGAAGGTTCTCAGTTTTGTACTGCCACATGGTGCCAAAAGTAGGAAGAAACAGCTAGTACTCTCCAATAGTCCTATAACACGGTTTCAATATTACCACAATCACTTTTGTGATCTGATTCTACAGAGTGCAGTCACTTAGGAAATGTATTTTTGTATTTCACTATGTGGTGGTTGATGGAGAACCTCGTTTTCATTGACAGTGGTTCATAGGTGCATATTGCTAATAAGTCTCAATCAAGTACTCCCAGACGGTTTTCCAATAGTTCTTTAACTGATATCAGCTCCTGATGAAACCTGTACCTAATCAAATTGCTACAAACCAACACTTGAAAGTTTAACTGAATTTGAGATTTTCCCTTCGATTGATTGGACCTGAATGCTCGGTCACAGGTTGACATTTCGGCTTCAGTCGACAAGAAAATCTTAAATTAAATTAAATTAATATGACCCGTTGCACAAGAGGTGTCTCTCGTTGCGCAAGTGGTCTAGTGGATAGCGTTTTGGTGTTTGAAACTAAGGGCACTGGATTCGAGCCTCGATGGGGATATCATCACTCACTGGGAAATTCAAGTACATCCGGATGACGAGTCCCAAATGGAATGGAATGCGAGTTATCCTAGATTCCACTGCTAGCCACCATCCACAAATCAACACTTAAAAGTACTGAAATCAATCAGAAATACTTCGAAAGCTATAAAGAACGTTTCTTTGAAGTAGCAGCAGAGGCATCCACTATAGAGTGGCATTCAAATTGTCTAAAGAGGATTAAATTATTAATACAAAATTTGACCTAGATCAAATAACTTTATCCCTACACCCCATATTGTAGACCATGAACTGACATACTCAACCTATATGTGACGATAACACATTCTGTGTACATAATTCATACACTTATAAAATCCAACAATTTGTACATGTTTTATTATCTTGAGTAATTCGCTCATTTGACAGAGCATACGAATTATGTCATATTGTGGTCGAGTTATTATATACACCATAATGTTTATTGTTCTGGTTTTACAAAAATTTCACTAAACTATACAATCTCATTTCTATACAATTTTGTCACGAAAGTTCCGAGAAATGGAGCATTCACTTGTACTAAAAGTGAAACTTTACATGGAACTGGATTTCAAGAGAAACTTACTAGAAGACCTTACTCGTCTTTGAGAAGAATATTCTTCGTACCAACGCTAAGAGTAGTTTTCTCCAGTCGTCTATTGGACTAGAGAAGCTTGAAGGATAAGATCTTGCATCTGATCACTTCAGCTATTCCTGTGGAGCCAAGTATACTGGTTGTTTAACACGTACTCTATCTAAAAGAGTTCGAAGATACTATCCCAGATGATTGCAGAAAGTCATAAGGAGTGCGATAATTGAATACTTTGTCAACACTAGTCATTCTATCTCAACAAACCCGATCCTTCAATGTAATCTACATAGTGAAGAAGAACCTGCCAAAGACAACACGTTATCATCCTGTTTGCCTTGCTGAAGCTTTAGCTGTTCATATAAAGAAATCGGAGCTATGCATGTGAAAGAGAATTATTCAATTAACTCAACTTTATTGATTTCTACTGAGTTGATTTTTTATATTTATTTTGCAACTTTTCATAACCCTTCTGTTTCATTAGAGCCCTGACGTAGCCATCGATTTTCCTTCATTTTTATGTGTATCCTGATAGCAACTCATTCATTAATTTGTTCATATTATTGCGTAATTCAAATACACTTATTCAATATCTTTTATTGATTGCGCAAGAGGTGGCTCTCGTAGCCCAAGAGGTCTGGTAGATAACGCTTTGGAGATAGAAACTACGAGCGTTGGGTTCAAGCCTCAGTGGGAACATCATCACACACTGTGGAATGCAGGTACATCCATTGTCTGACGAGTCCCAAACAGGACGAAATGCGCGTTATCCTGAATTTCACTTCTAGTCACCATCCACCAATTAAATTCCTCTTAGTGGTTGACTAATATTCAAAGCTGTGATTGCGACGATTCATCACTACTGTGACTCCCCACTTTCATGAAAAAAAAATATTTCTACACAAATGCAACTGTAGAACTAAAGAGGAAAATAAAGAAGCTGAAGGAACCTCCACGTTGAACTACTTGTTTTGTTCTATTCATTAATGCCTACTTCGGGATTATTTATGAATTTAAAAAAAACTATCGATATATAATTTTCAAGTACTGGTTTTGTAGGGATTTTTGATTGCATAGGGGATTTCATCATGAGCTGACATCAGTTAGAGAACCACTGGAAAACCTGAGATTACTGGACAGCTGTTTCGTCCTACTTTGGGACTCTTCATCAGTTCGAACCCCGGTGGGTGCGTACTGATGAAAAGTCTCAAATTAGGACGAAACAGCTGGCTATCTAGTACTCCCAGGTTTTCCACTGGTTCTGTAACTGATGTCAGCTCATGATGAAATCCTCCATGCAATCAAACAAAAATCCTTACAAAACCAATAATTGAAAATTAATCTGATGCTCACTAGTGGTGACTGGCCCTATTCAGGCAGTTAACCTGGGGTTCTAGTGGGAAGCTGTGACTAGTAGGGTACAGCAGGTTGAAGATTAGGCAGTAGCTCATCGTGGAAGACATTGAGAAATGGTCACACTATGTCGTGAACTGGCAGAAGTTAGAATTCAAGAACCATTCGATCGGGTTCCAGTGTTGCTCAATGGTCTACGAGCTTGCATTGTAACCAGAAAACCCTGGTTCAAACCCTGGTGATGGGTGCGTACTGGTGAAAAGGTTGACGAAACAGCTGGCTGTCCAGTACTCCCAGCTGGTTTTCCAGTGGTTCTCTAACTTGATGTCAGCTCATGATAAAATCCTCCATGCCATTAAGATATATAAGTTGAGATTTTATAAATTCTGGTTTAATATCCCCTTGATAAACCTGTTAGCAGCAGTATTAAACAGAGAAACGTCAGTATAAAACAACAATATCATTGCATTCAATTGGAACTTTCCCGCTGATTCAGTTGACTGAAGTGCTTGGTTTGTGTTAATATGTTGACTCCTTGGGCGGATGCCCTGGGGACATCTGAAGATCCAACTAGAAGTGGTCTGGTGGATGGAAGAGTCCAAATTGAATTATATAATAACTTAAACCTATTGCACCAGAGGTGGTTCTTTTGCCCCAAGTGGTCTGGTGGTTAACAATGGCTACTGGGTTCGAGCATCATTAGGAACCCGAACACCCGCTTACTTCAGCGGGTGGGGACATCCACGTAACTGACGAGTCCCATATAGGACAAATCTTTGTCTGTCATGAATTCCACTGGTAATAAACTATAGAGAAATACAAATTTTTTATGACCATCAGATTATCATGTACTTAATTTTCTGTAGGTATTCACAAGCAAACTGACACACACACAAAAAAAAACATAAACTTCTACCCTATTGTCTCGTTTGTTTTTGATGTCAGTATTCATTAATTCATTCACATGATGTTTCTAATCAGACAGAATACAATTCAGTTTGAAGAGTAATCACGAAAATTGATTAATATTGTTATTATTATTCATGATCATTTATTGTGATATCGAATATTCAGACCAGCACAAACTATCTATACACACACACACATGTTTCGATGACTAGTAATTTTCGTTGATGTAGTCGAGACATGAATTCAAAATAGTTGATTTGAAGTGTATTCTGCACTGTCATATGAGATTAGGACCAGATCATTTGTCTGACTAATCAAATTTTGGAATTGTACCTTAATAATAATAATAATAATTTGCTTTATTCCATAACAGTACTTGTGATACAGAATGGAATTCTCAGCATTTTACTACATACAGTATTGCATCCAGTTAGTACATTATCAGTAAAATAAAATTCTACTTATATTAAGGGTAATCTCAGTTCATTATGACAACAACATATTGGCATGTCGGTAGTAAAGCCGAAATTGAACAGTGTTTGAAGGCGTTAGAAAAGTAGATACTGGCATATTTACTGGCGTAAGCATAAGAAAGAAAGAAACCAGCACATAACAGAGAAAAAGAGAGAGAAAAGGAAAAGAAAGAACGAAAAGACGTTGTACCTATAAACGATATGAATTGGAAAGACGAGATCTATTTGTTCTACTGACTATTTAATATGTTATAGGTATCACGCCTAATGCTTTCTTTATCGCACAGAACACGAGCTAAGTAGGCTATGGTTGAGTTGAGTTTTTGTACTTGCTAGTGCGAGCATTTAGTTTTCTATATAGGCTTCTGGTTCTGGCCGATAAGATGCAAGGGGAGATTTGTGAATGAAGAGGATGGTGTGAGTTAGATAGAATGGATTGAGCCCATTTTTCACATGAGTCCAAATGCCTGTCGACCAGAATATTAACAAGCTGGTTAAGTGACTCGTTCCTTACCCTGCTGAAAACTTTTGACATCCTGCGTAGTAAGGTATAGTCTTTCTTCAGTAGCTCAGTAATAACTAAGGGGGAACAACGGAGAATAATAGGCAGAATGCGGGAGTTAACGAATTATAGAGGTAAGGGTTGGGTTGGGTTTTACCAGAATGTCTTAACTTCTTGATGAAGAAGGTGAGACGGAATATTTTCTGAGAAATCATCAAGATATGAGACGACCAGGAAAGATCGGCAGACAGAATGACGCCAAGATATTTAATTTCCGACTTGGTTTCGATTTCAGTGCCATGTATGTTGCACACCTCGTGAGCGCTAACCAGTTTGTTTAGGTCAATTCGTTTACTTTCGATGATGATGCATCACAAAATTTTGATCCGAGCAACAAGAGCTGCATTTAAATCGGTGAAAGTGAGACATCAGAAATATTGAATATAGATATATTTCTCGGGACAAGATAGGACAGCTGTTTTTTTGGTGACTGGTTTTAGGCTTCGGTTAAGTTTCATGATGGCATTTTCCTTTCCTTTCTTTTCTAACACCTTCAAACACTCTGTTCAATTTTGGCTTTACTACCGACATGCCAATACGTTGTTGTCATAATGAACTGAGATTATCCCTAATCTATGTAGAAATTTATTTTACTGATAATGTACTAATTGGATGCAATACTGTATGTAGTGAAATGTTGAGAATTTCATTCTGTATCACAAGTACTGTTATGGAATAAAGCAAATCATTATTGTCATTAAAATATATCGGCATAGTGTTCGAATGACGCAACTTCATTACCAGTCAAAGCGACAAGAGTTACTGAAGCGAATGCGAAGACTTCCTTCCGGAAAAGCTGTCTGGATATGCATGAATACCCGAAAGCATCCTGGAAAACTCTGAGATGAAACCATGTATCTCCCAATTAACGAACGCTCAGGAGACATGCAACAACAGAAGACAAGGCTACGCAACAGATCGTTTATTAAGGAAATCAACACATATTTATAGATTTTCATGTACATATTATAGATTAATGTTAGCAGAAAAAAACAGTCTTGTGATTGATTTTTTCTCACAGAAAGTTAACCTGAATCTCTTCAGATCATCTATATGTTAACTGTATCCGGCTACGCAAAGCCTTTGTCCTAATTTTTCTCACGACCAATATTGGGGACATAAACATTGACGTAAATTAATGTCCACCAATTCTGGCTAACAGCCAGCTCTCACCACAGACACATCCAGAATCACATTGATGCTGTTCGATTCAGATTAGCTCAACTGGAACAAAACATCTCAGTGAGCTCCCACGTTCTTCATGATTTGACTGTTGACGAACGTACGTCATTCGAACACTCCGCCGATACAGTTTCAGAGAAGAGAAAGGAAAATGCCATCATGAAACTTAACCAAAGTATAAAATCAGTCACCGAGGAACACAGCTTTCCTATCTTGTCCCGAGAAATAAATCTATATTCAGTTTTTCTGATGTCTCACTATCACCGATTCAAATGCAACTCTTGTTGCTCGGATGAAAATATTGTGATGCATCATCATCAAAAGTAAACGACTGGAACACCAACAAGGTAGAATTCGAGAATTTGATTTGTCAGACAACTGATCTGGTCCTAATCTCATATGACAGTGCTGAACACACTTCAAGTTAACTCTTTTGAATTGATGTATCGACTACATCAACACAAAACCTAGACTTCGTAATATGCTCCTCTCAAAAGAACATAGAAAGCAACTCAAAGAATTGAAGTCAAATGAAAACCCGATATATATATATATATATAATAACCAGCCAACAGCAACAACAGCAGCAACATCCATCGCCAATCAGCCACCACAGTGGCAATCACCATCAACGGGAGGGATTTGAAAGAGGTTACTTCATTCACTCACTTATAATCTAGGGAGCATTGTCTCAACTACAGGAAGTAGGAACGGACGAGGATGTCAAATCGAGCGAGAATCGAGAAGGCGAGCGAGAAACACATTCATCAACCAACCTGAAACAACCAATCTGGAAATCTTCGTCAATCAACTCAACATCAACAACAAAATTCAGTCGGATTTTCAATGCAAACAACGTCAAGTCAGTCAGTTCTTCTGTACGGATCAGAAACTTGGCGGGCGGGTCACAAAGAATATTTCCACCAACAGCCTGTTGCAGACCAGACCTTTATCAACCAACAACTGTCTTCGCTGGATCTATACTGAAGATCAGTTGGGCGAGCCGGAAAGAATCACCAAAAACAAGAAACTATGAGAACACACAAACAAAACAAGAACCAATCACCCAAATATGCAAATATGCAGGAGAAAGTGGATGGAGATAGATTGGACGCTACTCGCTGAGAAGGCCGCTGGGTGACATCGCGCGAGCGTCAGGCCATCACTCGAGTGGGACCAGGCCGAAAGGGAAGCGATGAGTGGGTTGTCAGGGCGAAGGTGACATGGAGGAGATTGTGTGGAGAGGAGTTGAAACACAGTATGGACTAACTAACATGGATGCAGGTGAAAAGTACAGCAGAAGGAAGACAGAAGTGGCAAGTGGAGACGTGGAGTTGAAGCCGTATGTTCCACTAGGAATCCAAGGGAACAATAATAATAACTAACTAGTGTGATGTGTCTAGTCTTTTCTTTGGTGCAGACTGTATTCTATCAAGTCAAGTTTGCAATGTGGCCACCATGCTAGGTGGCTTGCCATTACGGTGCACTGTGAATTTTCGGTATTAAAGGCAATCGTCAGGAAGCCTTGCCTGACCTAAGTTTCGTGCTAGTGGGCACTCATCAGCAAGGCTTAACTGATAGAATTCAGTGTGCACCGAAGATAGGACTATACACACATTACACTAGTTACTTACTAATGTCCAATCAAAAAAATATCTAATACAGTCAGTCCTACAGGAGGTCAATCGTGAGCCCAAATTGCTCAGTAGATACGCCTTGCTGACTGGTGAGTGCCAACTAGCACCAAACGTAGATCCCGACAAGGCTTCCATACCATTGCCTCTAACCATCTAATACCAAGAATATATACATATATAACTTTTGGATTTCTTCTCTTAATGATTCAATGTTATTTTGAAAAGGGGAGGAACACCAATTGATTAGAGATACTCATTAGAAAATCTCAAAAGACTGACTACTGAATAAAGAATATTCACTGCCGATAACGGCTTCTCCATGAGGTTCCATAATAATGAAAGAATTATTGATGTTGAAAACATTAATGTCTTTTTTTCTGAAGTAACATCGAATCATATTAGATCAGAATTCCATGAGTTATTTGCAATTAGATTGTTAATAGACGACAGTCCAAAATATTGTGTGTGTATGTGGTAGCAATATGCAAAATTGTAAAACCAAATTGAACATCAATAATACAAAGTAAATAATTAGGGAATGACAACCAATTTATAGTAATGCACTCTCATGAGTCATGGTTAACTTAAATTCTATTTAAAACAATTAGTTCCTTTTATAAATTTGGATAGTGTTATTAGAAGACGGAGGTTATCTGGAAAATGTCGTGTGATGTATTTGCGCTATACATTTCGAACAATCTAATCGCATTGGTTACAGGATTTTATCATGAGCTGACATCAGTTAGAGAACCATTGGAAAACCTGGGAGTACTGGACGACTGTTTCGTCCTACTTTGGGACTCCTCATCAGTACACACCCACTGGGATTCGAACCCAGGACCTTCTTGATACAAGTTCGTATACCAAACTAGGACGAAACAGCTGTCCAGTACTCCCAGATGGTTTTACAATGGTTCTCTAACCAATGTCAGCTCATGATGAAATCCTGTAACCAATCAACCAAATCTCTACAAACCAATACTTGAATCTGATCACATATTAACTTGTCGATTCGGTATATACGAAAAAAATTAAGGGGAATTAAATTAAACAAAGTGACGAAGAAAATGGATTTTAGAATGATTAACACAACGTTTGGTAATCCAGTCATCAAATACGGATTACCAAGGTAGGTGGGTTAAGAGTAATAATAAACTGTTTTGAATACACAGGAGGGGAGGCTTAAGTTTATGAATAGTTATAGCCTCAGCGTATTCCGATAAGCACCCTTTACCGTTTTTATGGATGACCTTAAAGGCTGAGTTAACATCAGTCTTATGGTTCATCTCTATCAGGTGTTTAGTTATAGACGAAGTTGGTAGTCTGACACCTGCATCTATTGGTTTTCCACAATTCATTTGTTTTTCTAACCATCTTGGGATATATTCCCCCACACTCACATGCAAAGCACGATTACTCCTCCCTATGTGTGTGAGCATACATACACACACACGAAAACTGGCAAATAGTGTGGGATGTGACATAATCACTTGTGTACTTTTGAGGTTTACAGTGGAGCATATTTTTGGCTTTTTCGATAATTAGAAGCCGGGCTGCATAATAGATTCTAAGGATGACTGAATTCAACCTTTGCCTCAAAATCCTACTGTTTATTTCCCCGTTATATGGTAATTTAATGAAAACATTTTTCTTAAGGGTGGTAGAGATTGTAGCTTTAAAAACTAATTGACTTCTACACCTGTTTAAAAATTTTAAAGGATATCCGTTTTCAACAAAAGTATCCATCAGTATTTCATTTTCTTTGTCTATAGCGTCAGCCGTGCAAATACGTTGAATCCTCTTACATAGACATTTCACGAAGCCTCTTTATACTGTAATGGGCAGAAACTTTGAAAATTAAGGTATTGCCCTGTTTATGTGGGCTTTCTGTCGATTGATCGTCTTATTGAACCATCATTTCTTCAACTCAGAAGTATGCCTAAAAATGCAAGGTGGTTGCGACTTTCTTCCTCGTATGCAAGACTAATATGATAATGTACAGCGTTAAGTCTATCTAATAGACGACTCACATCTTCATGATCGCCACATATCAAAGTGATATCACCTATATATCACCTAATAAAAGGTAATTTAGAAATAAAATCAAGGGACAAGTTCTCAACATAAGACATGTAAAACGTCCACTAACAAAGGTCCTAACGGACTCCCCATAGCAACACCATCCACTTGTCGAAAATGTTTATCTTCAACCGTGAAATGGACGTTTTCAGTACATAATAATAATAAATCTTTCAATTAAGTTAAAGGGAAAGGAAATGAAAAACAACTAGAAGAAATATAGTCACAAAGAATGTCAACAGTCTTAACCAATGGTCCATTAGTAAACAAAGAATTGACACAAAGTGAATACATTTTCCTATCTTTTATGTTCATATCTACAAGACAGTCCACCAGTTCAAATGTTTCTTTCAAAGTGAACTTACATAATTCATTGCGTACTGGACATAAAATATCAGCTAACCATTTTGCTAATTTAGGTATAGGAGAGTGACACATTGATAGAATTGAACATAATTGATTATCAACCTTATGAATCTTGGATAATCCATAGAGGTTTGAAAAGTCAGATCCTGTGGGTTTCAAGGAATTAAACTCCTATTTATCGATAACATCCATACCACGAAGTTTTACTAAGTGAGAAGTTACTTTTCCTTCCAATTTTGTGATATCATCCGAAGGAACATTGGCTATGAATTTGCTTTTGTCATAAAGGATGGATAATATTTTTGTTTTGTAACCGCTTCTGTCCATTACAACTACACCAGATCCTTTGTCAGGTTTCAAAATAACTAAATCAAATCTACTACGTAATTCCTTTAGGGCTTTAAAATGAGTTCATCTTAAAATGCTTCTTTGTTTCCGACTTGAATTACGGAATGATGTGCTACATCTACAAATTCAACTTTCGACCGACTTTGGTCATCTGTCGGGGAAGGAGTTAGAGAACTCGACTGATAATACACATTTTCAAACTGAGAATCAATTGTTAAGACTGAACTATTGTTTAATGGGTTAGAAAAATTGAAACCAAATGATAGCACCTCCTTTTCATGTAATAATAGTTCAACCGATAACAGATCTGTTACATACTTATCAGGATTTAGTGGGAATAGGTTTAATTCAAAGTCAGAGAGTACAAGATCCAAGCAGTTTCAATCTAGTAATCTCTTTCGTCTAATTAACGGCAGAGCTACAAAAATTAATGAACTTAATTTGGCAATTTATGGAGACATCAGACAATATATTTGATGACAATAAATGGAGTTAAATTAATCCACATAACTTCCCATTAGAATTGTCAATATGAGATTTCGTAAGGCGAATAAGATTTCAAAAATTAGGTTGAAGTTTAGAAGATCGAAGAGATTTGTAAATTTTATTCATATAAATTATAAACTTCACATGGATGAATGATCATGTCTGGAGGGTCTAGAGAGAAGGATTAATTTGGGGTATAAGGTAATATGAGTTTCATGTCTGCGTCACTGTATAGGTTAATGTAAGTATAAAAACGACGGGTAGGTGAATTTTTATGTACTGGATGTAGGTCCGTATAAAAAGAAAGCCAACGTAATAAGGTATTTATGAATTTGTAGACGCCATAGCAGGTCAGGGCATTAGTAGTGGTTGCACCTGTTTCTTTCGCACACAGAGCACAGGCTGTTTTAGACGAATTGCAACAGCCTCTGTTGTTTGGAGTATTCAGCACCTGGATGCTTTGACACTCTATTTTTTACCCGATTGACGATAAAGAAAGATTCTTCAATGCTGGCTGGCTTTGTGGTCGATATGGACCAGATGGTCTAGTATTGAACTGTTAATGGTTTTCACTATACCTTTATTACATTTACTAACAAATCTTTTGGGATCAGTAATGTAACTTACCAAAACTGGAACTTCTTGAGATATTTGTATATGTAATTAATAATAATAATAATAACAGCTTTATTCCAAACAGAATTTGTGGTACAGGTATGAAATTCGCAGCGTGCATTACAATATATTGCATCTAATTACCTCATTAATTTTATAAGATTTTAAGATCAAAAAAGCAACAACCAAAAACAAAATAGATAAATAAGAGGAAATAAAATGAACAGCGTTGCGTTTACATTTTGAACAATGCACCACAGGAAATAAAGTATAAAATTGATGTGTAATAGAAGATGAGAACACCAGTGTAATAGTAACGAGGAAAGGAAAATAAAAACTAATGGGACTATTTGTTAGAGTGCCGCAGTAGGTTGATCGTGTCATACCCAACGGATTTCTCATCACATAACAGCTGTGCCAGATACAGCATTGTTGAGTTTTGTACTTAATAGTCCTAGCATATAGTCTCCTATAGCTGCTTTTAGTTCTACCAGATGAAATGCAAGGAGCCAGCTGCGTACAGATAGGATGCTTGGGTCTGACAATATTGTATTCGCTAGTTTCTTAATCACCGTTTTTCGATAGAGAATCAGAATTTACCATAAGCTCCAAGTCAGTGACCACAAGTAACACAAGGAGAAGGAAGATGTATCACCTTTGTATTCTTCAAGCTTTCAATCAAGCCTTATGTGGATAAAGCTATGTGAAGGGTTGTTAAAATTAAGTTATCCATGTACAAATCAAGTTCACTTTTAACAGCTTGAAAAAAACTTGGGCATTGGGTATACGATATTCATTATTATAAAAGAATTTGTATTTCTCAATGAATGAAAAACAAAAACGATATTGTTGTGTTTGCTGACGTTTCGCTATTTAATGCTGCTGCTAATAGCTTTATCAAAGTAGTAGTATTAAACCAGAATTTACAAACTCCACCCAGCTTATATACAATAATAACGTAATCATCATTCAACAGCATGGGGTAATTTTTACTTTGTAGATTGTTGGGTTTTGATAAGTGTGTGTGAAATTATAAAAGCAGCGTGTGTGTTTACATAATGAATTTGCTTATCACATTTATGTTCATTTCGTCATTTCATGGAGGAGGGGTGCTGTTGTAACCAGGTCAGATTCTGTTTTATTCCATCATTCCTATTCAGCTCAAACAATTTGGATTCAATTTGATATGAAGTGCTTTTGATGATATTAGAAGCTCTTTGTGATTTCTGAAATTTTTCTGGATTATTTCAATATTGTCAAAATCAATTTTCTGACCTGATTCCATAGCGTCTGGACAACCTATGGATGATGATTTTCCAAGCTTTTCTAATTCAACTGGATTTCTCGGTAGCCGAACAGATGCTCTACGGTGTTCATTTCTTCTGATCTTGGTTTCTCATATCGTTTGTCTGATCTATATCGCATACCATTCAGGCGTTTTATTCTGTAGATACAATTCGATTGAGAGTGCTTAGGGATTTCTTCTTTTATATGAATAAGGTTCCTTTTTAGTGTGTCTGATGTTTTGCTGTTTCGCTTATGGAGTACTCTTCTGATATTGTCTAACGTTTCTGATCTCTGTGGAATAACAACAGTTGTCTACCATACAAAGGAGATGCAGTGTCACAAAAGATTGGCAAAAGATTGAAAGGTGCAGTAAATAAAAGCTTCCCTGCAGCAAAACTTATAACAGTATACAGCACCACTCCTTCTTTAATCCACTCAAAACTGGATAAATACCCTGCTGATGTCACCTCCAACTGCGTTTATGAATTCACGTGCACTTGCGGGAGCAAGTACATTGGAAGGATAGAAAGAAGGCCTTCTATCCGGTTTTCTGAACATATTCCCAAAAACCTGTGCCTGAAAGGAAGCAGATGTTCCCAGAGTGCAATTACCAGACACATTGTTGATACCAGACATCTCGTAGAGATTTCTAAGTCCTTCAAATTATTAAATAGAAAAAGGACAGCAAATTTACTACGATTCGCTGAAGCAATCGCAATCAAACGACTTAAACCAGACTTATGCATACAGAAAGAGAGTGTGATTAACCTCTCACTCCCTTGGTAACAGAATTTTGATTTTGATTAGTCATCTAATTCAGTGATCTCAACTCACTGAACAAATCTTCATCTCACAAACTATAACCGCTTTTGTTTCTTGAGTTACTATGTGAACCTACAAGCTGACACTGTTCTGTTAATCAATTTTTCTGTTTTCTGTCTTACCCCTCCCCCGCTCTTTTCAACTTTAAAAGCGTATAAATTGATGATGAAAACTTAAACTAAAAAGATGGTAATGCTTTCATTTAGATGCGCCAATTTTATGGTATCTCTTCTCTACCACCACTCAAACATTAAAGTATGTTATTATCGTCTATATAACCATTGTAATTTCAGGTAGTCTGCAGCTGATGAAAACCTGTGAAATAGAATGACGGCATCATTTTATACTGCAAATTTCGTCTTCCTTTCTTTATCGAAATTTATCAAGGGAACCAAATGTATGAACAACAGTTGTGTTCCATATCTTCAGAATACGGTTTTGACCGTATTTAATATCGGTGTTGATTTTATTGATGAAATTCTTCAGGTAGTTATTTTTCCTTGAGCGTCTCAGTAATGTTTGATATTTCTTCTTCTTCTTTTTCTTTCTCATCCATTAACACCAAAGAGTGTGCTCATCTAAGAAGATTTGAAACAACTGATATCTTTGTGCTGATAGGGTTTGATGATCCGAAGTCCAAATATTTGTTGGAGTGCATTTTCTTCCTTAATATAGATATATTAAAATATCCGTTTTCGCTTCTTTTAACTAACCAGACGGTCTACAAATGGTAGTTCACCGAAGTTGGATTCTGCTTGCGAAATAAACTGGATGCTGGGAAGACAGATTGTCCAATTTCTCCAACGATGAATTGTGTAGATCTTGTTTTAGCACAAGAAAAGTATCATTAACACATATCAACTAACTATATTTTAGGCGTGAGTATGCTTAAAAAGATGTTATCTTCAAGTCTATTCATAAAAAGATCATCAGCTATAAGGAAACTGGTGAAACTATATTATAATTCCCTTGCCTTCCGAGTGGAACATTGGGCTTCAACAACACATCTCCACTTTGTTCTGTTTTCTGCCTCACGTCTTCATCTGTGGTGATGCTAAAGCAACCCCCATTTCAATAGCAATATTCCAAAAGAAATGATTGTGAAGAACAATCACATTACATAGTAATAGATTCTCTTGACTCATATATTCATATTAATTAAAAGGCAATCAGAACGAAGAATATTCTTTTCAATTATTTCTCCGCTTCAGGTTCTTACAACTAAAAAAAGTTATAATATTTGTGGTCGTTACAATAAAGGCCAGTTATGCGGCTGTGGATACATTTTCGTTAACGTAGAATAACAGATTAGTAGTTATGGGGTGTCAAAATAAATAAATAAATAATCGTATTTGACTGTGACAAACGTGCTAGTTGGCTGAAATCGATTAGAAAGTATTGTAAAACGGGAGATAATAGTGGTGATTAATCATAATGGATTTGTAGAATGTGGGATAGGAAAATTGACAAGTAAGTCCGTTCAAGGTTATAGAAGGTGTCAGGTGAGTGACAGGCTAGTACAAAGTGGTCTGAGTTAAACAGGAGATAGTAAGACTGCAATGAGAGGGGTTCATAATGAGATAACGAATATGTGAAATGAAACAGGTAGAGGCATATATTGAGAAAAGAGATAATATCGCTAATAATAAGTCCGTATAAATGAAAAATTCGACAGTATTGAGGGAATGTTCGCATAAAGGGCATAAATTATGACGAATAATAATAACTATAATAATAATATTCATAATAATAGGCAAAGTAAAAAAGAAAAAACCAAAAAAACCAAGAGGGTTAAGGGTAAGGAGCACCTTGGTGAAGAGAAAAATCTTCAATCCAAGGTTGGCCACGGTAGGAACAGCGTCTGGACGTGTTCCTTTTGGATACAGAGTTCCGGTTTAGTCGATCTTATTGCAACAGCTTCAGCTATGTGTAGGAGACGTAAGCAAACTGTACGTGATAACGACTTCGGAATTCGGTATATAAACCTGAAAGCTGTGTTGACGTCGATGCGATGTCCAGTATCGATCCAGTGTGACTGGATCGAGCTTTTTATGCACTTAATCCCCCCCCCACCCCTGCTGAACCAAGCTGGTAAGTGTTCTCGAACCCGTAGACGAACCTGCCTAATCGTGCACCCTATATAACTTGAACCACAGGAACAGGTGAAAAAGAGCTAAGGTTAGGTAAGACATCTTTGAGTTGCTGGGTGAACATTGGACGGCTAGTGAAGGATAGACACAGACGTGCAGAGTAGAAAGTTTTCTTGATCGCCCTCGTTAAGCGTTGGGATAGAATCTCCGCAGGTGTATCTCCCTTCAATTGGAGACGTAAAAACAAAGGCTTTTTTTCCACAGTTGCCAGTTCATGTTTACGACTATTGTAACCTATGTTGGCTTTAATGAACTTCAATGGATATCCGTTCTCGCTTAGAATGTCTCGGATGACCTGGAGTTCTTTCTCTACGCAGTCTTCGGAACAAATAGACCTCGCTCTAAATGCTAAGCACCTGATTAGATTACGTTTGTATTTCATCGGTACGAAGCTAAGGAAATGCGTATATTGAGCTTTGGTCTCTAGCTTTCTAAATATGGTTCTTTTGATGGAACCATCCTCTCTTCTCGTTAGTAGGACGTCGAGGAAGTGTAGAGAGTCGTTGTATTCTCCTTCGTGGGTGGAATGGACCGCTGGATGAGCATTATTGAAGTTGCTCAAAATCAGATTGACTTTTAATTCATAAAATGGGAATATTTCACACTATCAAATCTTATTCATATTAAGTTTTATTCTTACTGATCGTAAACTTTTTATGAATGAATCACAATCTGAAAGATTTGATGGGGTGGGGTGGGGGTTAAGAAAGAATGAGGTAGATGGTAGTGTGCATGTGTGTGTGTGTGGCAGTGTGTAAGTTAATAGTTAATAAACCCTTTTACATCATCAACTTCTCATCTGACTTCATCTGCATCGGTGGCACAGTGGTTAGGACTCTCACCGACCATGCACATGGTCCGAGGTTCGATCCCCTGCCGACGCACACCTCATATCTATGGTCGGCCTGCAAAATTTGGGCTACCGATATCACATGCTGAAAATTCCATACTTGTACCAAAATGACAGTGTGGAATCAAGCTGTAATAAAAAAAAATGTGCAACGAAATTGTAAAAATTCTGATCTTCTCTTGTCTAATTACGTAACTATTACTAACAACATAACAGTTAGTAAATTTTTTTCAAGAAACTTCTCTCTACCAAGATATATATATATATGTATATGTATGTCGTAACACTTTAGACAACCTGTAAATCTCAACGCCTTATTTTACTATGACGCTCTTACAGTGTGCTTGCTAATGAACAAAGGTTTGTTAAAATTGTACACTACTGTTATTAAAAAATTCAGGTTGTACGCAGGTGCTGATGAGAACCAACGAAATAAAATGGATCCAGATTATTCTGCTCGCCAATGTTTCTTTTTTCTTTGTTCAAATTTATAAAAGGGAATATTTGTATGTAAATTAATAACTACGTTTAACAGAGTTTGACCACGGATTGATATCAGTTTGAGAACCGTTGGAAACCAAGGTGTACTGGACAGCTGCTGTTTCATCGAGTTCAGGATTCTTCATCATTCCTCACCCAGTCCAACACAGTCCTTACAAACCAAATCTTGAAAACTACGTTTAAAAAAGAAAACAAAAGGTTAGTTTATACAAGTGCATCGGTGACACAGTGGCTAAGACGCTCGCCGACCATGCAAATGGTCTGGGGTTTGATCCCCGGCCAACAGACACACTCCTTTACCTCACTAAGGCAGAAATAATATTGGTAAAGAGGAAAGGTTGAGCATGAAGCAGCTAGCAATCCCATCCTGTAAAAATAACCGCCACTGCTACAGAAACTTCAAGCCAGTAGCTTGAAGCCCTATGTTCCATTGGGGAACGTGAAGGAAAAAAATACAGGTGCATTAATAAGATTTGATGAGATCTGTCTATAGACGATGGAAGGCAATACTTAAAAAGCCGATGTACTACAGTATTGATGAATTTTAGATTCCTTGAACAGGCCAGAGTAGCGATAGTAGTTAGACCTGTTTCTTTTGAGCATATATAGTTTCGTTTGTTTTAAGCCAGTCACTATAGCTACTGCTGTCTGGAGTATTTAGTGCCTGGATGGTTTCAGCACTTTAACTGTTACTTGATAGATGATATAGAAAGATTCTTCAATGCCAGGTATGTAGACCTTTTGAAACAGGTGATCTAATATAGAAAGAATTGTGGTTCACTTCTTATGAGTCTTAAACTAAGACGAAACGGCTGTCCAGTATTCTGTGGTATTCAATGGTTTTCTAACTGATATCAATCCTTGATCAAACTTGAAACTCACAAAAATTAATTCTTGGAAACTAATCTGACGCTCACCAGTGACTAAGTACAGCACGAAGTTTCCTGAAGTACTAGTGAACAGTAGTGAGCAGTGGGATCAACCATGTTAGGTGTAAAAACTGATACTCCCTTATAACACTGACCATCTTTGGCTCTAAAAGTTGCCAATAGGCAGGAGTTAGAATTGATAAGCCATTAGATTCTATTCCAGTGACTGTAAATGCTAAGCGGGATCATTTCAGAATCTGAAGTTCCTTATTTTAATCATCGATGGGATCATTGTGAGTGACTGCTGAAGAGTCGCAGTCTAGACGGAAAAATCTATCCACTACTATCTCGTTTTTAATGAATGTCTAAGTGAGGTAAGTTGACGGTTTAAAGAATACCAAATTCAACTGAAAACTAGGATGTATTAGGCATTAATTGCCGATGGGCGAACTGCATTCAGATGGTTTTTGGTCTTTTTGGCATACATCGACAGGGTATGGCTAAGTAACATAACATAACATAACAATTTCGCTTTATTCCAGAAATAGTACTTGTGGTACAGTGTGGAATTTTCAGCACATATCTACAATATTGCATCTAATTTCATCGTACATTTAAAAGGAGTATTACAAAAAAATAAATATTTAAAAAAAACAGCAAAAAACCAAAAGAGAAACACAGAAATAACAAAAAAATGCAAATAAAAAAAATACCAAGTAGAAAGGAAGATAAACACCAATAATGAAAAATATTTCAGTATTGGGTAATGGAAGCTATGATATGTGTATGCGTGGTGAACAGTAACAGCTATAATCATACAAGAAATTATGAGATGTTCTTAAGAATGTTTATAGCCAAGATGATCAGTTAATTTGATTGAACTACACCAAACAATCATAAAATAAACATTTCAGGTTTTTTTTTTTATTGTCAGCACTAATGCAGTGTTTGTTGTGGTAGTGTGAGTAATCATGCATAATACAAAATTTTTAAGATGGTGATAGTGGCGTTCACAAACAAGATTGTCAGTTAAATAGTGCCGAATAAGAACAACCACAAAACTAATATTACATGATGGTTAATGACAGGACAGTTTTGTAATAATCATAGTGATAATATAGTCGGACCCAGTAGATATACAAAAGAAGGAATAGAGTAAAGTAAAAAAAGTAAGCCAATGATAATAATTTTAGATAGCTAAGTATGTTTAAGAAGGTTGTTCACTATAGAGTACAAATAAGAGGGTATAAGGGAGAAATAGAAGGGCCAAAATTATGTTATTAACAACAAAGCAAGTCATAGGTTTCACGCTTAACATTGTCTCTGTCACTTAGAACACGGGCTGGCCAAATATGGTATCGTTGAGTTCCTATACTTGGTTGTACGAGCATATATTATTTTGTACTGATTTCTGGTTCTACCTGATGAGATGCAAGGAGAGAGTTGGGAATAGAGGGGTGTTGGGGGTCAGAGAGTATGGTTTTAGACCATTTCTCGCATGTATTCAGATGCTTATCCACTAATGTAGTGACGAGCTGACTGAGTTTTACACTGCTAGTCCTACTAACTACCTTCAACATCCTTCTCAGGATGGTATAGTCCTTTTTCAGTAACCCAGGAAAGACTAACGGGAAGCAGTAAATTAGAATAGGTAGGATACGAGAGTTGACAAATTGTGAAAGCAGAGGTTGAGGGACTCCGGTTAGTCTGAGTTTCTTAATGTAGTAGGTTAGACGAAACACTTTCTTGGAAATCATTTGGATATGGGATGACCAGGTAAGGTCGGAAGATATAACTAATCCGAGGTATTTTGCATTAGACTTTGTTTCAATTATAGTCCCCTCAATGCTACAGGCATCATGAGTGCTTACTAGTGTTTGTAGATCTCGTTTATGCCTAAAGGAGAAGTCGACAGTCTGGCATTTTGAGGGATTCAGCATGAGGCCATTTAGTTTTGACCACTGACTGATGTCCGACAGGAAGCTATTTAATTTGAAGCAGTCTGACTGAGACATAACGGGAAGCGAAACGGGAATATACCTTTATGACAGGAATGGTATCAATGACGTTTTCAACGGAAAATCAATTTGCTACACTGACGAATTATTTACAAGATTTCATCATGAGCTGATATTGGTTAGAGAACCATTGGAAAACCAGCTGGGAGTACTGGTCAGCTGTTTCGTCCTAGTTTTGGACTCTTCATTAGTACGCACCCACCACCAGGATTTAAACCCAGGACCTTCCGGTTACAAGGGGAACTCATAGACCATCAAGCCACTGGGACCCAATCCAATGGCCCATGAATTTCAACTTCTGCTAATTCACGATATAGTGCGACCACTAGCCAATGTCTTTGGCGTGTATTTGTCCTCACACCCAACTAATGATTCTCTAACCGATGTCAGCTCATGATGAAGTCCTGTAAGCAATCAAATCCCTACAAACCAACACTTGAATACGAATTATTTGTTGAATGTGCGACTCACTGATGTCTGTGGTTCCCTGAGTCCGCGAGTAACCTTGTCGTCGCCAACTCCAATGAAGCTGTGTCAACCTAATACTATTTCATACTACCATTTTAGATAGATAAAAGTTTACATTGTTGAAGATATTTTCAGTTATGGTACTCCTTACTGATCCGTCTTGATATCTTTGTAGCGATGCGGGATAATGCTCCTCGACTGTCATAGATAAAACTTTAATTAAATAATCTGTATGCTTTAGTCCACAGAAGCAAGTGGACTGATCAAAAACGACAGTTTATCTTTAGAGTTATTTGGGGTCATTAGGAGGCGCTAAAATGCCAGTCTTCATGTAAAGTCAAAGAATGTTCTTTTCAGAGCGCTTGATATTCTCTTCTTTGGACGTCCGGCTAGAAGGTCACCTTTGAACGCCACATTCATGTATAGAATCTTCTTCGTCACGCAGATGTAGTTTTCTCTGATCATTTTGGGTTTTATGTGTCTATCTGTGAAGCACGAGCAAAGCCGTTTTCAGTTAGTGTCTTCCTTGAAAGGGGTGATCTTTTCATCTACATCCTCAGGAATGTAGATTATTTCAGCCCTCGTTGCAAAAGAAATTATCAGGTTTCGTTTTTGATTTATGGGTACCCAACTTTATACATTTGTCAACTGGCTGTTTCATGTAGGCTTTCTGTATACTGATATGTTCAATGACCCATCAGGCTTCTTTGTTAGTTGAATGTTCCATACCAACCACTCCATACGTAAGGAGAATCCATCCAGAGTTATCTATAGAGTCAATAGAAGCTTCTCGAAAACTTCCTTATTCCATATACTTTACACTGTTGAGACATTTGTGATTCGTATGGAGAATCCCAGCTTTTTGAAGTATTATTTTACAGAGGTAGATACCATTAAGACGAATCATAGACATACGCGAGTCTTACATTTAGCACATGATTGGTCAACAGCCTTACTGTTGTCAGCGTCACACAAACTATATCTTTTTGGTTTGAGATGATGGAAAATTGATTTATACCTCAGGAAGACTATTTTTCTTTGTATGTTAAATCTTCTTAGTTGGATGGCATTATTCACAAAGCTTCTATTATCCTTCTAGGCAAATAGGTATCAAGGCCAACATTCCAAAACGTTATGAGGTCTAAAAATTCTTCAACGGTGAATTTAACATTCCTGGTTGTTCTGTGGAGTTTGTTTTCAATGGGAAACCACACAGCACACTACCCAGCTGTTTCATCCTACTTCAGGACTCTTCAGCGTCATTCATATATGACTCAAATTAATGATCGAACCAAGGACACTATGACCATGGATACTAACTTTATTTTATCAGTTCTATAAACTGATGTCGCTTCAAGATTATGATCTCTCTTTATACTCACAGTTATCCTATGAGTAAACCAAGTTTCATCAAAGCGTAAAGTTTCTTTCAGTTCATTTCACTTCATTTGTATTGTTGATACGTGATTGTTTATTTATTATTATTAGTATTATATCCTTCAGTTCCTAGAGGAACATAGGGCTTCAGCTGCGCACCTCCATTGCCTTCGGTTTTCTGCTAACCTTTTTAATTCGCTCCAAGTCTGCTCACATGCTTTCATCTCCTCCTCGCATGACCTCCTCCAAGTCACCCTTGCACTGACGACAAACTCGCCGCTTCCCCACTCGGGTTCCACTCCAGTGATGGCTTGTCTAGTGATGTCACTTGATGGTTTAGTTTCCTCAGAGTATGGCCGATCCATATCCATTTCTTCCTGCCTATTTGTTGCACAATCGGTTCCCACTGAGTTGGTTCGCTCATTGCCAGAGATCCCTCCCTGTTGGTGATCTTTTCTGGCCAACCATGTGATCCTGAGTATTGAGCGAAGACAGCTAACTGTTGATGAAGGTCTGTAGTTTGTTTGAGATGCTCTTCATGACGCGCTGGCCAAGTCTCTGATCCGTATATTGAGTAGCACTGACTTCACATTGGATTTGAAAATCCGGATCTTATTTTTGATACTGAGTGCTGTTGACCTCCACACAGACTTGAGAGTAATGGAAACTTGTCTTGCTTCCCCGATACTCGCTTTGATATTCTCGTCAGTCTCGTCCGTCTGTAGTTGAAACGATGCTTCCTAGGTAGGTCGGTAGGTAAAGGAGGTTGTTTCTTTCAGGTTCCTCCCATTTATACTGGCTGATTGTAGTCTGTCGTTGTTGTTGCTGTTAGTGTTGGCCAGGAATCTTCATCACCTACCTCTGTTTTCTCTATGTTCACTTAAAGTCCTACCTTTTCTGGATGCCTCTTTTGCCAGCTTGTTGCTTTTCACTTGCATATCTTCCAATTTGTGGGAAATCAGGCATATATCATCGGCGAAGTCCAGATTCTCCAAGTTTTTTTGGAGGATCGCGCGATCACGTGATTATTTACAAGCAGATAAGTACAAGCTTCAAAAGAAATTAGTTATCCAGCTATCTTGCAGTCTTTCACAAGTTCATTTAAGTTCAATCCCAGTCATTGTTAATTTATTTACTATAATGCATGTTAGTGGGTCAGATCACTCCAAAAATAAATATTTTGACAAATTTTTTAAAATAATTTTACTAACCACAGTTATCAGGAATCTGTTCACCGGATTTAGAATTCATAAGTTACTGGATTCTCCCTTGGTAACCTGAGGACCATTTTATGGTACCCATAGGTATCTTCTGCTCAGTTTTTTTCTGGCTTTTAATGTTTTGCTCTGTAGGTTCCAGAGTAGTTGTTCTAATGAGACCGAAAAACAACTAACAAAACACTAAACTGATCGCCAAAAAAAACCATATATATTTTGAGATCAGAAACGCTGAAGGATGATGATGATTGTTTAACTAGCTAGGGAATATTCATGAACGATCAAACGTAAAATCACAGCTTCCTGAATCGCGGAGATGCTTGACCGCCGATTTGAACGGTACAGTCCAGAATCGATTGTTGAGTGAAGAATGCCACAAACTGATAATTTTTAGGGTCAAAAAACTGCAATGCGCGTCATAAAAAGCTTTTTCAACAGGCCATTTCGGGCTTTTATCAACAACCGTCTTCGATCCATATTGAACATCAAGCGTCCAGAAAGAGTTACCGGCAAGGAACTATGGGAACAAAAAAAACCAGGAATCTTTGGCTCAATAAATATTGCGAAGAAAAGGGAGATGTTTACAGGATTTCATCATGAGCTGACATTAGTTAGAGAACCATTGGAAAACCTGGGAGTACTGGACAGCTGTTTCGTCCTACTTTGGGACTCTTCACCAGTACGCACCCACCGCCAGGGTTCGAACCCAGGACCTCTGGTTACAAGGCGAGCTCGTATACCATTATGCCACTGGGACCCGATCCAATGGCCAATCCATGAATTCTAACTTCTGCCAATTCACGACATAGCGCAACCGCTAGCCAATGTCTTCGGCGAGTATTTGTCCTCACACCCGACCTGCTGCACCCTACTAGTCACAACTTCCCACTGGAACCCCAGATAACTACCTACCTGAATAGGGTCAGTCTCCAGTGAGCATCTCATTGGTATTCAAGTATTGGTAGGTAGTTACCTGGGGTTTCAGTGGGAAGTCGTGACTAGTAGGTGCAGCAGGTCGGGTGTGAGGACAAATACTCGCCACGGATGACATTGGTTAGCGGTCGCGCTACATCGTGAATTGGCAGAAGTTAGAATTCATGGATTGGCCATCGGATCAGGTCCCAGTGGCTTAATGGTCTACGAGCTCGCCTTGTAACCAGAGTCCTGGGTTCGAACCCTGGCGGTGGGTGCGTACTGGTGAAGAGTCCCAAGTAGGACGAAACAGCCGTCCAGTACTCCTAGGTGGTTTTCCAAAGTTTCTCCAATCGATGTCAGCTCATGATGAAATCCTGTAGCCAATCAACCAAATCCCTACAAACCAATACTTGAAAAGGCAGATGCATTGGATACACGCTGAGGAGATGGTCGAATGACACAGCGTGCCAAGCCATCATTTGTGTTGAATAGAATCCGAGTCTTGTTCATTGAGGCGGAGTGCAGAAGATTTCCGAATCAGCTTCAGGTTGATGAAGAAGTAACATCTGTTAAATCTCTCCCTTTCATAGTGATTGTGCTGGTTGTTGTTGTTGTTAATGATGTGGATTAGTTATCTTCATCACTTCCGTCTTCTCTATGTTCACCTGGAGTCCTGTCTTCGCTGCCTGTTTCTTCAGCCAGTTTTGATAGAAAGGGATGGAAATTAGAGATTAAAAGTCATCAAAACAATTAATTTGTAGATGTTATCAAAAAGATTTTCAAGGTTTTAGGGAAGGGTGAAACTTAATACATATTAAGTAGTTGACAGTGCTGAAGGAACAGGTTGCACAAATATCTTTTGAACACACAAAGAGTTGACTTGTTCAAATGAATTCCCATCACTTCTTGCCAAATGTAAGATGTTGTTACAGGAATGGACTACACTGACTTACTCCTAGCTTACAAATAGGGAGTGAAGTGGTAGAGCGTGTTGACCGCTTATCAGCCAGCGTCAGCGGATGGATCACAGACGAAATCTCAGCATGGATACAGAAGGCTAGTTCCGCATATGTCAGTCTACGCCGTCTCTGGCTTAGTAGACTTGATATCCGGTTGGCTATCGACCAAAGGGCAGGTGTACTGCTCAGCGCAGCAGTCCACTCCGTCGTCCTTTATGGCTAACTGTGAGACTTGGTCAATGAGAGTGGAAGACATGAAAACGCCGGCTAGCTGTCTTTGATCAATGGTGCCTGAGTTCTACCTCCCGTGTGAAGTGGTATAATAAGGTGAGCAGTATTGAAGTTAGGCTACTGTCGAGTGCTAGGTAAGGAGGGGGAATCAATCGACTAGACTGTGAAGCTACATAGACGTAGATGGTTAAGACATAAGGTACATATACCTAATCATAGCCTTCTTCGACCAACAGGCAATATTAGCTGACATAGGTTCAGGCTGGAAACAGATAGCGGTGGTCGAACCAAAACACAGCTTCATCAGTCAATGAAATCCACAAGAGTTAAATTAAGCCACGTAGCGAGGTGTAGACTTCCTGGTTTGGGTCCTCGGGACGTTAAAAAATCAATGACGGCTGGCTCAAAATCGTTCTCAATGGCTGGCTCAGATGCATCCACTCCTTGTGACTTATAATCTCCAGCGGAACTATATTGTTCTTCGTTAATACTATTCCTTTTGTCTCATATCCATGTTTACTGTCTCTATTTTTCATTTCTTCTACTTTTTTCTCTTGGTTTTAGTGCTACAAGGAGGAAGTGTTGTAACTTGAACTGGTGCACATCTGTGCAAAGTTCTATGTTGAAAACAGGCAGATTACCATCGCTCTAGATGAATGTAAAAGTCGTACTCATAGAGCATTCCAAAGGTTGGGTGAAATAACGATAAATAACTTCGTTATAGTCAACTGGATTTCCAGTATCGAGATAAGAAAGTATTGAGCTACATAGAGCTTTATTCAGGCTAAACTAGAGAATGATCCTCTTAAAGATGTAACACATAACTTTGATTTCTATTGTTTTTATGTTATGGATACATTTATAGTTTTGAAGAAAGAAAATGAAGCTAAGGACACATTTTAGAAATCCAGTGAAGTGCAACCAACCATAAGTTTCACTAAAGATGTGGTGGGAGCTGTCTACAAACAAGTCAGAATTGTAGTAGTCAGAAATTTACGTCAATGTTATTTCCCGAATCAGATTCATGGAAAAAAACAATAACACAGGTTAATGTTGAAGAACTCACCAACCAATCACAGCAAACTTAACGTGTGCAAGTACGATTCGTAGATATATGGCTTAACTTTCTACGAAACGGTCCTAAGCAGTACAGAATAACATTCATCAATCAGAAGATGTTGCTTCTCCGCTGACAATAATGTACATAAAAATCAATAAATGTCTCTTGATTTTCTCAGTCAACGATATGTTGCCTAGCCTTTTTTTCTCCTATCGGTACTACCATAAAGAAGGAGAATAAAATGACTCTGTCTCATTTTTGAAGGTTCTAATGAATAAAAGTACACGGAACAATAAATTGGGCGATTGCGTAAGAAAGCTATATCAGATGCGTGATACGTTCATTTGACTAGATGTTCAGTTCATCGATCTAGAGTTGTTTATTCAAATGATACATTGAATGAAGAATTCGATACTATTCCTGTTATACTGTGGTGAGAGCAAGCTGCTAGCCAATTGGTAGACATTAATTTACGTCAGTGTCTAGGTCACTAATATTGGCCGTGAGAAAATATGAACAAGGCTGATTCAACAACCAATCACAGTAGACTTAACGTGGGCAAATAAAATTTTCAGATATATGGCTTAACTTTCCGAGAAACCAGAAACAACTAATCAGAAGACTGTGTTTGTCTGCTTGAATAAGCTATAATAATGAACATGAAATATATATAAATACGTGATGATTTCCTTACTAAAACGATCTGTTGCCGGCCCTTGTCTTCTCTTGTTACAATACTAAGTAGAAACAGATATATGCGATAAACGTTTTTGAAGTATTGCTTTTGTAGGATTTAGTTTGATTGGATGGAGGATTTCATCATGAGCTGATATTGGTTAGAGAACCAATGGAAAAACCAGCTAGGAGTACTGGACAGCCAGCTGTTTCGTCAGCCTAGTTTGAGACTCTTCACCAGTACGCACCCACCACCAGGATTTTAACCCAGGGTCTTCTGGTTGCAAGACGAGCTACTAGACCATTAAGCCAATCACTAGGACCCTATCCAATGGCCAGCCAATGAATTCTAACTTCTGCCAATTCACAATATAGCACGACATTTCGCAATGTCTTCTTCGATGAGTTACTGCCTCATCTTCAACCTGCTGTACCCTACTGATCACTGCTTGAAATGAGGTAGTAACTCATCGAAGAAAACATTGCGAAATGGTCGTGCTATATTGTGAATTGGCAGAAGTTGGAATTCATCGGCTGGCCATTGGATAGGATCTAGTGATTGGCTTAATGGTCTAGTAGCTCGTCTTGCAACCAGAAGACCCTGGGTTAAAATCCTGGTGGTGGGTGCGTACTGGTGAAGAGTCTCAAACTAGGCTGACGAAACGGCTGCTTTCCAGTAATCCTAGCTGGTTTTTCCATTGGTTCTCTAACCAATATCAGCTCATGATGTAATTCTCCATCCAATCAAAACCTTGTGAATCAACTCATGGACTTGGCAAGTAAACAGCCCAGAATGCCCACAGTTTCAAAAAACTTCAATGTTCCGAAGACTGAAATTCACAGAAGATGATATTAGTGAGATTTTTATCACAAAGTTTGAAAAAGGCCTTCGAAAAGTCTTTTCATGTAGCTACGTTCTACTATTTATTCACTAGCCGATCAATACTCAGTTCAAAAAAGTAAAGGTAAACTGGTCTGATCTTCAGTATGGAACCAGAGAAGGCAACTACTGACTGAAATGGTTTTGGTGACGGAAGCGCAAGGTTTCATAAGCACAAAGAAGTTCTGATTTAACGTAAGTGTTGTTCTTTATGGTTGAGTACAGTAGATTTTCGTACTGATTTTAGATCAATAGATATTTATCTTTCTTCTCCAAACCCAACTTCGACATCCTCCTTCGTACTACCATGTGTAGTTGAAACAATGTTGTGGCTCCTTTTAAATTCATCTCGTCGATAGTGGTTGGGGCTTGCTGGTATTATTATTGTTATTGATCGGTGTGTATCCTCTTCCTCTTTATCTTCTCTAATGTTTACTTGAAGTCTTACCTATCTTCAGTTCATATATTCCTATGAATTATTAATGTTATTGTTCCCTCGGTTTCTGAGTGAAACATAAGATTTATTTTATTTTATTTTTGATTTACAGCTTGATTCCACACCGTATTTTTGGTACAAGTATGGAATTTTCAGCATGGATATCGGTAGCCCAAATTTTGCAGGCCGACCATAGATATCAGGTGTGCGTCGGTGCGGGCTCGAACCCTGGACCATGTGCATGGTCGGCGAGAGTCCTAACCACTGTGCCACCGACGCACGATTGCTCCTCTTCAAACGATCTTCCACAAGTCACCCTTGGACTTTAGCTCAACTCATCGTTTCTCATTTAGGTTCCACTACAGTAATGGCCTAGCTTGGGATATCACTCGACGGTCTTCTCAGCGTGACACCGATCCATCTCCATTTCCTTCTACACGATTGTTGAGCAATAAGTTTTCTAATCCATATGGAAGCACTAACTCATTGCACATTTGTGCTGAAAGTAAGAATTTTGGTCTTTATGCTTTAGAGTTCAGAAGATTTTCAAAATCACCTCAGATTCAAGTGTTGGTTTGAGGAGATATGATTAGCTAAAGGATTTCATCATGAGCTCTGACATCAGTTAGAGAACCAATGGAAGACCACCTGGGACTACTGGACAGCTGTTTCATCAGACTAGGTTGTGAATTTTCATTAAAACGCACCCACTGGGATTCGAACCCAAGACCTCCCAGCTCGTAGGCCATTAAACCCCTGGGAATCACCAATCCAATGCCCAGTTGATGAATTGCAACTTCTGCCAATTCATGATATAGCATGACCACTAGCGAATATCATCCCTGACGAGTATTTGTCTTCACACCCAACCTGATGTACCCTACTGGTCACTACTTCCCACTAGAACCCCTAGGTAACTAGCTACCTGAATAAGGTCAGTCACCATTAGTGAGCATCAGGTTTAGATTCAAGTGTTGGTTGATTTCAGAAAATAGTATGTGTACACCTTGCCTTTTTTCGAGACTATTCCTATGAATTAATAGGTGTACCCCATTTTAAAGACTATAATTAGCCGAATCAGAATCCAAGAACACAGACCAGCTGTTAAAAGACATGATTTATATTCCTGTTTCAAATCAATGCATGTATATAATTATGTGCGTCAGTGGCACAATGGTTAGGACTCTCGCCGACCATGCACATGGTGTGAGGTTGGATCCCCTGCCGACGCACACCTCGTATCTATGGTCGGCCTGCAAAATTTGGGCTACCGATATCACATGCTGAAAATTCCATACATATACCAAAATTACAGTGTGGAATCAAGCTGCAATCAAATATAATATCAAATATGGACATCAGTTTGATTGGGATAATATCGAAATTCTAGACAGAGGAAACACCAAAAACACAGTGCCAGAGTAATCCTAGAATATGCAATTAACAAACATGTTAATATAGGTCAAATATACCAACTAATAAAAAGTAAATCATTTTACCAGAAAGTTTAGAATACCAGTAAATAGAAAATGATCAATAGAGATGTAATACAGATGGTTACCGGGAGACGCAATTCTATCTATCACTCATGAAAAGTATTTAAATCAGCTCACTTTATGCTAAAAATTGCGCTGAAGGGAGGGAGGGAGGGGAATGTTGTCCAGAAGGACAGACGACGAAAGCTCCGCAACTAAAACAAATTAGCTTCTCAGAGAACACTATTAATCGCAAATTATCCACCTGAGCTACAAATTTTCTCTATTATTTCTAAATCTGTGCGTATATTCACATTCATCATTATATGAAGAATGAATTTATCGATTTATCCCTCACTCACTCACTAACTAACTACCTACTTACCTGTCTAACAACTTAGCTAGCTAGCTGGTTAATTAGTTAGTTACTTAGTTAGCTAGCTAGCTAACTAGCTAGAATATGATTTCGACAAAATAATTAATGAATTCATTAAATACAATTGATCCGAGTGGGCGTTCTGCATATTTATTTATGCAATCATGGCGTCACGTGGATCCTATGCAAATTAGTCAATGTAGAATACAATTGCATATAAAAGGTAAATATGTAGATTGGATAGATAGGCCGACAGATAGTTGGATGTATAAATAAATAATAATTTATGTGAATGAACAATGATAATTCTGATAAATATACTGAATATTTATTATACAAAAGTAAAAAATCAATCACATCATCATTTGTACTTCTAATTTCAGCTTAATTCAAGGCAGACAAACTTCTTCATAATATCATTCATTCTAGAGAGAAATCCACATATATATGACTCATATGACAATTGATATCGGCATTGATATTCATACAATTAAATTTAAAGATATCAACAGTCAGTCATCTGACCAAATTGCAACTCTACGCATCATTGTCACAGAACAAAGCATGGAATGGCAATCAAACCTAACTCTACGTCAACTTTATAGACTTTGAGAAGGCCTTCAACAGACAGCGTTGACCACGAAGTAATTGGGAAACTACTCGAGTACTACGGCATACAGTGCCCCAAATATTCATCAATCTTATTCAACAGATGTACGACAACGACACATGTCAAGTGATCCACAACGGAAAACTCAGTGAGGCGTTTCGAGTCAGCACAGGAGACAGATAAGGGTGCTTATTATCACCAATGATATTCCTAATTGTGGTGCACTATATATTATGCATCAGATAGTGGCAAATGAGAAGACAGGGATATCCTGGACCAACGTGAAGAACCTAGAAGACCTGAATTTCGCGGGTGGATTATTTATGTTTGATGTCACACAAAATCAAAGACTTACAAGCGAAAACCGACCGACAAACTGGTCGGTCGAAGAAGCAGCCGGAGAAGATAGGACTCCAGATGAACATAGACAAGAAGGAGGTTATAAAAGTAACCAACCAACAACAACAACAACAAAAATGACAGCAACATCCAGCGCCAATCACCATCAAAGGGGAGGGATTTGAAACAGGTTACTTCATTCACTCACTTATCTAAGGAGCATTGTCTCAACTACAGGAAGTCGGAACGGACGAGGATGTCAAATCGAGCGAGAAACACATTCATCAACCTGTAACCAATCTGGAAATCTACATCACTCAACTCAGCATCAACAACAAAATTCAGTCGGATCTTCAATACAAACAACGTCAAGTCAGTCAGCTCTTCTATACGGATCAGAGACTTGGAGGGTGGGTCACAAAGAATATTTCCAACAGCCTGTTGCAGACCTTTATCAACTACAACTGGCTGAGAACAAACAAAACAAGAATCAATCGCCAACCAACAAGTATGCAGGAGAAAGTGGATGGAGATGGATTGGACACTACTCGCTGAGGAGGCCGCCGCTGGGTGACATCGCGCGAGCGTCAGCCATCGCTCGAGTGGAACCCGACAGAATGGGAAGCGGCGAGTGGGTCGTCAGTGCAAGGGTGACATGGAGGAGGAGATTGTGTGAAGAGGAGTTGAAACACAGTATGGACTAACTAACATGGACGCAGGTGAAAAGTACAGCAGAAGGAAGACAGAAGCAAGTGGAGACGTGTGGTTGAAGGCTTATGTTCCACTAGGAACCCAAGGGAACAATTATAATATAACAGCCAGTCAGGTGACTTTGAGCAGCCGACCAATCAGATGGCTAACCAGTACAAATGAATACTGTAAACGTTGCCATGCTCGTTGCAATTTTCACCTATATTTGGATTTTGATTTCTACTGTGGGGAAAAGAGATTGTGTGTTAGGGAAGAATAAACCATACGCATATGTGGTGGTGGTGGGGCTATTGATGGTTATATTAGTAGATGTGTAAGACTTGTACACTGTTGTAGTAAGTAATTCCATATTAGTTTGTTGATTAGATGTATCACACAGTGAGTGTGACAGCATTATTCACTGGATGACAAAGTTTCGAACAAAATTTATTGTTCATAGTCATAGTTAGTTTTCTTCATTCTCTCCTTTTGTCATCGTTGGGGTAGTAGACTTTTCCAGATATTTAGGTGGAGAGGTGTTGAATCATTCCTACTACACGTATTTGCAGTTGGTTCGATAAACAAAGCTTCTGTTATCAATCTCTCCTTCCACCCTGTTACATCAGATTTTAAAACTGTCATCTTAAAGGCCTTTAAAACAAAACAATTTAGTCTATTTAATACCCTGCGTGCAACGATTGTCAGGTCAAATACATGAGTCAAAGTAGTAGAACCGGAGGCAGTCAGACTGGCTGAGGATAAAAACCTTGGAGAAAAATCTAGATTAGTTGAACCAAATAAGATAAGAAATCTAGAGAATAGTTCCGCTATAGCACTACATGAAATTACACACAAACAGACAATAGACTGGATGAAATAAGATGACGGTTTTTAAAATCTGATGTAACTGGGTGGAGGGTGAGATTGATAACAGAAGCTTTGTTTATCGAATCAACTGAGAGTGAGTACGTGTAATAAGAATGATTCAACACCTCTCCACCTAAACATCTGGAAAATTCTACTACCCCTACGACAACAAATAGGAGAGAACAATGAAAACTATTAAACTCAAGTTTCGAAGTCATGTGATAATAATTGATGAAATGATTATGAACAATAAGTTGTGCTCGAAACTTTGTCATCCAGTAAATAATACTGTTTTGATGACTGTGTGATATATCTAATAAACAAACTAATATGGAATTTTGAGGTGGTTGTGTTCTCTGAGCTGGATAGTTGATTGGTGAAGCTTTTATTGCCGTACTAGGAGATGTCGCCTAGTAGGGCAATGAAAGCTTCACCAATCAACTATTCAGCTCAGAGAACACAACCACCTCAAAATCATCCACCTGAGTAACAAATCTCCTCTATCATATCTGATATGGAATTATTGACAGTTATGCATTCAGAAGTAATCACTATCATAGAGGAAAGTCTATAAGCGTTGTTGGTAATTTGTACAATATGGTGATTTTTTTTAAGATACTTTTTTCTCTAAATTATTGCTTGAATGCCACAACTGACTACTACAAAACGACCATCATTTTCTACTGTGGTGGTGTGATACAGACAATGTGTTCCAACATATATTCCCGCAATTCCATCCGGTATTAGCAGCAGAATACGATATATCCTATTTGAACATTCTATTTCATGTCGTTTAATGTTAGCCCAAATCACACGCCTAGTGATTGATCGGTTAACGAATATAAAGTAAATGGCAAGGTTAAACTTTAAATACCACTAACTACCAATCAGCGAATAACCTTGAATGCACCAATCACGTGAAGGGGGCATTTTTGTGTATGGAATACATGTATATTCATGAAAAAGTGCATAAAAGCTGTACAAACACGCTACAGGGGATATGTTTCTTTCACATGTGATAAAAATAGCTCTCAGTTTTAATCTGGAGTATCAACAGAGGGTAATTCCATTATGCGTAAAATTTAATTTGATAAAGTCTCATAGTGTAATATTTCCTGAGCAATAAATTATGCTCGAAACATTGTCATTAGTAAATATTACTGTATAACACTATGAGACTTTATCAAAATACATTTTACCCCACAATAGAATTTCACTCTACCACAGTGCACAACCACATTCTATGCATGTAATTATTTAGGTCTTCTAACCCTGACAATAACCCTTATCTTTTCTTAACTTAACACTAACGTGAAAATATACCTAACCCTAACTGTAGTCTAACTCGAACCAACTCTAATGTAGGCTTCATTATTTATTATTATCTCCTTTAATTCCTAGAGGAATATAGGGCTTCAGCTCCGCGTCTCCACTGCTTTTCTTTTGTCTCCCAACTTTTTCACCCCGCTCCAAGTCTCCTCACATGCTTTCATCTCCTCCTCGCATGACCTCCTCCAAGTCACCCTCACACTGACGACAAACTCGCCGCTTCCCCACTCGGGTTCCACTCCAGTGATGGCTTGTCTAGTGATGTCAATTGATGGTTTGATTTCTCAGAATATGGCCAATCCATCTCCATTTCTTCCCGCCAATTTGTCGCACAATCGGTTCCCACTGAGTTGGTTCGCTCATTGCCAGAGATCCCTCCCTGTTGATGATCTTTCCTGGCCAGCCATCTGATCTTGAGTATTGAGCGAAGACAGCTGACTGTTGATGAAGGTTTGAAGTTTGTTTGAGATGCTCTTCATGACGAGCTGGCCAAGTCTCTGATCCGTATAGTAAGTAGCACTGACTGACTTCACATTGAATTTGAAAATCCGGATCTTATTTTTCATCCTGAGTGCTGTTGACCTCCACACAGGTTATTATTATTATTATTAGGTTAACCTAAGCCTAAATTGTCCTTGGCTTAAAGCGTCGGTGGCACAGTGGTTAGGACTCTCGCCGACCATGCACATGGTTCGGAGTTCGAGCCCACGCCGACGCACACTTGCTATCTATGGTCGACCTGCAAATTTGGGCTACCGATATCCATGCTGAAAATTCCATAATTGTACCAAAAATACAGTGTGGAATCAAGCTGTAATCAAAAATAAAAAAAAAATTAATCTTTCCCAAATATACGCTGTAACTTGCCTAAAATCTCATTTATTAGCATCACACTTCGTTGAGCATATTTTATTGATGATGACAACATTATTTGCCGGATTTCACTAACTTGCCCAGTGAGCGTTTCAAAGTCATTGATGTGGTCACACCCCATTGGTAGTTAGTGATGCTTAAAGTTTAACTTGGCCAACCATATTTATACATATAAACAGCGGTTTGATCAATGAAAAATAGACCTTGAATTGCACGTCTTGCTTTCTGTTGTTACACGACAGCTGCAGAGACAGAGAATCCTAAAATGTTAGCAGTGCATTGAATGCTTTCAGAACTGCTGAGATATTGTTTCACAAAAGATCAGTGAAATTATTTGTGAACTCGGAGACTGTGGTATCATCGTTTATATTAATGAAACAGTACCTATTATTAGATGAAAAATGAATCACGGTAGGAGAAGAGTAAGAGCACCATGTTTGGGTGCTGGGTTGGTACGATATAAATCTTCCAAAAGGCTTGTTAGAGGCAATCTCAAATAGACACCAATATAGATGAAATATACCAACTAATAAGAAGTAAATCAGGTGATCAGAAAGTTTAAAATCCCAATCAATAGAAAACGGTCAATGCATATCTAAAGATGGTGACCGGGAGACTCATGAAGAAATTTAAATCATTTCACTTTATCCTAAATACTGCGCTGAAGATGTCGTCCAGAAAGACGATGAAAGCTCCGCAATTAAACCAAGGAGCTCAGAGAACACTATCAATTCCAAAGACACCAATAATATAACGACTAGTTCTCCTAGGTACTATCATTCACACAAACGGATGAAGACAGGTTATTCTCAACGATCGTCATTAGGCTGTATTCATCATAAAGTTAATTATTCTTCTGAGTAAGTGAATTCTCTGAGTGGAACTCATACAAATTCTATTGAGGGATTTTTGGGCCATCTAAATACGGAGTAGAATGGTAAATAATTCCAGATATGATACGATATACAGTCAATTAAATGAACTTTGTATCGATATTGCTTTAATGTGTCTATAAACACTCTTATCAGAAATTCGGGCCAAATTTTGCAACATGCTCGAAGAAGAATCTGGTTGGCTAGTTCAAGGTCATTTGGCAGTCGTATCTATTCGTTCCTGTTGTCTGAAAGATGAAGTAACAAGTCTAGCTACCTCTATCAATTCAACTGCTCCTATGAAGTAAGTTATTTACTCGCTATTGTTTTAGGAACTTGATTTTAGGGAATAATAAAAATGAGACAGTTGCAGCGAAGGAAATTTTCTTTTCGGCGAAGTCACCAGCTTGATTTTACAGACAAATCGACAGTATTGCATAGGTTCTCCATTGAGTCCAATTTTTGCTGATTTCTTTCTTGCTAAGCTTTAAAATAGTCCATTGAGACAAGTAATAGATAAAATGGATTCTTATTTCCGTTATGTCTATGATACGTTTATTATTCTTGATGTGAAAGCTGACAAGAATGAAATGTTTATAAAATTTAAGGATGCACATCCATCACTCATCTTCACTTGTGAAGAAAAACATGATGGTTGACTACACTTCCCTGAAGGCCCAACTGAGCCAAAAGAGGATGGTTCACTCAAGAGAGATGTCTATAGAAAATCTACATCTGTAGGACAATATGCACATTCCCTCAGTTTTGTACCAATCCAATACAAAATTAATTTGGTCAAATGTCTCACGAATAGAGCAAGACGTATTTGTACAGATGATTCCCTAGAAAATGAGTTAGGATGCATACAAAATACCCTTGTCCAAATGGGTTGTCCTAGTGATTTATAAGGTGACACATGGACACCAGGTACAATAAAGAGAAACTGACAACAGTTCAAAAGAAACAACTGTTCATGAGACTGCAATTTAATGGGGACGTGGCTAGTGAGTCTTACGTCTAAGGTTATTGAGAGCAATAAAACGGAATTATACTACCCCACCCTTTGTTTGTTTGTCATTTTCGAGACGACCAATTAGGTTGCTCAAGTTAAAGACAAGCTACCTAGCTGTGCCACTTCTATGTGTATCTACAAATTTAGTTGCTCCCTTGGAGAGAGCTTAACAAACGTATTACTGAGCATCTTCCTTCATGGTTCGGAAAAGGCCAAATAAAATCTATAAAAAGTTCTATTTTGTCGCATTTGATTGATGATAGAGGTCACTAAGTGAAGAGAAGTAGCACCTTCAAAGCCATCTACCGCATTCTGTCGAGCCTTTCGAACGGAATTCTAACTCACCCTTTACACGTAAACGAAGCTATGGGAATTCGAGAGAATGATCTTAGTCTTTGCATACGGCAAAAGAAGTGTGTTCCACCTATGTCTCTCCCTTGACCTAGGTAAATTCTAATTAAAAACTCTCCCACCCTTTCTTATTTTTCATTTCCTTCGTACTTTTATGATATTTATTTAAACTCCGATTATCCGTCCACTTCACATACATTCAGTATTACCTAACTTTTGAGGTTTGGTCTAATTTATTTATTGAAGTGTCTAGGACTTTTACCTGTGTATGGACATTCCACAATTGCGGTTCCTGCCAAATGACCAATGCAAGAGTGTATGGAGAGTAGGCCGTTCTTTCCATTACATTTGACAGCCAATGGCATCCTCCCCTTCAGTACCAGAACACCTAATCAGAGACTCTTGCGCACTGGAGCCAGCCCAACCTGACTCATGGCCGAGATGCCGACCTCCACACCACAGCCCATTGCACATGACACCACTTCAGACTGGCCTAGGCTAACAGCTGCCATACCGCGCCTCGTGTTTGGGGGTACCAGTCCTCCATAGCCACTCGTTAACCAGTTTTTATTGGTCCCGGCCATCTCGTCAAGGATCCAACAGAACTTGAACCGACGTTGCCCTGTGCAATGCGGAAAGCCGAGGACGGCCCGCCGCTTCATCAAGACTGAGTAGCCAGACACGTATGTTGTCTCATGCTGTGACAAGTCTTAGCTAGAGCTCGGTTTACCCGCCGATAAGCTGAACCCAGCAGTCGCCCTGTAGAGGCTCTTGCCACATATAACCATGACCTTGTCCCACCATTACCCATGCCAGCTTGAGTTTCTTCATGTTGATACACAAAAACTGGGCGGAACAGTCGTAACCAAATGGAGACTTAACAAGAGAAGCAAATATTTGAAAACACACGATGGTCAAAGGATTACGCTCCTCGTGGCGCATGTAGCACTCGCCTTCTAAGCCACTCAGCTGCGAACAGATGACAGGACATTTAGCTACCTTATAGGAGTCATAGTTACTCCAGCCTGTTTATTCATTGAGTTGCCTGCATATGCACACATTACTACCTTCGCCATTGTTATCGCCACCTGCATAAACCTTAATATCACGAGAAAACATAATTTAGAACAAAAATATTGTTCGAAGGTAGTTGGATAGTGACTAGCAGTGGAATCTAGGATATGCATTTCGTCCTAGTTGGGACTCGCCAGCTGGATGTTGTTCGTTTATATGTCTTGTATTAGAAAAGTCATACAAAAATTCAAAAATGGGGCATTATTAACAAAGCTGTTATCAATCACCATTTTGTTATTAATACTCATTTGTACATTTTGTTTTTGGAATAAAACACTTTTAAACATCATTTCCTTAACTAAACTTTTTTGCACTCTGACCAGCTACTCACATACCTTCATTTTGATATTTGTCTCATTACTCTTTCATTAACACGCAATTTTTTTCTTAATACTTATCATAATACGTAACTTTTGTTTTAATTTATTCCCACCACTGAAGTCAACTTTTTATTACCCATCAGTGTTTCGAAATATTTCAGTGATATATGCAATATATTGGAAATCACAACAAGTGCTTCAACGAAGAGACTCTCTCCAACAACCAATTTATTATCAAGCTATACAATCAGTAGTATACACACATTTGGTTTTTAAGAAGTTAAATCCGGTCAGGGAATTGAATCATGGGTGTGAGTGCATAAAATAATAATAATAATACTAGTAGTAGTATGAAATACAACTAAAACTAATATGTTTGTGATTATAATCACAGTTAAATGTCAAGTGGCAAAACAAGATAATGTCACATATAGAATAATTCATAGGATGGATAGAACTTGGAAAGGATTTAATCGACAAACAACTTACCGAAGCTTTAAAGAGAATGAAGAACAATCATCTCATACGTGAAGAACTACACGAAAAGATTAGACCAACAGGATTTTGTAATACCAAGACTTTATGGTCTACCGAAGATACACAAAGCTGGCCTTCCACTCCGCCTTATCTGAGATATGTTTGCATCACCTTATCAATCAGTAGCTAGGTGGTTGACTGAAATCCTCGAACTCGTCAGGGGACAACTATCTAGTCATTTCCTTCGACACACCTTCCAATTTGTTGAATGTATACAAAATATCTGTGCGTCGGTGGCATAGCGGTTAGGACGCTCGCTGACCATGCAAATGGTCCGGGGTTCGATCCTCGGCCGACGCACTCCTTTACCTCGCTAAGCCAGAAACAATGTCGGTAAAGAGGAAAGGTTGAATATGAGACTAGCAACCCCATCCTGTGAAATAAAGATTGCTACAGAAACTTCAAGTCATTAGCTTGAAGCTTTATGTTCCATTGGGGAACGTGAAGGAAAAAGAATACAGGATATAAATGCGTCGAATAAACATATGTTGTCTTTGGATGTAGTCCCTATTTACGAACGTTCCACTGACAGAAATCATATGTTTTATAAGCAAATATATTGAAGACAACAAATTGAATATAGAGATACCCACTACAGTCCTGAAAGAACTACTTTTGAGATGTACATTGAATGTACACTTTACTTTCAATGAAACAATCTACAGACAGAAGGATGGTATTGCAATAGGTTCTCCCATGGGTCTTTGTTATGTACTCGTCGCTGAATTATTGTTATGGACTGGTCGAGAAACTAATAGTCCTGACGCAAGAAGGCGGAAATCAGAAGACCACTAGGTTGCGATGATACTTCTATTTTCAAACACAAGGAAAAGCAAAAGTGGTATCACACCAAAGTAAGTAAGTCAGTGTAAGTCACACAAATTGTGAGAACGAATTATATATATGACAAGGGTGTGAACAATCATTAGACAGTCTTAACATGAATGGCTAATTATAATGAAGTATCGATCCATATATACATAGCGAAATATAGCAGACATGTCAACAACCACCATATATGGATATATGTCACCAAGCAACGGACTGTCAACAAACACTCATATTATATATAATATAATATAAGGAGAATATACATTGTTAAAGGAGACAGGTTCATACAAGTGAAATGGTCACAGACTAAGCGAGCAAACAGAAAGAGAGATCACCATACGCACACGTCTTCTCCTTGCAGACTGTTTTATTTCCAGTCTAGAAAATGGTCAGTTGAAGCCTACAATTCAAAGCTTCCAAATATACAAAAGGTATGTAGATGACGACTTTGTTATTTGTAATAGTGTTTGTAACTTGAATAATATATTAAATGCATTTAATGGTTGCCGTCCTGCGATAAAATTCACACTCGAAATGGAGAACGAGTCTAGCACTCATTTCCTCGATGTGAACTGATCAAGGAGGACCGATGGAACTCTGAAGAAATCAACTTATCGAAAGCTATCATGGAATGGTCAACTGACAAATTTCTACAGCTGAGTACCCGTTGGTCGAAAACGAAACGCATTCGGCGTATATGTAGCCTTGATACTGTGGAGGATGACTTAAATCTTTTGAGCAAAATCCTAATAGAAAATGGATTTCTACCAAGCCCAATAGACAAGAATATACATTCAGATCCTTAGAAACCTGACTTATCATCTGCACCCAAGAAAATACTGTACGTGAGCTTGGAATTCAAAGATGACTTAGCTTCCGATATCATGAAAAGAAGGATATCACAGTCCCTGAAAAGAACATTCCCTGCTGCATCTTTGAGAATAACTTTTACCAGTCGACCACTACTGTTCAATAACTTGAAAGACAAGATCCCATTGTTGACCAACTCTATGTGTGTTTATCAATTCACCTACTCGTGTGGAGCTAGGTATATCGGCTGCTCGACTCGAGTTTTATCCAAGAGGGTGCAAGAACACTATCCTGCATGGGTGTTACTAAAAGGTGGAAGTGGAGCAATGAGAAGCGCGATCATTGAACATCTGGTCGATAATGATCACCCTATGTCTCTCTAAAGCCATCTAAAAGGCAAAGAGTAATCTACCCAAATCCCTACGTACCCGACTCATCTGTATTGCTGAAGCCATCTTTGGCTATCGAAACAGAAAAGCCAAGTCTCTGTGTACAGAAAAAGTTCGTTCAACCCCTCCAACTTTCATGGTCTTAATCTCTCTATGCTGAAGTATGGTATTCCCTAATCATATTTTGGCTGTACCAATTTTTTTCATTTTGTCTATTGAACTTATATACTCTCCCTTCATTACGTCAAATGTTACTATTACTACTCTCACTTTAAACTGTCCCCGGTATTATTTCACTTGTTCCGCTTGTCATTCTAAATCAATTCTTTTACATCGTTAGATTTTATGTTGTCAAATTTCACACAATATTACGTAACGTTCTTATTTTATTCGATATGCCTAGTAATCCTATAATTGCACACCCTTTTTCAAGTTCTATTCATCCTATGAATTATTCTATATGTATGACATTAATTTGCTTTGCCACTTGACATTTTTTTAATAATAATAATAAGTTTTGCTTTATTCCAAAAACAGTACTAATGATACAGCAAGGAATTTTCAGCATTCAGTACAATATTGCATCTAATTTACTCAAAAACGACAACAACAAAAAATTAAAAATACCCACAACATAATAGTAATAAAACGATTGTTATAGCAGTTACATAGCAAAATACTGTATGCTATACGGAGAAAAATATGCATAAAGTACAAAACTGTAGTAATAATAGTAATATAACTAAAATAAAATAGCAGAGTAATAATTAAACGATAGAAAGTGTGACACCATAAAATACAGAAAGATGAACAATAAAAGGGTCGATTCACTGTGCTAATTACATAGTAACTTATGTGTATCACGTCTAACAGAGTCTTCGTCACATAAAGTACGGGCTAAATAGGGTATTGTAGAATTTCTGTACTTAGTGGTACGAGCATATAACTTTTTATATTGACTTCTCGTCCTAACTGATGAGATACAAGGGGACAGGTGTGAATAAAGGGGGTGCAGGAGGTCTGGCAGTACGGCCTTTGCCCATTTCGTACAGGAATTTATATGCCTCTCGACTATAGTATTAGCGAGCTCATGCAGTGGGAGACCACAAGCTCTACTCACACCATTTAATAATCTTCGTAATATGATATAATCTTTTTTGAGAAGCCCAGGAAAGATTAATGGAGAGCGATAGAGTACAATAGGTAAAATACAGGAGTTTAAAAATTGCAAAACTAAAGGTTGGTTGATACCAGATTGTCTTAACTTTTTAATGTAGAAGGTAAGACGAAACATCATCTTAGAGATAGATAAGATGTGTGAAGACCATGAAAGGTCAGAGGAAAGAACTAATCTAAGGTATTTAATGCTTGACTTCGTTTCAATTTCCGTGCCATCTATGCTACAGGCATCATGCGAGCTAACTAGTTCAAGTAAGTCACGTCGTTTCTTGAAAGTAAAGTCAACTTTTGCAATTGATAGTGTTCTCTGAGCTCCTTGGTTTAATTGCGGAGCTTTCATCGTCTTTCTGGACGACATCTTCAGCGCAGTATTTAGGATAAAGTGAAATGATTTAAATTTCTTCATGAGTCTCCCGGTAACCATCTTTAGATATTTATTGACCGTTTTCTATTGATTGGGATTTTAAACTTTCTGATCACCTGATTTACTTCTTATTAGTTGGTATATTTCATCTATATTAACGTGTTTATTAATTGCGTTTTCATTTGAGTACCAGGCTTCTAGGAATTCCCTGGCACATTTGGTGTTTCCTCTGTTTAAGATTTTGACATTATCCCAATCAAATTGATGTCCATGATCGTCTGTATGTATTGATACTAAAGAATTTATATCATGTCTTTTCACGGCTGATTTGTGTTCCTGGATTCTTATTCGAAGGGGACGCCCACTTTGGCCGATGTAATGTTTGTTACAGTTCATACAATTTATTTTGTAAATGGTGTTAATTTTATCTCCCTTTTCTATCGGATCTTTTGGTTTGCATAAGATCGAATTAAGCGATTCAGCTGGTTTGTGTGCTACATCTATATCAAACGGTTTCATTATTCTAGCCGTTATTTCAGAGATGTTTCTGATGTATGGTAGGATGAATTGCTTTTTGGTCTTTGGTGATGGTTCTTTGTTGGTGCTTTCATTCGATTTTAAACACTTTTTGATGAAATTTTTTGGATAACCATTCTTCTTGAACACCGTTTGTAAGTATCTTTCTTCCATTCTTTTCAACTTTGGTGTGCTACAATGTGTTTGAATTCTTCTAAACAATGTCTGCACACAGTTTCTTTTGTGAGTAATTGGATTGTTGCTAGTATAGTTGAGTATTTGATCTGTGTGCGTTGACTTTCTATATACTTGTGTTTCTAAATTTCCTGTGTTGGTTCTCCTGATTAAGACATCTAAAAATGGGAACACCAACATATAATCTATCTAAAGAACTTTTCAGGAAGTTAAATTACCTAACAGAATCATGCGACCATTCTATCAATTCGTCAATTCAATTTCTAGAGAAAATCAAAAACATTCAGGTAGAAGACAATGAAATAATGGTGTCCTTTGATGTCACAGCATTATATACTTCGATTAGTCCAAAACTAGCAACAGAAACTATGCAACGATTACTCTATAGTGATGAAAACATAAAAACGCAATGTTCAACTTGGATAGAACTCATAAAATTATGCCTTACAACATACTTTCAATTTAATACTCAAATATATGAGCAAATAAAGGGAGCACCAATGGGATCGCCCATATCAGGATTAATAGCTGAAGCCGTTATGCAAAGATTAGAATTAATAGCTCTACCTATAATTAAACCGAAAATCTGGGTACGTTACGTTGATGATACATTTGTAATAATTAAGAGAAATGATTTAGAATATACCCATAAATTAATAAACAACATATTTGAAGACATCAAATTCACAAGAGAAGAAGAGTTAGATAACAAAATCCCATTTTTAGATGTCTTAATCAGGAGAACCAACACAGGAAATTTAGAAACACAAGTATACAGAAAGTCAACGCACACAGATCAAATACTCAACTATACTAGCAACAATCCAATTACTCACAAAAGAAACTGTGTGCAGACATTGTTTAGAAGAATTCAAACACATTGTAGCACACCAGAGTTGAAAAGAATGGAAGAAAGATACTTACAAACGGTGTTCAAGAAGAATGGTTATCCAAAAAATTTCATCAAAAAGTGTTTAAAATCGAATGAAAGCACCAACAAAGAACCATCACCAAAGACCAAAAAGCAATTCATCCTACCATACATCAGAAATATCTCTGAAATAACGGCTAGAATAATGAAACCGTTTGATATAGATGTAGCACACAAACCAGCTGAATCGCTTAATTCGATCTTATGCAAACCAAAAGATCCGATAGAAAAGGGAGATAAAATTAACACCATTTACAAAATAAATTGTATGAACTGTAACAAACATTACATCGGCCAAAGTGGGCGTCCCCTTCGAATAAGAATCCAGGAACACAAATCAGCCGTGAAAAGACATGATATAAATTCTTTAGTATCAATACATACAGACGATCATGGACATCAATTTGATTGGGATAATGTCAAAATCTTAAACAGAGGAAACACCAAATGTGCCAGGGAATTCCTAGAAGCCTGGTACTCAAATGAAAACGCAATTAATAAACACGTTAATATAGATGAAATATACCAACTAATAAGAAGTAAATCAGGTGATCAGAAAGTTTAAAATCCCAATCAATAGAAAACGGTCAATAAATATCTAAAGATGGTTACCGGGAGACTCATGAAGAAATTTAAATCATTTCACTTTATCCTAAATACTGCGCTGAAGATGTCGTCCAGAAAGACGATGAAAGCTCCGCAATTAAACCAAGGAGCTCAGAGAACACTATCAATTGCAAATCATCCACCTGAGTTACAAATCTTTTCTAGTAAAGTCAACTGCCTGACATTTGGAAGGATTTAACATAAGACCATTTGACTTAGACCAGTTGTGGATGTCCAGCAGAGAGCTATTAAGTTTGGAGCTGTCAGATTCGGAAGTGATAGGCAGTGATACAGTCAGATCATCTGCATATTTGACAAAGTTAGTTTCGTTTGAATGAGGCAGGTCATGTAGGAAGAAAGAAAAAAGAAAAGGAGAGAGGACAGCACCTTGTGGAACACCGGATTTTGTAACCATGATTTTAATCATAAGCATTTTAGTTTTAATTGCATTTCATACTACTACTATTATTATTATTTGCATTCGCACCTATGTTTCAATTCCCTGACCGGATTTAACTTCTTAAAAACCAAATGTGTGTATACGATTGATTGTACAGCTTGATAATAAATTCGTTGTTGAAAAGAGTCTCTCCGCTGAATCACTTGTTTTAATTTTCTATATGTTACAATGGGAATTTTCCATGAATATAAGCAATACTCCAAAAATAATTTTTATTCTCGTTCTATGTACACACACGTACAAAAAGTAATTATATATATATGTGTATTTGTGATGATACATTAAACAAGTGAATGAATTCGTCGAAAAGAGACACTTCGCTGAAATGTTTATCTTTATTTCCATGTTTGGAGGGGTATTCTTCATGAGAAAAGGATAGCCTACTTAAAACTTGGGCTGCCAAAAACTTCCACCTCTCTACTGAATATATATTTTCTCTCCTTTGGTTTGTTTTAATCAATTAAGATATATGACCGCTAATAGTGTTATCTACTCTTGTGTGTATTTAAAATGTTTACAAGCTCCTGATTCATAAGTTCCTACACAACTTAAAGTTGTGGGTGGTAATGTATCGTACCTAATACATGAGATAACTGTTCTTCGTTGATGTACTTGTGTCGCAAAATCCACTTCTGAACACCATACAAATGGCTTTCAACCAGATAACGTGGATTTCTTGAAAGAAGGAAACAAGGCAGATATGTCACATAATGGAATGGTTTGTGCTTCAGCTGAGAGAAAGAGAGAATTGTGTCACAGGAAGGATACACTGTCAACTAATAATACTTTATTTATTATTATTATTATTATATCCTTTAATTCCTAGAGGAACATAGGGCTTCAGCTGCGCGTTTTCTGCCAACTCTTCCACCCCACTCAAAGTCTCCCCATATGCTTCCATCTCCTCTTCACATGACCTTCTCCAAGTCACCCTTGCACTGACAACCAACTCGCCGCTTCCCCACTCGGGTTCCACTCCAGTGATGTCACTTGATGGTTTCCTCAGAGTATGGCCAATCCATCTCCATTTCTTCCTGCTTATTTGTTGCACAATCGGTTCCCACTGAGTTGGTTCGCTCATTGCCAGAGATCCCTCCCTGTTGGTGATCTTTTCTGGCCAACCATATGATCTTGAGTATTGAGCGAAGATAGCTAACTGTTGATGAAGGTCTGAAGTTTGTTTGAGATGCTCCTTATGACGCACCAAGTCTCTGATCCGTATATTGAGTAGCACTGACTTTACATAGGAGTTGAAAATCCGGATGTTATTTTTGATGCTGAGTGCTGTTGACCTCCACACAGACTTAAGAGTAATGAAAGCCTGCCTTGCTTTTCGATTCTGGCTTTGATATCCTCATCAGTTCCGCCTGTAGTTGAAACGATACTTCCTAGGTAGGTCGGTAGGTAAAGGAAGTTGTTTCTTTCAGGTTCCTCCCATTTATGCTGATTGTAGTCTGTTGTTGTTGCTGTTTTCTCTATGTTCACCTGAAGTGAGGTCCTGTATTTGATGCTTCTTCTGCCAACTTGTTACTTTTCACTTGCATATCTTCCAGTTTTTGGGAAACCAGACATATATCATCGGCGAAGTCCAGATCCTCCAAGTTTTTTGTGTGAGTCCATTTTATGCCTGTTTCCTTATTCCCCGTTGTCTGTCGCATTATCCAGTCTACCGCAATCAGGAAAGTCATTGGCGATAGTAGACAGCCTTGCCTCACACCCGTCCTCACCTCGAAGGATTCCGTAAGTTTCCCGTTGTGGGTTACTTGGCATTCAGCATTGTCGTATAACTGTTGGATGAGATGTATAATTGTCGATGGGACCCCCCGGCAGTAGTGAAGTAGTTGCCAAATGACCACTCGATCGACGCTATCGAAGGCTTTTTCAAAGTCGATGAAGTTGAGATAGAGAGGTGACAGCCATTCCAAGCTTTGTTCAATGATGATCTGTAGAGTGGCGATTTGATCAATACATGATTTGTTTCTCCTGAATCCAGTTTGTTTCAGTCGAAGTTTTTCATCTAGGGCTTGTTTGATTCTCTCCAGGATGATTCGGCTTAGTATTTTGCTTGGGATGGACAGGAGCGTAATTCCGCGCCAGTTTTTGCATTGACTTAAGTCTCCTTTCTTTGGTAGTTTGAATAAGTATCCTTTCTTCTAATCCTCGGGTACTTTGCCCTCTTTCCACATCTTCTCCAGCGATGGCGTCATCAAGTCCGCTGTTGTCTCTGGGTCCATTTTCAATGCTTCTGCTGGGATTCCATCTGGTCCTGCTGCTTTTCCAGCTTTTAGCATCTTGATGGCATTCAGGACTTCTGATTTCGTCGGGGGTCAGTGTTCACTGGTAGTTCTGCTTCCGTTGTTGGTATTGTTGGGCGCGTTGTAGGTGGTGGTCGATTTAGAAGTCTTCTGAAGTGTTCAGCTCAGGGTTTTCTTTGCTCTACCTCTTTGGTGATTGACTTTCCATTGTCATCCTTTACTGGCTTAATCTGTGTCGAACTTTACTTGAAGATATTGTACGAACGGAGAATATCATGCAGCAAACTCCTTTGAAAATACTGTACATTTTATAAATACTGTCCGGAATAGAGATGTTATTATTATATTATCATTATTAAATAAAAAAACTCTCATTATAAACAATATGATTTATAGATAATTAGTAGGCATATATCTCTGCTATGTGAAGTAATGATGACTATTGAGACGCCTATTCAAACGAGCATTAGTCAAGACTCTGTACCATAGAGCGAGGAGAATATGTTCTGTAGAGAAACTAAAGAAAGAATTTACAAATCTCGAAAAGGTGCTGAAAAACAACGGTTATCCTCAAAGATTCATTAACAAATATGGAAGAATGTGAAGGCTCAAATACCAAACAAATCACAGTTGAAAAAAAGCCTATCTTCATTCAACTAGATTTTTAAGGTGAAAACATCGCAGAAATGGTCAACAGAAGACTGAGAACGTCACTAGTCAGAGACTATCCTGCAGCTAAGTTGCTTCCTGTCCATCGAACAACATGCTCTTTAGTGCAGTCAAAAGTCGATAGATACCCTTCTCATGTTAACTCCAACTGTGTATACAAATTGACGTGTATCTGCCGGAGCAGAACAGAAAGAAGGGCACACGCACCTCCGATTTTCTGAACATGTGCCAAAAAGCCTACGTCTCAAACTCTTATAGTAGCGCTATTACCAGACATCTCCTCGACACGTGTCATGAGGTGGAAATCGAGAAATCCTTTAAAATTATCAATAGACAAAGGAGCTTCATTCTCCACAAGTATGCCAAAGCAATTTCTGTCAAACGTTTGAAACCAGATTTATGTGTTGAGAAAGAAGAAGTTATTAGTCTTTCCTTGCCCTGGTGACTGAATGCCTTTATTATCTCATTTGATTGCGTAATCTTTGTCTCTAACCTCACCCCTTTTATAATCTGTAATCTTGCTTGTCTCTTTTTTCTATGATTTGAGTTGAACTCAGTACACTGTTACATAATTTATGAGACCCTCTGTATCTAACGCATATTTTGTCTTTATTACGTAACTCCATTACAACTGTATGCATACAATGATTTGTTTAAACTTGAACTGCCTGTTTAAAAAATTTATAAGCACGATTTTCTGAGCAGTGTTCACTAATTGTGGAACTTTCTGTCAACTGACAACATGTAAAATTTGTAAAACGTTTCTGTACTTAAACCTTATAATTTTTTAGACTGTAAGCAGCTGATGAGAAACCAACGAAATAAGCGATAATGGTACTATATTATTCTGCACAAACCACATTGTTGTTCTCTTGCTTTATTCAAATTCATCAAGGGGAATCAAATGCATGAACTACCTATTCAAATACTGTACGAAATTAATAACTGTCAAAGTATGGAAGTATTGCTTTATAAGGATTTGAGTAATTGGTTACAGGATTTCATCATAAGTCGCGATCGGGTAGATAACCATTGGAAAACCACATGCGGGTACTGGACAGCTAATTCTTCAGCCTAGTTTGAGACTCTTCAGCAGCACGAGGTCCTGTGTTCGATCCGTCTATGTCGAAAACAGACAGACAGACAGTTCGATCCGTCTCGGTGGGTGCGTGCTGATGAAGAGTCCCAAACTGGACTGACGAAACAGATGTCTTGTAGTAATCTCAACTGGTTTTCCAATGGTTCTCTGTCCAATATCAACTCATGATGAAATCCTATCACAAACGTCAAGTTTATTTCATTACAAATAATGAGAGTTGGTGAAAGCTTTTAGGAAGCCAATTAACCGATATATAATCTTATACAGTGAAAGTAAAATAGGCATGAGGAGTTGTTTTTATATCTACACACAGTTCAAATCAGGGCGACATGCTCAAATTGCAAATGCGTCGAAGAGAGACATGGTATTACAGTTACTAGGAATCTGCGAGAACAAAATGAAAGGTAAGTAGGCTTTCGAAGTTTCCTAATCAATCAAGAACCTATTACTGAACAAATATGACGAAGAAAATGGAGACGGGTGGGAGCTGACAGTTGGGTCACATCGCATACCAACCAAACCCTCGACTGAAAAACGACGAAATGTACGTGAGTGACATAGAAGAGACCGTTTGAGGAGGAAATGAAAGTCATGGAGCCACCTAAAAAGGATTTCATATACATATATATATATATATATATATATGTTTAAGCTTCACTATTCCAAAGCAAGTGAAGGATAAACTGTCAAGTCTGACCATTCCAGTGTGCATTTATAAGTATAACTGCTCCTGTAGAGATGGTTATATTAAGTAGAACAACGACTTACCAGGTCTATTATCACCTCCTTGAGTATTGTTTAGAAAAGAAATCTTAAGGTCTATGAGAAGTCCCATGCTAGCATACATAATGCACACATAGCACAAAACTGATGAAATTTCAGCCCTAACCAATGTTGGCAAGCTGCTACCCAAATTCTATACTGTAACGACAGAAGATAAGGGCCAGACAACAGATCGTTTATTCAGAAAATCAAGAGATATTTATGTGAATTATTGTTAGCAGAGGAGTAATGTCTTCTGATTGGCTGCTTTCTTGCTGAATACTATTCTGTTATCTCTTTGTGGCCGTTTCTTAGAAAGTTAAGTCACATATCTGCGAATCCTATTTGCAGACGCCATATATGCTTTGATTGGTTGGTGAGCTCCTCAAGGTTAAGGTTTTCTATTGTTTTGTTTGTCATGACCCCAATTCGGGACGTAACATTGACGTAAATTGCTGTCTACAATTTTCGGCTTGCAGCTAGCTGTCACCACAATACGAGTTTGTGCACCGTCGATTTTTGATAAGCACAGCAATCCAAGTTATCTGTTCAGAAAAACTTTGTCCAATCACTTTCTCTCTCTCTCTTCTTCATAACTTTCTTCCTCAACTCAGATGCAACTAGAATAGCTTCGTCTTCTCCTGGTGACACCAAATAACTTAAAATATTATGTTTAATTTTACCACTATCATTTTCTCCATTCTTTTATGTCGCGATTGTAACAATGCTTTATGATGTAAGTCGCCAATTAAATTGAACTCGTCTTCAATTTTTTTATGTACCTGTTGCCAATTGATATGATCTCGTCAATAGATAGTATGACTGAATGGACATATATGGTGGGTATAATAAAAAAAACATATACTGACTCAATATTATTTTTATTATTGTTCCCTTGGGTTCCTATTGTGGAACAAAGGACTTCAACTGCACGTCTCCACTTGCCACTTCTGTCTTGCTTCTGCTGTACTTCTCACCTGCATCCCTGTTAGTTAGTCCATACTGTGTTTCAACGCCTCTTCACACAATCTCCTCCATGTCACCTTTGCCCAGACAACCCACTCGCTGCTTCCCTTTCGGCCTGGTTCCACTCGAGCGATGGCCTGACGCTCGCGCAATGTCACTCAGCGACGGCCTCCTCAGCGATTGTCCAATCCATCTCCACTTTCTCCTGCATATTTGTTGGTTGGCGATTGGTTCTTGTTTTGTTTGTTCCCAGCCATAGTTTCTTGTTGGTGATTCTTTCCGGCCCGGCCATCTGATTGATCTTCAGTATAGATCCAGTGAAGACAGTTGTAGTTGATAAAGGTCTGGTCTGCAACAGGCTGTTGGAAATATTCTTTTTGACCAACCCGCCAAGTTTCTGATCCGTATCGAAGAGCTGACTGACTTGACGTTGTTTGTATTGAAAATCTAACTGAATTTTGTTGTTGATGGTGAGTTGAGTGACAACGATTTCCAGATTGGTTTCAGGTTGGTTGGTGAATGTGTTTCTCGCTCGCCTTCCCGATTGTCGCTCGATTTGACATCCTCGTCCGTTCCGACTTTCTGTAGTTGAGACAGTGCTCCGTAGATGATAAGTGAATGGCGTAACCTCTCTCCCTCCCGTTGGTGGTGATTGACGCTGGATGTTGTTGTTGTTGGTTGGTTATTTTCATAACCTCCATCTTGTCTATGTTCACCTGGAGTCCTGTCTTCACCAGCTGCTTCTTCGACCGTATGTCAGTTTTCGCTTGTAGATCTTCGATTTTGTGACAGTGACATCAAACATAAATCATCTACGCGCGAAATCCAGGTCTTCTAGGTTCTTCACGTCGGTCGATCCAGCATATCCCTGTCTTCTCGTTTCCCGTATAATAAAAAAATACTGACTCAAGTGATGATATATTAAATACGCTTATTCACCCATGGTATCTTTCGCCTGAGTCCACACAAGACGATGTATGACCTGTCATTGTTGAAATATGGTCTTAATTAGGAAAAAACACGTCGTATTTGTGTTTTATTTTTTGTAAACCGCATTAAAACCCGGTCCAGGGCAGTGGAAATAGATTGTTCTGACTGCTAGGAGATTTGTTACAGGATTTCATCATGAGATGACATTGGTTAGAGAACCATTGGAAAACCACCTGGGAGTACTGGACAGCCAGCTGTTTCGTCAGCCCAGTTTGGGACTCTCCATCAGTACTCACCAACCGACAAGGTTCGAACCCAGGACCTTCTGGCTACAAGGCGAGCTCATATACCATTAAGCATTTGGGACCCGATCCAATGGCCAGTACATGAATTCTAACTTCTGCCAATTCACGACAGAGCGCGGCTACTAGCCACTGTCTTCGGCGAGTATTTGTTCTCACACCCGACGACCTGCTGCACCCTACTGGTCAGGACTTCTCACTAGAACCCCAGGTAACTACTACCTACCTGGTAGGAGATTCGACTAGAGTTCAAGGTGTAAGAAAAAGATGGTGGAATTTTAAAGTCATCCAACCACAAGATGATTTTAAGCCGATTTGTTTCACAGGCTTATTGAAATTCCAATAACGATGTTGTACTTCACCGATTATGGGTTGTTAGCTTTCACATCCAATTAATCATCTTTCCACTTCCGCAGGATAACTACCATTCAGTAAGCTATGTGAGGCGTCATATTATGTTATAACTGCATATTTGTAATCAATTTATTATCTAATCATTATGCTACGATAGTTATTTTTCTTTCTCTATCCTTAGAAATACACACATTCCCATTCACTGACTACACAGATTAAATGCACACGTGCCCTTGCCATTATTATTACTATTATGATGATAACCTTGACTATTATCGGTTTGATCATGAATTGATATCAGCAAGAGAAACACTAAGAAACCAGCTGTTTCGCCCAAATTTACAACTCTTCAGCAATGTGACTCCACCGAAGTTCGGACTCAGGATCTTCTGGTTACAAGGAGAGACCATAGACCATCCAGATACTTATGACCTGATCCAATGGCCCATGAATCCCAAATTTTTCTAATTCGTGATATATATATATATCGAGACAGCCAGGAGATATCTTAGGTGAGTAAATGTTCTCTAACCTTACATGATGAACTCTGGTGGTTATAACCTCTCATTAGAATACCAAGTAACCTTCCTATATACAGCCAGTCGCTAGTGAGTATCAAGTTAATTCTCAGGTGTTGACTATATTATCCACGAATTCATATGCCTGACCTGATGGCCTATTAACGACAATTTCTCACAAAAGAAACTGTGTGCAGACATTGCTTAAAAGAATTCAAACACACTGTAGCACTCCCGTGTTTGGTGAAAAGAATGGAAGAAAAATACCTACAAACGGTCTTCATAAAGCAGAATAGTTATCCACATAATTTCGTCAAAAAGTGTTTAAAAAATCGAATCACGAAAACCAACAACGAACCATCATCAAAGACCACAAGAAAATTCATCCAACCATACATGAGAAATATCTCTGAAATAAACAGTTAGAATATTGAAACCATTTGATATAGCTATACCACACAAGCCAGTCGAATCGCCTAATTCGACATTATGCAAACCAAAAGATCCGATAGAAAAAGGAGATAAAATTAATACCATTTACAAAATAAATTGTATGAACTGTAATAGGCATTACATGGACCAAAGTGGGCGTCCTCTTTCGAGTCAGCATCCAGGAACACAAATCAGCTGTTAAAAAACATGATATATATTCCTGTTTCATATCAATGCATATAGACAATTATAGACACCAATTTGATTGGGATAATGTCGAAATCTTAGACAGAGGAAAAACCAAAGGTGCCAGGGAATTCCTGGAAGCCTGGTAACTCAAGTGAATATACGATTAACAAACACGTTAATATAGACCAAAAATTTACGAACTTATAAAGAGTAAATCAGGTGACGAGAATGTTTAAAATTCAAGTCAATAGAAAATGATCAATAGAGATGTAATACAGATGGTTACCATGAGACGCAATTCTATCTATCATTCATGGAAAATTTAAATCAGTTCAGTTTGTGCTATAAAGTGCACTGAAGGGGATGTTGCCCAGCAGGGGGACGAGGAAAGCTCCGCAACTAAACCAACTAGCTCCTCAGAGAATACTATTAATTGCAAAAATTATTATTACACAGGATCAGGAGAACATAAAGTAGATGTGTTCCTGAAGCTGTATGTTCCACTTAGAACCCATCTATCAATCTACTACTACCATTACTACTGTGGTGAGAGCTGGCTGCTAGCCAAAGTTGGTAGACAGTAATTTACGTCAATGCCTCCAAAGCCTCAGGATGGCCGGGGGTGGGTGTCTTGCGCTGCGGGTTGGCCACCCCCACACCTCTTGAAATGCTCCCATATGACCGGGCGTCTTACATAGCCTCTCCTGAGGAAGTCCTACTCACTGCCTTCACGTGATGTAGGTGTTTTTCACCAAAGTGAAAGGGCAAAAGCGGATGCCCGGCGCTCTTCACCGGGTTGACTGTCCACTGGATGACAGTCTAGGGGAGATGGCTAAACCCTGACTCCAAACCTCCAACGACTGGCGTATGAAGCTCACCGGCAGACGTGTGGACAAAGGGTTTATTGGATGTCCTGGATGACTGACCCCATTCAAAAAGGCGAATGAACCGGACTCCGGTCACCGGCTTCCAATGGATAGTGGACTCCCTACTCCACTCCTACTGCCTTGTAGGTCACACTTGGTTGTGTAAAGGCTAGAGCAGCACTCTCAAACAAAGGCCGAGCGATTCTGGGGACATCACTCGTACCCAATTCCCATGAAACTTCATGGTTCATGAAGCCGGCTCATCCTCCCGTAGGAGATAGCCGAAGTAAAGTAAAGTAAGTCATGTTTATGTCCCTAATATTCGTTGTGAGAAAGATGAGAACAAAGGTTTTGCATAGGCGGATGCAGTTAACATATAGATGATCTGATATTCAAGAAACAGACACAAAGAAATGAAAGATAAACTTTCAGTGTGAAACAACCAATCAGAAGACTGTGTTTGTCAGCTAACAACAATCTATAATATGTACATGAAAATATATAAATATGTGTTGATTTTGTAAATAAACGATCTGTTTCCTGGCCCCTGTCTTCTGTTGTTACACTGTCTGTCTGTTTTCGACATAGAAGGTTGCACATATGTGCGGTAGTTCAAGTCGCCACACTCCCTCCGTGTAGCACACAAAGCAAAAGAAGAAAAGACAATAAACAGAGGTGTGAGACAAAGGAAAAGTAGTAGCGAAGATCAAAATAGTTTCATTTGAAATCATAAGTCACAAGGAGTGGATGCATCTGCGCTAGCCATCGAGAACGATGAGTTTGAGCCATGTCACCAATTGTTTCCAACCATTGGTTTTTACCGTCCCGAGGACTCCAACCAGTCAGGAAGTCTACACCTTCCTACGTGGCTTAGACTAACTCTTGTAGCATTGATATAAGAATAAAACTTGTGCACTGTGGTAGAGTGTAATTCCATTATGGTAAATTTTGTTTTGATAAAGTCTCACAGTGTTATACAGTAATATTTACTGATGACGTTTCGAGCACAATTTATTGCTCATAATCATATCAAGGTAATCACACGACTTCCTAAATTCATTTATATAGTTCCATTGTTTTTCTCTTGATTTTCACTTGATTTGATTGGTAATAGTATTTTCCATATTTCAGGTATGAGTGACGAGTCATTCCTATTGCATGTGTTGGGTGTAGACTCGATGAACAAGGATTCAGTAATCAACCTCTCTCTCCACCTACCTAGATTACTTTTTAGAATTTTAACCCTCTCCCACCCTATTGTGTGGTTGTGTGTTAGCGCATGCATTGCAATTGCTGAGCTTTTTTCTAAATTATTTATCTTCTCGGGGTCAACCATTCTAACCTTAGCCACTTATGATTAATTACAGCAATTATGTCACCCCCTATTATTCAATAATAGACCACTATACATTCTTCTAAGTATAAATACGACTGTACAGCCTCTGAAGATGATTTCGTCGATAAAGAAAATTTTCTTCGCTGAATCCGTCTTTTATTTTCTTAGCTAAATTTTTATGCTCTGACAATCTGACTACCCCTGACCTACTAGTTTGACCTATGTAGTTGACCTCTCACAGTCATTGCATGGTATTTTGTAAATAATATTATTTTGTCTAATTGGGTCAACTGGGTCCTTTAACCTACAGAGCTTGTCCCTGAGTGAGTTTGTAGGTTTAAATGCCACTCTAATTCCTATTTTATTCAGAATCCTACGTAGTGTCTCAGATGTCCCCTCTTTATATGGTATAACTGTGGATGACTTATATTCTTTCTTATTTATGTTATTATTACTAGTTTCACAATTATTTTTATTTTGTTTTTGGCCTTTAGTGATCTTCCTAATGAATTTTATAGGATAGTTATTCAACACCAACGCTTCTTCTATCTGTTTTAATTCATCATTTAGATCGTTTTTTGTGCTACTTAGTGCCACTGCTCGGTTTGCTAAACATTTAACTAAGCCTGCCTTAACAGTTAAAGGATGAGACGAATTAAAGTCTAAATATCTATTAGAATGCGTTGGTTTTCTATAAACACTAGTGTGTAGTTTGCCTTCTTCTATTCGTTTTATTTTACAATCTAACATAGCTAATTCTCCTTGTTCATTTTCTGATTCAAATGTGAATTTTCTTCCCTCAACTTGTGAGTTTATGTGTGTCAAGAAGCTAGAGATGTGTTCTGTTTTTAACACTGTGAAAGTGTCATCCACATATTTCCACCATATTTTCGGAGTAGGGTTAAATGTATTGAGGGCACTATTTTCCCAGCTATCCATAAATATGTCTGCTACGATAGGGGATATTGGTGATCCCATTGCTACACCTTCTGTTTGTCTATATATTTAACTGTTAAGGCAGGCTTAGTTAAATGTTTAGCAAACCGAGCAGTGGCACTAAGTAGCACAAAAAACGATCTAAATGATGAATTAAAACAGATAGAAGAAGCGTTGGTGTTGAATAACTATCCTATAAAATTCATTAGGAAGATCACTAAAGGCCAAAAACAAAATAAAAATAATTGTGAAACGAGTAATAATAACATAAATAAGAAAGAATATAAGTCATCCACAGTTATACCATATAAAGAGGGGACATCTGAGACACTACGTAGGATTCTGAATAAAATAGGAATTAGAGTGGCATTTAAACCTACAAACTCACTCAGGGACAAGCTCTGTAGGTTAAAGGACCCAGTTGACCCAATTAGACAAAATAATATTATTTACAAAATACCATGCAATGACTGTGAGGTCAACTACATAGGTCAAACTAGTAGGTCAGGGGTAGTCAGATTGTCAGAGCATAAAAATTTAGCTAAGGTTAGAATGGTTGACCCCGAGAAGATAAGTAATTTAGAAAAAAGCTCAGCAATTGCAATGCATGCGCTAACACACAACCACACAATAGGGTGGGAGAGGGTTAAAATTCTAAAAAGTAATCTAGGTAGGTGGAGAGAGAGGTTGATTACTGAATCCTTGTTCATCGAGTCTACACCCAACACATGCAATAGGAATGACTCGTCACTCATACCTGAAATATGGAAAATACTATTACCAATCAAATCAAGTGAAAATCAAGAGAAAAACAATGGAACTATATAAATGAATTTAGGAAGTCGTGTGATTACCTTGATATGATTATGAGCAATAAATTGTGCTCGAAACGTCATCAGTAAACATTACTGTATAACACTGTGAGACTTTATCAAAACAAAATTTACCCATAATGGAATTAACTCTTGTAGATTTCATTGACTGGTGACATGTTTTGGTTTGACCTCCGCTAGCTCTTTTCCAGCGTGACCCTATATCAGCTAACATTGCTCGTCGAGGAAGGCGATGACTAGGCTAGGCATACGTAACACATGTCCTAACCATCTCAGTCTATGTAACTTCACAACCTCGTCGATTGATTTCCCCTCCTTACCTAGAACTCGACTAAGGCCGAACCTCAATAATGCTCACCTTATTATACCAATTCACGCGAGAGATAGAACGCAGGCACCTATGATCAAAGACAGCTAATCTTTTCATGTCTTCCACTCTAAATGGCCAGGTCTCACAACTAGCCATAAAGAAGGACGGAGCGGACTGATGAGCAGTACACCCGCCCTATGGTCGATATCCAGCCGGATATCACGTTTACTAAGCCACAGACGGCGTAAACTGGCATATACGAAACTAGCCCTCTGTATCCGTGCCAAGATTTCGTCAACGATCAACCCTTCTGGCGCCGGCTGATGCAACTTTCCAAATAAGTGAAGCAGTCAACGGGCTCTACCACTTCACTCCCTATTTGTAAGCTAGGAGTGAGTCAGTGTAGTTCAGTCCTGTAACAACATCTCCCTTTTTTTTGTTTTTTCGACTACAGCTTGATTCCACACCGTATTTTTTGGTACAGGCATGGAATTTTCAGCATGAATACGACTTTTACATTCAGCTGAATCGATAGTAATCTGTCTGGCTGGCTGTTTTCGACATAGAACTTTGCACATATGTGCACCAGTTCAATTCGCCACACTCTCTCCATGTAGCACACAAACCAAGACAAAAAAAGTAGCATAAATGCATAATAGAGACAGTAAACAGAGGTGTGAGACAAAGGAATAGGCGTAACGAAGAACAATATAGTTTCATTGGAAATCATAAGTCACAAGGAGTGGATGCATCTGCGCCAGCCAGCCATTGACAACGATTTTGAATCATATCATCAATTGTCTCCAACCGTCATTTGTTTTTACCGTCTTGAGGACCCCAACCAGTCAGGAAGTCGACACCTTCTTATGTGGCTGACTTAGACTAACTGTTGTTCCTTTTTTTCATTGACTGATAAAGCGATGTTTTGGTTCAACTACCACTGGCTAACTCTTTTCCAACCTGATCCATCCCACATCAGCTAACATTGCCTGTCGGTCGAGGAAGGTGATGACTAGGCTAGACATACGTGACACATGTCCTAACCGTCTCAGTCGATGTAGCTTCACAACCTCGTCGAGGCCTAAATTCAAGTGCTACTACTATTACAAAACAGAAGACTTTTATAAATACGCTTCTATTATATATATATATATATATATATATATATATAAGTAATATATGTACAGTAATGTATATCGCAAAAATGTTTGCTTATTTCCCCTTCTGCTCCTTCACAGTTATAATTGTGATGAATAAATAGATATCAGGAAGACAGTAATAATAATAATAAATTTATCTTATTGAATTGGCAAAATTCTGGTGCAAAAATATATGAAAACTGATTGTTAATAATAATAATAATAATAATAATAATAATAATAATAGTAACAATTATAGTAGTATAAATAGTATTCCTCTCACCGCCTCCCCCTCCACTCAACCACCCACCCAACTTCACACATCCTTATCACACAAAATCAAATATAACAAATATTTCAGAATAACACAACATCAACAGATATACTGGCGATGATAAGAATGACGCCAGAACCTATGACACACACACACACACATACACACAGAGATACATACATACACACAGTCAGAATGTACACAATACAGCAGCGAAAACAGGGGCGGCATTCTTCAGTTCCCTCATTATTACACTTCTCCTTGGATATGGCGTGTGTACGGTTGTACGCGCATACACCACACTACTACAACTACAACGTGTCGACAGGCGAATGATGTTTACATCTATTACAATAATAGATAGACAAAAATAGAGGAATATAATTATAATAATAATAGTATAATAACAAGAATGAAGAAAGGTCATCCCACAAAACGTAACAGAGAGAACAAGGCATAATAATAATTATACCAAAAAGGGTACTTGTTAAGCAGCGGCAGCAACGCTAATATCATCGATCCATTGACAACCAGCAAAACCAGAAACGATGTACCTCAGTGTGTGTGTGTGGGGGGGTGTATGTGTGGTGCAGTAGGTAGAAGGCACAAGAAATACAGCATAAAGACATAGTAGAACGTACGTGCAGTGGGGTGGGGGGAGGAATGGAGAAAAAGATAAGTTAAGCTCTCCATTCTATGTATGTGTGATTTCGATTTTCTTTGGTTGCGTTTCTGTTGGCAAAACACAAGCGCTGTGTGCATGTGTGTGTGTGTGTGTATGATGGAGGCAGAGAAGGGAGGGTGGGTGGTGTGCCTGATGGAGAAAACAGTGTACTCTGTGTGTTTCAGCTGTGAAAGTGTCTTCTTTTCATATAAAGATATATATATATAACAGAGGAGAGACCATAATAATAACAAAAGACAGCAGTCAGTTATCAGAATACAAGCGTCACACAAGCATTGTGACATTGAACAGCTGACGTATTATAGATATATACTTCCACGATGACCGGGTCAAGAAACACAAACAGTCATAACGTCTTACAACAACAGTGAAAATCACAGTTAACTGTATTTATATATTCTATATAGTTTAGGCATCTGTACATTCATACATACACAGACAGATAGATAGATAGATATATCCTTTTGTCAAGGCGGCGGTGATCGGTTATAAAGCAATCAATCATATATGAGCAGGAAATGAGTAATACACAGAGATGGTTGGAAGACACTATTTTCTCATCCCATTTATCAACTGACTGGACTGACGGAGTAGTAGTAGTAGCAGTAGTAACTATGACTAAAATGTATAAAAAGCAGCTGATAAAAGAGATAAAAACTGGTGAGAGACAGAGAGAGAGAGAGAGAGAGAGAGAAAAGTATTCACACACGAACACACACAGACAAGCATGCAGTCCTCTCCTATTTATCGATCTTCAAACTTTGGGAAGACAAGAGCTGGTGAAGCAGAACGTGGTGATTTACACTTCGGTGATGATGATGAATTCCCACTGGGACGAGAACCAGAAGTAGAAGCGGATGCGCCGCCAACACCACTATTAGTATGTCCAATAATTTTTTTACGAAATGAATATTGTAGATAATTTAGGCTATCTGATCGTTGGCTTGTAGTAATACTGCTGTTTTGTTGAATTGTTGACGGGCCAAGTGAACCAGCTCGCATACTACGATAAATCGGTTTCATTGTATTCAGACTGCTAATTGTAGAACCACTGCTACCACTATTATTGGCCGTATCACCAGTTAACGTGAGCATATCTCCATCAATTAATGATATCTGCTCTGGATCTTGTTCTTGTTGTTGCTGTAATTCTTTTAAACATTGACGCAATGCAATCAATTGTTCAATCCATACTTTTTTCACAGCTGAATTTGACATACGTAGATAACGAACATTTGCAGCATTATGACATGAAGTGAACTTTTCATGTTTGTCAACATGATCAAAGTGTATACGAAGACGACAATTTAAACATTCCAATGCTTTTGGTGGATTCAGTAGGTCAGAACAATTTTTATGACAAACATCACATAATACATTGCCTAAATGAAAACGCATTAATTGAAAATTATGACTCATCCATTGAATAGATGTTGAATTAGTATTAGTGTTAATAGTACCACTATTATTATTAGTAGTAGTAGTATGATCTTGACTGGATTTACTGGAAGACTTCAATAGTGATGAAGATAGGGAATTTTGTGTGCCAGAAGACACTATACTCGTCTCACAGACATCTAATTCAGTGTCTTCATTATTATTATTGTTATTGGAATCATAAACCTGATGATGTACTACTTTAGAAGCAGCAACAGTAGTAGTAGTTGGATTTTGATAGAAAATTTGTATAGTTTTACTCAGATCTTCTTTTTTCGCATGGATTAAGTCTAGCTCAGTAGCTTCACGTACATGCATTATCTAAAAAAATCAATAAAAAAAGAGAGAAAAACTAACTGTTAGCTATGAAGCTAGATATGTTTTATGCATATATTGATAATGATAACCTGTTCTAGAATCGAAGACATATTTCCCAATACAAATTTAAAACAAGCAATAAAGGGGTTAATAAAAGAGGATGATTTAATGAATTCATCAAATTTATCTAAGAATGAATATCCTGAGAAGTTCATTAAAAAATACTCTAAAGAAACCACACACACCCTGCAAAACAATTCAAAACAGTTCCGAAGAAACCTGTCTACATCAGTTTGCCGTTCAAAGGAGATGATGTACAGGAAGTAGTCAAACAGAAACTCGATAAAGCCGTCAAGAGAACTTATTATGCTACAAAACTCATCCGTGTTCCTTAACACCACCACCAAGTGACAGTGCTTCAACAATCTGGGAAAGACTAGTCACCAATCCTCGACACTTCAAACTGCCGCGTATATCAATTTGAGTGTGTTTGTGGAAGCAAATACATAGGTCGTACGGAAAGGCGATTGTCTACTTGCATGATGGAGCATTTGCCAAAATGGTTGAAAACAGCTGAGTGCAAAGTCCCAAAATCCTCAATAACAAAACATCTCGTGGATTACGGACATGATATCGACACTGTCAAGTCATTCGCCATTGTCAGTAAACAAAGAAACAAAAAGATGCTTGTAATTGCAGAGGAGGCTTGTGCAATTCGAATTTACAAACCCACTCTCTGTATACAAAAGGAGATGGTCGTCACTCTGAATCTACCATGGTAATACGTTTTACTTATTATTCCCTACTTGTTATTACTACTATTCTACCTCTTCTTCTTATTATTATTGTTTTTATTCTTGATTTATTTAAAACTATGCTTTATCCGTAAGGTTATCTTAACTCACTTCAACACTATTAAAATTGTTATTATAACTATTACTATTGATATTAGTCTGTTTACAATTCTCGTTATATTCCCTAATGACAAATTGTTTATCTAAGTGATGTAATTGAAGCGTAATGCAATTTATCTTAATTTTGATCTCCCATACTCTCTCTCGCCTTATCTATTTGAACATGACCTGTAAAACATTCGCACGTGTCTTTCTGCATGACCAATTGAATATAGCTTGTTTACTTATCTACCAATGTAATTTCAAAAGTATATATATATATATATATATATATATATATACACGTGTATGTAGAGTATTCAGTAGCTGACGTGTTCTACCGAAATTTGATGAAGTCATTAAATCCTGCTATATTAACCTTTATTGCTTGTTTTAAAATGATAACCTGATTGGACAATTTTTCATTGGTTTATTTTCGGCTTAATTTTTTTTTCATGATATCGAACAGCCAATCAGATTTCTCTATTTATGGCTTACGTTTCTGAGATTTCGTGCATATTGTATACGACGTACGTTGTTGAATTAAAAAAGGGGGTTGTTATCGTTCAGATCGTCATTTTTACCAATCTGATTTTTGTGTCTGATCTACAGTGTGTGGAAGATCAACTGGTTATAGTGTCGTGTTATGCAGGCGCCTTTCTAATCAAGTTAGAAAAACCGGAAATCAAGTGTTACTTTATTATCACAGTGTCTAACTACCTATACCTACAGTATATGAGTCGATGGTTCAGTGGTACAGTGTTCACTAAACACAAATACACACACACGTACACGAGAGGTTACAGTTTAATTCTCGACCGATGCATTTCTAAACGTCATCTAGCCAGCAGTAAGCGCTTGGAAGGCATGGAGCTAGGCTAGGCACAATTCCATCTCGTTAAAAACAATACAATCCCTAGTGGAACTTCAAAACTTGAAGTTATATTTCCACTTGAAGGGATATTGGTCATGAATAAATAATCAATAAATTCTAGCATACGCCCACGTTTCCCTTCTTTACCGGGCTTACTACTATTGGCTAAGCAAGGTTCAGGAGTATGTCGACCAGGGATTAACTTCTAGACCAGTTGAAACGTGGTTGGTGAGTATTCCACCAATCTCTGAAACCAACAATGGAAAATCAATACTCCTATGCTTACTTCATAGAGGCACACGAAAATGCAATAAATAACAAATATGTGGGGAGATGGCAGTAACGTAGGTGGCACAGCGGTAGAAAATACTCGCCGACTATGCATATGGTCCGGGGTGCGATCTCCAGCTACCAATGCACTCATTTGCCTTGCTAAGTCAGTAATCAGACCGGTAAAAGAAGGAAGGTTAGGCAACCCTATCCTGTAAAAATAAACACCACTGCTACCGAAACTTCAAGTCTCTAGCTTGAAACACACTATGTTCCAGTGGGGGAACGTAAATGAATTCAAAAAAAAAGGTGGGAAGGGCAGTCGAAGGAACGAATTAAAGTTTTGAACACCACTTCACTTATTTCAGCCAGGTGTTCAGCTAGTTGAACAGTAGTATTAACAACGCTCATATCATGTGTAGTTGTTCATGCCGTAGTTCATGATGATGAGTAAGTTTATTCCGCATAACTAAATTCTAGCAATCAGAAGCAGAAGAATCGAGATTTGATGAGATTATTTATATCACTTAAAATGATACGTATCAGAAACTTGGTGGGCGGGTGACAAAGAATATCTCCCCCAACAGCCTGTTGCAGACCTATATCAACCAACAACTGTCTTCGCTGGCTCTATACTGAAGATCAATTAGATGGCCGGGCCGGAAAGAATCACCACTGACAAGAAACTATGGGAACAAACAAACAAAACAAGAACAAACCAATCGACAACCAACAAATATATAGGAGAAAGTGGATGGAGATGGATTGGACACACTACTCGCTGAGGAGGCCGCCGCCCGGTGACATCGCGCGAGCGTCAGCCTATTGCTCGAGTGGAACCCGACAGAATGGGAAGAGGCGAATGGGACGTCAGTGCAAGGGTGACATGGAGGAGATCGTGTGAAGAGGAGGAGTTGAAACGCAGTATGGGGTAACATGGATCCAGGCGAAAAGTACAGCAGAAGCAAGTGGAGATATGCAGTTGAAGCCATATGTTCCACACTAGGAACCCAAGGGAACAATAATATAATAATAAGCTAAACGACACAAACACCGAATATCTGAAAATGAGACATAATAGTGAGACAGGTGTTTTATAGTTATTTAAAGCTACACAATTCTTGGTCAGTAAAAATAGACTAGGAGGTCGCGTTTTTGGTTTTAACCTCAATCAATGTAGATCAATCAAACACTTTCATTGCAGAGATATTTATTTTCACTTATTCACTCGTTTATACACAATCACAACAACAACATGTCACAGAAATATGTGGAATGCATTCTACCTGTGTAACTAATCTACTCTACATTTTACGTCTATCTGTTGCCCCAGATAACCTACACTATACCTACCTCCCAGCTTTGACTACCTACCTACCTACCTACCTACCTGCCTGCCTATCATCTATATAGATAGAAGTTGGTATATTGGTGCCAGTTGATGCAAATACACACTTAAACACACACACATGCACACACGAACACAACAACAATAAATAAAAAGAGGATGAACACATGCACGTACACACATACACCAGACATTGTTTCCATGTTCCTCTAATACAGTACGTAACCAACACCCTATATCTAATGTACTAGACAAAGACTGATGACTTTTGTGTAGTCAAAATAAGTAGGTGTAGAGAAATCAATAAATTCGCCATGCATACATACATGTATCTTCAGACAGATGATAAGTAATGAAATAGGCATTCTATCTATATCAAGTGATTTCTCATACAAATATACAAACACAATGATAAGGCGATAAGCAGTTTGTTTTCTTGAATAGTAATATTAAATGTGATAATAATTGTTTTGTTTTGTCTTACCTTAGGTCTCTTCAACAATGGCATTCTCTTTCAATGCAGACAACAGTAGTAGTGACACTCAAGGTTAGCTGTTCGTCCACATGACAACCAATCTCTCTTGTATCGCAAATTACTATATATATTCCCTACAGGCATAAAATGGACCCTTACAAAAAACTTGGAGGATCTGGACTTTGCCGATAACACATATAATATATATCTGATTTCCCATAAACTGGAAAATATGCAAGTGATGAAAAGCAACAAGTTGACAGTGGAAGAAGTATCAAAGATAAGACATCCTTCAGGTGAACATAGAGAAAACAAAGGTGATGAAGATACCTGGCCAACACCAACAGACAACAATCAGCCAGCATAAATGGGATGAACCTGAAAGAAACAACCTCCTTTACCTACCGACCTACCTGGGAAGCATCGTTTCAACTACAGACGGACGGAACTGATGAGGATATCAAAGCTACGAGGATCGGGAAAGCAAGGCAAGCTTTCATTACTCTCAAGTCTGTGTGGAGGTCAACAGTCCTATTCAGCATCAAAAATAAGATCCGGATTTTCAACTCTAATGTGAAGTCAGCGCTAATTACCATACGGATGGGAGACTTGGCGCGTCATGAAGAGCATCTCAAACAAACAACAGACCTTCATCAACAGCTGTTTCTGCTCACTACTACTCAAGAACAGATGACCGGCCAGAAAATATCAGCAATAGGGATCTCTGGGAGCGAACCAATCCGGCAGGAACCGATTGTGCAAAAGTAAGCAGGAAGAAATAGAGATGGATTGGCCATACTCTAAGAAACCAAACCATCAAGTGACATCACTAGACAAGCCATCGCTCGAGTGGAACCCGAAAAGGATGCCGTAAGTTGGTCGTCCAAGTGTAACTTGGATGAGGTCATGTGAAGAGGAGTCAGGTGAAAACTTTAGCAGAGAACCGAACGCAATGGAGACGTGTGGCTGAAGCCCTATCTTTCTCTAGGAATTGAAAGAAATAATAATAATAATTCCCTACAACGAAAAACAACACCGCTTGATTCAAACGTACAATCTAGACCAAAGGGGATTCGATCAACCAGACCAACGAACTTTCAAACGTCCTCTTATGACAGACTGTATAAATCTCAAGGAAATGGGGATTTCGAGGGTGGATGAGACTAGCAACACTACAATTCGTAAAAACAACACCATCCTAACTGGAACTCCAAAGCCTGAAACCTGATGATCCATTAGGAACGCAACGAATAGAAACAAAAACAGAAAACAAGAGACAACATAATCCTTACAAACTACACACTTCGACCAGCATCAGATTAAATCTTTTGATAACTAATAGATTCTTAATGGTTATATAATTTGAACTGCCGTGGATAGAGGAGATCACAAGGAGTGAATGCATCTGCACCATTGTTAACGACCTCCAGCCATTGATCCTTAGAATCCCGAGGAACCCAACTAGGCAGTCTATGCCTACTTATTGTGAGTGACTCAAACCAATAGTCAGAGACCACATGGATTGGTTTGACCACTCCTAACTCTTATCCAACCGTTTATCCTATATGCCATTTAACATTGTACGTCTCGACAAGCGCTATCGCTAGCCATGCGTAACACATGTCATAGACATTTCAATCGATTCACCTTCACAACCTCACTGATTGATTTCGTCTCCTTACTTAAGTGATTCGTTTCAAATTAGAGATGGCCTCTTTAATCCCAGGTAAAAATGGTGGACCAATGTCTACATCCTATTCACTAGGGTGTCAGCTGATAGGCAATTTCGGCATGCCTGTAGGCCAGTTGAATTGCTCCACGAAATGTCCACCTCCACCCCAACATTCCAGCAATATACACACGCTATGGGCGCCAAGAGATGCGTCAGAGAAAATCTTATAGTTTCTGAGAGGACTAGGATACTTCCTAGACATCAACTTTATATTTCATATCCTGTGGTGCATTGTTTGAAATGTAAACGCTACGCTGTTTCTTTTTCTTATTTACCTTTTGTATTTTTGCCGTTGGTTTTTTTATCTATTTATTTATTTATTTTGATTTTAAAAATCTTATAAAATTTATCAGATAATTAGATGCAATATATTGTAATGCACTCTGTTAATTCCATACCTGTACCACAAATACTGTTTGGAATAAAGCTGTTATTATTATTATTATTATTATTATTATTATTATTAGACACCCAGACCGATTTAAATGGTTGTCTTAAGGTGCCACCCAGCGAGTGCTTTTGGTCTGAAGTCGGATCCACAAGTTAGTAGAGCAGCGTCAGGAGCTAGATTCCCACGGTTTTTGGTGAACTAAAAAGATTCATACACCATCCGATCCTTTTGGAATCTGGAACCCACACATACATGATAGGTATGGAATAAAGGTTTCCTAGCTGCTCTAGGAAGACCACTATGTCCACTACCAGTCCACGCTGGCTGTAAATGTAAATGCCAGACGACCAAATTCAGTATGTGATCTTTATGAGGAGTACCTACCTCTGTCACGTGAAGTCAGTCAGTCAATAAGACTTCCTTGAAGGCCGAGGTCTATATGAAGTTGTAGCCACATGAGAAAGTATTTCAACAGAAGTAGTGAAGTCTATCCACTCTCGACCATATCAAGTCCTAAATCGAGGACATATCCAGCCATCATAACTCCTGATACAAACAAGAATATAAGCTAGGATCTCTAAGTCAACAGATGAGATGAGACCAAGTCTACATACAAAGTAACTCACATAAAAATTATATCATTATCATTAAGGGGAGATACAATAAAAGAAAACCCAATAATGTCACATAGTGTGACATCTTTCTTTTCTGTTATTAGACCCCACAACATTATTCAGGTCAGACGTTGATAAAAGACAATTTTATGCAAATGACAAAAGTTACCAACCAGGAGGAGGAGGAAGCGAGAGAAAAAAGTAAGTGTACTTATGTACATACGTCAGTTGAACAACAACAACAACAACAGCTAGAAATGATAAATACATCACATGTTGAGGACATAAAAGGAGCTTAAAACTACGCACGCACACACACCCACAAACACACAGAGAGAAAGTAACAGTTACTGAGATTCTGTATACAAAGATATGCACATGCATTACGTAATAATGTTAAGAGAGATTCGTAAGTTGAACTAATTTCCTAATCAAATAAATGTCACTGAATCGATTTACGTCGAATTACTTCACTGTAGATGATGCCTACGCACGCACACACACACACACGCATACACACAGAGATCACTTCACTTATTACTCGGGAAGTTGTGTATTCATTCAGCTCTCCTCCTAATGGAATAATTGCTGATGAAATATCTCACGAATGATACAAAAGGCTTGTGCATTCTACCCATCCCCCTTTACTGCTCCCCATTAATCTTTCCTGGACTACTAAAGAAAGACTTTGCTTTGCTGAGAAGGGCACTAAAAGCCGTTAGTAGGGCAAGTGGGATATCGTTAAGCCAAACTGGTTAATACTATTGTGGATAGACATAAAATGTCATTTGAGAAAGTAGAGAATACTATATTGTCAGACCCCAAGCATCCTCTCTATACGCAGCTGGCTCCTTGCATTTAATCTGGCACAACCAGAAGCAGCTATAGGAGGTTATATGCTAGGACTACGAAGTACAAAAACTCAACAATGTCATATCTGGAACAGCTGTTATGTGATAAGAAATGACACGATCAACTTACTGCGGCACTCTAACAAATAGTCCCATTAGCTTTTGTTTTGCTTTCTTCGTTACTATTATATTGTTGTTCACATCTTATATTATACACTAATTTTATATTTCATATCCTGTGATCCATTGTTTAAGGTGTAAACGCAACGTTGTTCATTTTATTTCTTTTTATTTATCTATTTTGTTTTTGGTTGTTGCTTTTTTGATTTTCAAGTCTTATAAAATTAATGAGGCAATTAGAGGCAATATATTGTAATGCACGCTGAAAATTCCATACCTGTACCACAAATACTGTTTGGAATAAAGCTATTATTATCATTAATATTATTATTATTATTATTTACCAACACACACGCATCAGTCATATCAGGTGTGAATGTGATATATTATCATTCTGCTGCCGCGCATCCACAGATAGACGTGTATATTTCTCTCTGTTCTCCCTTTACGGCTGTGAAATATGACCATTGGAAGGTTAACTGCCCTTGATCACAGATGTGCGCATTCCATCTTGTCTTACGTGATATAATATAGTGAGTAATATATATTTGAGGAGGGTAAGGAGTGGATCGATTGAGATGGCTACAACGCGTGTTGTGTATGCATTCCAAGTCAACAGGCATTAAATTAAAGTTGTCAAAGACTTAGAGGTGGTTCAATCCAAAAACATTTCATCAAGTTCATAAAATCTTTGATAATTTGGTTTAAACTATCCAGCCAGTCAGTCATGTGGGGGAGGTGTAGAGAGACAACCTACTTGAGTTCCTAGGTTCCTGCTAAGATCTAATGACTGGATGATATGGTTGAAAAGCATTCTTGGAGTCGTAGATGTATTCACTACTTGTGATCTCCCTTATATCCTCTAAGCCGTCATATTTCCCCCATGTCACACTATGGCCCTTACAATTGTTTTCAACTTGTTTCTTCTCCTCTACTGTGTATAGTGTATATAAAAGTGTGGCAAGTTGAACTGGTACACTTCTGTGCAGACTTCTATGTTGAAACTCACTCGGTGAGTCAGCGGTTACAAGGGGAACCCCTTTAGGGTTTCAGACGTTGATTTTGACACCAGTACGGATGGTGTTTCTCTTACGAAGCCGGTTTTCGCTAACTTAACATCGTCCCTCTCCCTCTCAGCTCCAACCTTCCCACTTCCCCGAGCTTATTGTCCGTTAGTTATTGGGTGACGTTTAGGAATGTGTGTCACTCAAAAATTTGAACCTGCACTTCTGTGTAGTTAGTTGATCAACATTTTACGATTGAATCAGAGGCGCTGTTTGCGATTGTGAGGTATCGAATTAATAATTTGCCACTGTCTGTCTGTCTGTTTTCAACATAGAACTTTCCACCGATGTGCAACAGTTCAAGTCGCCACACTGCCTTCATGTAGCACACAAAGCAACAGAAGAAAGTAAAAAGAAATGCAAAATAGAAACAGTAGGCACGGATATGAGACAAAAGGAATAGTAATAACGAAGAACAATATAGTTTCATTAAGTATTATTCACAAGGAGTGTATGCATCTGCGCTACCCAATGAGAACGATTTTGAACCACATCACCGATTGTTTCCAACCATCGATTTTTACCGTCTCGAGGATCTCAACCATTCAGGAAGACTACACCTTCCTACGTGACTGGCTGGCTTAAACTAACTGTTGTGTATTTCATTGACTGGTGACATGTTTTGATTTGACCGCCGCTAGCTCTTTTCCAGCCTAACCCTATGTCAGCTAACACTTACCATCGAGGAAGGCGATGGCTAGTCATGCAAGCGTAACACATATCCTAACCATCTCAATCGATGTAACTTCACAGCCTCGTCGATTGATTTCCTCTTCATACCTAGTACTCGACTGAAGGCTAACCTCGATACTGCTTATCCTACTATACCACTTCACACGCATGGGAGATAGAACTCAGGCACCTATGATCAAAGACAGCTAATGTTATCATGTCTTCCACACAAGAAGTTGATAGTCATATTGAACAGTTAACCATCAATCTCTTGAGTTCGAATAGCGTTTCAAGAATTTCACAAAAGGTAACATATATATGGGTCTTAAACCAAAAACTAGGATCTTTAGTCAATAACATATTGAGCACATTAATGGAAGTGTGGAATTCGGGCACTGCGGGGGTAGCGCATAACTCCATATCAGATAAGTCAGTGTGATATTATGGGGCGTGCTACTGATAACACTTATCAGTAGTATAATAAAGAGACGTTCATCGGCGGAGAGATAGATTTGACGTCAAGAGAGAGAGCAAATGAACCAGCGCCTTGAGGTGACAAAACATAACATATGTAAAAAACGGTAATACAGTATATATATCACAATGGCTGCAAAGTGGGGAGGGAGTCGGTGAGATATTTCGAGCACAATGTATTGCATAATAATCACTGACAGAGTATTTTATACTCCCAGCGAATTGCCTAACTTGTTTTAGTATATATCGGTTATTTTTCAATGCCTATTACTTTGCAATAATAATCTGAAAAAAGGGATTGCGTCATAACGATTGCACGTGTGTTTGCTGTTAGTTCTATGGACAGAAAATCAATAAGTTATCCCTTTTTCTCTCCGACCACCTATATATATGAGGTAAGTCAGTGAATACATCCTGATTGATATGATTATGAGCAATAATAAATCTCTCTCGAAAACATCATTAATATATTATTGTATAACTGTACTAATATATATATATTCAAGTATTGGTTTAGTAGGGATTTTGTTCGATTGGCTGGAGGAGGATTCCATCATGAGCTGACATTAGTTAGAGGAACCATTGGAAAACCTGCTAGGGAGTACTGCCAGACAGCTGTTTCGTCCTAGTTCGGGACTCTTCAACAATACGCAGCACTAACACCCAATGGTTCACTAACTGATGTCAGCTCATGGTGAAATCCTCCTCCAACTAATCAGACAAAATCCCTACAAAGCCAATAATTGTATATATATATATATATATATATATATATCAAACAAATTCACCCTACATCAGATGGTTAGAGGCAATCTATGAGAAGCCCTGCTGAGACCTAGACTTCGTGCTAGTTGACACTCATTCACCAGTCAGGAAGGCGTATCTGCAGCCTTGAAGGAAATCATTATTATTTCTGAGGTTCGAACCCGCGTCAGTGAGTGCTACCTGCTGTCAGAGCTGTTATCACTGAGCTATTCCGGCTCGCGATTGACCCCCTGTAGGACTGTATTGGATACTTGGATTAGACACTAGTTGGTGACTAGTGTAAAGTGTACAGTCCTTTGTTTGGCGCAGACTGAATCCTATCAGTCAATTATGCTCAGTGAGTAGTAACGTTTCTAGTTGCAGCACTGGGTGATATGGGTTGGAATCTCAGAAAGGATATGAGTTCCTTCAAGGCTGCACATACATCTTGCTGATAACTGGTGAGTGTGCTAATTAGCACAAAATCTAGGTCTCAGCCGAACTTCTTGCCGATCACCTCCAACCATCTAATATTAAAACAATTCAAAGTGCACGGTGATGGCAAGCCACCTACCTACCTACCTAGTGGCGTGGTGGCCACATTGGAAACTTGACGGACAACAGAATTAAGTCTTCACCAAAACGAGGGGAATAAGACACATTACTCGAATCAGTAATTATTATTTTTTATTTTTTTTTTATTTTTGATTACAGCTTGATTCCACACTCTATTTTTGGCACAAGTATGGAATTTTCAGCGTGGATATCGGTAGCCCAAAATTCGCAGGCCAACCATAGATATCAGGTGTGCGTCGGCGTGGGCTCGAACCTCGAGCCAGTGTCTAATATCAAAGTGACACAAATTAACAATCAATCACGACAAAGATTGCCAAGACATACACCACTAAATATTATTCATGAAGAATTTAAATAAGATCATTTCAAATAAAAGCCTGCGCTGAAGATTTTGTCTAGACGGGGGGGGAGAGGCAACAAAAGCTTAAGAATTAAATCAGCTAGCCAGCCAGCTCACAGAACACAACTAAGCCTAAATTAACGACATGAACAAATACAAATCTCCGTTATTTCAAAAAATCAATAATCATTAAAACATGTATTATACGGAGAGATAACCAACCCACTGTCATTTGATGACTAGTAGTCATCACAAACACACAAACAATCAATAAAATATGCACTTCTTCTCAAGCCAGCCAACTCTATCCAGAAAAAATAACAAAAGTGTACTACTACTGTGGTGGTGTGTGATGCAGACAATGTGTACCAACGGAATGCTGTTCTCACATGTTCCCACGGTTCAATTTGACACTAGCAACAACTGCATACGATATATCTAATCTATTTGTGAACATTCTATTTGATGTTAGAGTCGAAATGTTATTCCCATAGTTCAATATACTACATTGGCGATAGAATGCTACGTATGTGTTTGAACATTCTATTTCATGTCATTTGATGTAAACTAAGATCACACACTCGGTGATAAATTGGTTGGTGAATATACACTGTCGTTTGATCAACCAAAAATATACCTTGGTTCCGGTGTTTAGCCTTCTATTGATCACACGTATGCCTAGTCATCGCATTCCACAACGGACAGGCGATGTTATCTAACACAAGGTCAGGATGGAAAAGAGTTAACCAGTGGTGGTCAAACCAAAACATGCCGACATCACTCAGTGAAATCCACAACAGTTGGTTTAAGCCAGTCAGCCAGTCATGTATGGAGGGAAGAGTAGACTTCCTGACTGGTTCAGGTCCCTGAGACAGTAAAAACAAATGACGGCTGGAGACGATTGATGTGGCTCAAAATCGTTCTCAATGGCTAGCGCAGATGCATTCACTCTTTGTGACTTCTAATTTCCAGTCAGTTTTACAGGAGGTCAATCGCGAGCTTGAATAGCTCAGTGATAACGTCTCTGACTGCAGGGCAGCGCTGGGTGTTGAAGCGGGTTCGAATCTCAGGAAGGACATGAATTCCTCCGAGGTTTCAGATACGCGCACGAAACCTACGTCCAAGGCTGCCTGTGGCCGATTGCCTTCAACCAGCCAATACCAACTGTACTAATTTGGTGAGAGATGTCTGCAAGCCAAAATTGTAGACAACAATCTACGTCAACCAATGTTCACGTGTCCCAAATCAGGGTCATGAGAAAATAACAATAACAAAGCTAAGCGCCTTGAGAGAATCACCCGCCAGTGTGGAAATATGATTCATAGACACATGACTTGACTTTCTGACAAATGGCCACAAAGAGATAACAGAATAGCCTTCAGTAAGAAAACAAACAATCAGAAGAGGTTGCTTCTCAGCTAACAATAACGCTAATAATAATGCACATAAAAATCTATAAGTATCTCTTGATTTTCTTAATAAACAATCTGTGGCTTGGCCCTTGTCTTCTGTTGTTACACTATTACGGCTACTAAATACAACAATTACTGTCACTACTCTAAATATTATATCGATTTTATTCAAAATAAATACAACACAAAATAAAGACATGCAATGTGACAATAATGGCGATAGACGGATAGCTAGATAGGTAGATAGATAGATGGATAGAACACAAAACACTTTAAGAGAGAATGTCCCTACTTGCATAAATAAACACATAAAAGCTAAATTGAACTGAATCGATTCACGATGGCAGAGACAACGATACAATAACATAACAACAAAGATAAATTATGACAGGTGAATCGTAAGATGAACAACAAGGCGCTTAGTGAAACTCTGATGATGTAAGGCCCGGCACCTAAAGTGCTACGTATTTTATACTCGGAATTGTAGGAGTGAAGAGAGAAGAAAAATCATGCGAATAGTAATGATAATGATAATATGTAAAAGTACTGTCTGTCTGTTTGTTTTCAACATAGAACTTTCCACCGATGTGCAACAGTTCAAGTCGCTACACTACCTTCATGTAGCACACAAAGCAACAGAAGAAAGTAAAAAGAAATGCAAAATAGAAACAGTAGGCACGGATATGAGACAAAAGGAATAGTAATAACGAAGAACAATATAGTTTCATTGGGTATTATAAATCACAAGGAGTGGACGCATCTGCGCTAGTCATTGAGAACGATTACTTTGAGCCATGTCACCAATTGTATCCATTGGTTTTTACCTTCTTGAGGACCCGAAACAGTCAGGAAGACTACACCTTCGTATGTGACTGGCTGGCTTACATCAACTGTTGTGAATTTGATTGACTGATGTCGGCATGTTTTGGTTTGACCACCACTAGCTCTTTTCCAGCCTAAATTGCCTGTTGGGCGAGGAAGGCGATGGCTAGGGATGCATACGTAACACATGTCCTAACCATCTCAGTCGATGTAGCTTCACAGCTTCGTCGGTTGATTTCTCCTTCTTACCTAGCATTCGACCCACGCCTAACCTCGATACTCCTTACCCTATTATACCACTTCACACGGGGGATAGAACGCAGGCACCTATGATCAAAGACAGCTAGCCATTTCATGTCCTATGTGAATGCACACCCAATGCATGCTGCACACTTGCCTAGCTACTGAATCATAAAGCTTTCCAATGGCCCAGTCGATGCGTGGTTCGAAAGCTACTTGAAACAACAGATAATGTCCCGCACTTCAACCATTATCGTTTTGTTTTCACAAGCTTATCACGGATTGTTATCAGTTAGAGAGAACAATTGATTCCCAACACAAGGCTGCTGATGAAACAGCTGTCTAGTACTCCAGTGCTGGTTTTTCAATGGTTCTCGAACTGATCACAATCCGTGATCGAACTTGTAAAAGCAAATCTAATCTCTGTCTGTCTGTCTGGATTCAACATAGAACTTGGCACCGAAGTGCAGCAGTTCGAGTTGCCACCTTCCAAATAGCACACAGAGGTAGACAAGAAGATGAGTGAAGAGAATCAATAGAGTTTGACAAGTATAAGAGTGAAACAGAATGGGTAATGGTAGAAAGGAATATGAAAGATTACAGAGACTGAATACATCTGCGCCATTGACAACGATTTTGAGCCATGTCACCTATTGTCTCCAGCCATTGATTCCTAGAGTCCCGAGGGCCCCAACCCGGAGTCTGCATCTCCCTACCTGACTCAGTTTAACTGTCAAGGATTTCATGGATTGATGCCATGTTTTTGTTTGGCCACCACTGGCTCTTTTCCAACCTGCACCTATATCAGCTAGTAATGCCCGTCGGGGGAGGCGGTGGTTAGGCATGCGCAGCACGTGACCTAGCCATCTCAGTCTATGTAACTTTATAGCCTCGTCGATTGATTTTCCCTCTTTGCCCAACACTCTACGCCTAACGTCAACATTACTTACCTTATTAAACCACCTAACGTGAGACAGAGATCGCAGACATCTATGATCGAAAGCAGTCAACCTTTTCATGTCTTCAACGCGTATTGGCCATGTTTCAGAGCCATAGAGAAGGACGGAGCGAACTGATGAGCAGTACACACGTCCCTTGGTTGATAACCGGATGTCACGCCTACGCCAGAGATGGTGTAAGTCAGCGAAAGCAGCTCGAGCTTTTCGGATCCGTGCTGAGATTTCATCGCCAATCAGTCCGTTGGTGCTAATACAACTTCCCAAATAGGTGAAGTGGTCAACATGTTCTATCACTTCACTCCCTATCACTAAGTTAGGAGTTGACGTGGTCCAGTCCTGTAGCAGCATCTTACATTTTGTAGGGGCGAATCGCATGCCAAACATACGAAGATTGCTGCTCAAGGTGTTCAGAAGACTCTGCATTTTGTCAGCATCCTCCCCTAACAGGACTATGTCATCTGCATATTCTAAGTCCATAAGATTATTCCCTGGTAACAAGTCGATTCCTAAGTCATTACGTTCAGTTAAGGATACTTCCATCAGCATATCTATGATGAAGTTAAACAGAAATGGGGAAAGTGGACATCCCTGTCGGACACCACTGGTTGTTACCAATTCAGATGACAATTCCCCATAAGCCCTTACACGACTACGTGAGTTTGAATAGAGTGCCTTGATTAGTGCAATGTACTTTCTTGGCACTCCCTTCACAGTCAGACATTGCCATAGTACCTTTCGATCCACGGAGTCGAAGGCCGCCTTCAAGTCAAGAAATATGACAATTGTTGGACGCCGAAAAGTGTGTCTATGTTCTAGAATCTGTCGAAGAGTGAAGATATGATCTATGCACCCTCTACCTGGTCTAAAGCCTGCTTGATTTTCCCTTGTCTGTTCCTCCCGAGTTCTGCTTAGTCTATGCATGATTACTGAGCCTAGGATTTTAGAGACTATGTTCGTTAGGCTGATCCCCCTATGATTATCACACGAGGACTTGTTTCCCTTCTTGAATATCGGTATAATAAGTGACTTACCCCAGTCTGATGGCACTGTCTCTGATTCCCAGACTTTGCCTAGTACCTCAGTTAATCTACAAACTAGTATGTCACCCCCATATTTAAACACCTCCGGAATAATTCCGTCGGGTCCTGCCGCTTTGCCTCGTTTCAAATTACTGATAGCTTTTGTGACCTCACTTACAGACGGCGGACCAGTGTCTATATCCCATTCGGGTGTGTCTGGATGTCGGGGAGGTTCAGTGTGGCTGTAGGCAAGTTAAATTGTCCCTCAGTGTTCTTTCCAGCGTTCAAGGCGTCTATCCTGAGAGCTAATTAAGGAGCCATTTTTCTCAGAAATAGTCTCACTTATGATTTGCCTTCTCCCACCCGAATCCCTGATGAGTCTAAATAGTTGCCTGGTGTTACTTACTTACTTTTACTTTACTTCGGCTATCTCCTACGGGAGGATGAGCCGGCTTCATGAACGTCTCGAATCATCGCTGCCCAGGCGCGGCAATTTGTAAGAGAGTTCATGAAGTTTCATGGGAATTAGGTACGAGTGATGTCCCCAGCATCGCTCGGCCTTTTGTTTGAGAGTGCAGCTCTAGCCTTTACACAACCAAGTGTGACCTACAAGGCAGTAGGAGTGGAGTAAGGAGTCCACTATCCATTGGCAGCCGATGACCGGAGTTCGGTTCATACGCCTTTTTGAATGGGGCCAGACATCCAGGAAAACCAACAAGCCCTTTGTCCATATGTCTGCAGGTGAGCTCCAGTGAGCTTCATACGCCAATCGTTGGAGGTTTGGAATCAGGGTTTAGCCATCTCCCCTAGACTGTCATCCAATGGACAGTCAACCCGGTGGAGAGCGCCGGGCATCCGCTTTCGCCCTCTCACTTTGGTGAGAAACACCTCCGCCACGTGAAGGCAGTGAGTAGGACTTCCTCAGGAGAGGCTATGTAAGACGCCCGGTCATATGGGAGCATTTCAAGAGGTGTGCGGAGGGGTGGCCAACCCGCAGCGCAAGGCACCCACCCCCGACCATCCTGAGGCTTTGGGGGCCTGGTGTTGCCTAACCTCGAAGCTTTCTCCATCTCTTTGGCTTTTGTCAGCCACCACTGTTCACGGTCCTTGCAGAGACTCTTCGTAAGTTTCCTCTTGTGCAGCTTTCGCTCCTCATTGAGTTCGGAGCTCGCCGGAATAAGTCTTCTAGCATCTATCAGTTCGGATGAGGCGGTGGACATCCAGTGGTTTTTACTCACCTTTGGATTTAACTTATTCACAGCTTTTACAGCTGTATCTATGGCTGCCTGGATATTCTTCCAAGCTTCTTCAGGGTGAGCACAGCTGTCGAACACAGATATGTGTTTAGCTAGTTCTTCCTCAAATACGGATTTAGTTTCCTGATCGAGCTGGGCACGTGATGGTTTTACCGCCAGCTGTTTCCTACGTCCGTTCAGTCGTAAGCACACACGTGCCCGGACCAGTGCGTGATCGGTATCTACACACGTGTTCCACAAGGAGCGACTATCTCCTACCGACCCACGCCAACGATAGCTTATTGTTATGTGGTCTATTTGTGTCCAGCGTTGGTTTGATGGTGGGGGTCGCCAGGTTAAACAGTGTCTCTCCTTGTGTTTAAAGTTAGTGCTTACAAGAAACAAATGATTATCTGAACAGAACTGTAGGAGACGGTCACCGTTGTCAGTTCGCTGGCATGGGACTCCATAGGTGCCACCGATAACCTTCTCAGGTTGACACAATTTCCCTACTTGAGCATTAAAGTCACCAGCTAGAACGACTATATCTGAGCGTTTAGCCTTTCGCACCAAACTAGACAGCTTTTGGTAGAACTCATCCTTCGTTTCATCCGAACTGCAGTCAGCGGGGGCGTAGGCGGAGATTACGAAAAGGCATCTAATTTCTACAAACCAACTATTAATAAACACTATAGTTTAAATAGTTTTTGTGTAAATAGCTATAATAAACGAGCACTAGTCACAAAGTCTATTGCATAGTCAGAAAGATATTAGGGAAAGACTTTCCCATTCTCGAAGAGATGTTGAAAAACAAAATGGCTACCATCAGACTTTATCAAGTACAGAAGATGTGAAGGCTTTAACGTCGAAGAAATCACTTTGGGGAAGAAGCTTGATTTCCATTCAATTCTATTTTAAAGGTAATAATATTGCAGAAATAATCAGTCAAAGACTGCATATATATCACTAGCCAGAGGCCTCATATCCTGCAGCAAAGTTGTTTCCCGTTTATCTCATAACATGCTCCTAAATGCAATCAGAAGTCAACAGATACACTTTTCTCTCATGTTAACTCTAACTTTGGATTGAGATGTTGGCGGGAGCAGTTACTATTGAGAGGATAAAAAAAGAAGGACATACCTTCAATTTTTTGAACATGCAGAAAATGATCTGTGTTTCAGGGGAACAAATGCTTTCAGCAATGCCATTGCCAGACATTAACCTTGGCACAGGTCATAAGGAGGTGGACATCGCAAGATCGTTTAAAATTATCAATAGGCAAAAGAGTTCAATTCTCCTTAAGTTTGCGACTGAAACCTGGTTTATCTGTGTTCACAAAGAACCAGTTATCAGTCTCTCCTTACTCTGGGTAACGAGATGTTTTCATTCTCTGTGTTATTTGATTACGGTTAACATTGAAAATTCCATTCTGTATGATTATTATTACCATATTGATTTCTTATTGTTTAAACTTGAACTCTTTGTGTAAATATGTTGTTTGTTTGTTTCTGCAGATATACTTAACAATGTCTTTTGGTTGTAAGCAGCTGATGAGAAGCCACCGAAATAAACAAAGGATGGTACCATTTTATTCTGTTCTTGCTTTAATCACTCTACCTACACTCAGTAAAAATATATGTACCAAAGAAGAGTGAATTGAGCGGGTGTATGTGTATGGGTGTGTGGAAAAGAGGCAGTAAGAGGAGAAGTTCTAAAATGAATAATGAATGTATAAAACCATTGTGAGATCCCTTCACCTTTTGAAATGTATATTTTTATTTATGAAGACTGTCTCACAGTTTCACAATTGCAAACGTCCAAATTGTCAAAATCTACAAAATACAGACATATGCGTAGAGAGGTGAAAAACCGGCTGACTAACTGTTTTCAAGGTAGGACTTTGCACAGATGAGCAGCAGCAGTCTGATTTGCCACACTTCCCGTAGCATACCCAGTAAGACAAAAGAGTAAAAAGATATTCAAAAGAGAGATAATAAACAGAATTATGAGGTAAAAAGAATAGTAATAATGAAAAACTACAAAGTTTAATTGGATAGTATAAATGGCAAGTAGAAGATGTAGCTGCGTTAGCCATTGAGAACGATTTTGAACCATATCGCCGATTGTCTCCAGCCTTCGTTGGTTTCTACCGTCCCGAGAACCCCAACCAGTCAGGAAGTCTACACCTTCCTACGTGGTTTAGACTAACTGTTGTAGATTTCATTAACTGGTGACATGTTTTAGTTTGACCGCCAATGCCTAACTCTTTTCCAGCCTGATCCATTCCATGTCAGCTAACATTGCCTGTCGGTCGAGGAAAGTGATGGACTAGGCATGCCTGGCACATGTCCTAACCATCTCAGTCGATGTAGGTTCAAAACCTCGTCAATTGATTTCTTCTTTCTTACCTAACATTCAACCGAAGCATAACCTCAATATTACTCACTCTATCATACCACTATAGGGAGAAAACCTCTAAGGGACCATAAAAAGACTGGTGAATCACGACTATTTAATGCAACATCTAAGGAACTGAAATAAGAGTGAATACATCTCTACACACCAGGAAGGAAGAAGGATTTTCACAGCCAAGTCATTGGGTGTTGGTTATTAGTTAGCAGTCAAAATGCAAAGGAAATACAGGGAACAGAAAATGTACAGACGAAAGTAAAATACCACGGGGAATTACACGGAGAATTATCTAGATCTAGAAGTTCATAAAGGATATGAATGCATCACTGAGACATTAACAATGATTGTTAGTTAACAATCTCTTCAGGTTTCTACGCGGATTTCTCCAGTCTTGATGACTGATACATATCTATATAATATGTGTGTTTGTTTGACAGTCTGTTCTTGGTGACATATATCCATATAATATGTGTGTTTGTTTGACAATCTGATATATTTTGCTATGTATATATGGATCGATATTCCATTATAATTAGCCAATCATGTTAAGACTGTCTATCGATTTGTTCATTTTGAATATTCGCTCACACACTTGTGTTCACACACTTGCTCGGACATTCTTATATTTTGCTCTCACACACTTGTGTGACATTGATTCTCCTGGTGTTTTGGAAAATAGAAGCATCATCGCAAACCTAGCGGTCTTCTGATTTCCGTCTTTCTTGCGTCAGGACTATTAAATTCTCGACCAGTACATAACAATGACCCTCCCTCCCTACGTGACTAGCCTAAAACGAAAGACACACTTTATATGTATTCATCGATTTAAGCTTTTGGTTTGACCGCCCACTAAATTCTCTTCCATCCTTATCGTACGTCAGCTAACATTGCCCGATGAAGAACGCGATGACTTGGAGTTCGAGCAACACGTGGCCTAACCATTTCAATCGATTGATTCACCCTTCTTACTTTAACACCTTACACGCCACGTCAAATCTTAATATTCCTCAAAATATTATACTGCTTAACAAGGGAGACGGTGTAGGGGATCAAATATAAGATGATGCTACAGGACTGGAATACACTGACTCCTAGTTGAGAAATAGGGAATGAAGTGGCAGAGAACGTTGACCGATTCACTTATTTGGGAAGTACCATCAGCCAGTGCCAACGGGTTGATCGCCGACGAAATCTCGGTATAGATACAGACGGCTAGTTTCGCGTATACCAGTTTACACCGTCTCTGGCTTAGTAAACGTGATATCCGGCTGGCTATCCCCCAAATGGCGGATCTACTGCTCAGCAGTCCACTCCGTCCTCCTACATTGCTGTGAGACCTGGCCACTCAGAGCGGAAGACATGAAAAGATTAGCCGTCTTCGATCATAGGTGCCTGCGTTCTATCTCCCGTGTAAAGTGGTATAATAGAGTAAGGAGTATCGAGGTTAGGCGTGGGTCGAATGCTAGGTAAGAAGGGGAAATCAACCGACTAGGTTGTGAAGCTACATCGACTGAGATGGTTAGGACATGTGTTACGTATGCATCCCTAGTCATCGCCTTCCTCGACCGACAGCCAATGTTAGCTGACATAGGATAGATCAGGCTGGAAAAGAGCTAGCGGCGGTCAAACCAAAACTTGTCACCAGTCAGTGAAATCCACAACAGTTAGTTTAAGCCAGCCAGTCACTTACGAAGGTCTAGACTTCCTGACTGGTTCGGGTCCTCGGGACGACTTAAACTGGTGCAAAACGGTGCAAAGTTCTGTGTCGAAAAAAGACAGACAGGATCAAAGAAGTTCGTCAATTCAATCGAACTCCTTTCGTTAGTTGGGGGAGGGGGGTTCACAGGAACCTAGCCACCAGGTTAGATGGACTAAACTACAGATGCAACAGGTAATATGGCTAGCACTCAGGTCTAGCAGGACTGAAAGCCAAACATCAATTGTCAAAGCTACTTCTTGAAGCCAAATGAAAGTGACCTCAAATCTGAGCAAGTAGCCTAACTGGCTTCCTGGAAGACAAAAGGCAGACAAGGATGGTCAAAGACAGTTAGCTACCTCCTCCTCCTCCTTGTTCAACAGCCAGTCATATACCTTAGATCCATGAAAAACAGAAATATGTTTACGAACAGCCCAATGATGGGTGTATACACATAGCAAATAATGATGTATAGAAAGAAACGACTGTCATCTGATGACTAGTGGTCATCACAAACAGACAAACAAACGAACAAATCAATCAATAAAATATGCACTTCTCTTCTCAAGCCAGCTGACTCTACTCTACCCGGAAAGCAAGAAAAGTGTACTATTATTACTAGTTAAAATACAACAATTACTGTCACTACTCTAAATATTATATCGATTTTTTTTTCAAAAAGCAATACAAAATAAAGACATGCAATGTGACAATAATGGCGATAGACGGATAGCTAGATAGGTAGGTAGATAGATAGATAGAACACAAAACACTTTAAGAGAGAATGTCCCTATTTGCATAAATAAACACACAAAAGCTAAATAGAACTGAATCGATTCAGCCAGCATGACAAAAGAATGTGGTGGTGGTGGTGGTGGTGGTGTTGGAGGTAGACGACTAAGACTAAGGGGTATATAGAATGAAATCGTGGGGGCGGGCGGGCGGTGTAACGGTTGGACATTATTATTATTACTATTATTATTATTATTATTATTATACATGCTTCATTTGTCTACATATATAACGCATAATGAGAAAAAAGATTGAATATGGATTGAGACATAAAGGAAGAGAGAGAGAGGGACAGAGTGAAATATCGCATTTCCATGTGACGCACACACGCACACACACTTAGACTTTGAAAATAATAGACAAGATTTTTATAGCTTTATTATTTATGACTAATGTGTAGACAAAAATATATGTTTGTAATTCAATTTAGACTTTCGTGTTGTCTTATTGGACAGAAGTGCCGGGCCATCGGAGGTTAACATGTAAGCGATCAATGTCTGATCATTTAACTCGAAGTCAATTAGTATATGGTGGTGACTGGTAGTGGAATCATTCCATGATGCGCATTTCGCCCTATATGGGACTCGTCATTTGGATGCGTTTGTATTTCCCCTAGTGAGTCAGCGAGTGATAGTGTTCCCACCGAGGCTCAAACCCACTACCCATAGTTACAAATGCCAAACTGTTGCCCACTACAGACAACTCCTTGCGCCAACCGATAGCTGACACCTTGACATGGTGGTCGGGCTTGCACATCGTGATGACCCAACAAGCTACACTGGCTAGAACTAATGTTGCTGCAGGTGCTACCCCATACCAGGAAGGTTGTTAGGACAGCCATTTGACTAAAAGCAGTTACCGGCATTGTGTAAGAAAGATTCTCACACTATGCTGGGGTTTGAGGGCGAAGTCGTACTGCTGGGAAACAGGGATGTAACAGAAGTGAGGTGTATCCCTCAGATGACCAGCATGCCAGCCAGCTATGCTGTCTCTCCACTGTGGAGAGAGGAAAAAGGACGACCCCAAAAATTGTACATCCCGACTTACCCCACCTACGGTGGTCCGTAATAGGCGGTAAGTTTACTCATACGGAACCAAACCAAGAAACCAGTCCATACAGGCCGTGTGTGACCGGCTGGCCTCAAGCAGTCGTCCCCAGGGTTACGCGGTCAAGCAACACTAACCGTCTCTCTGTTTCAGTTCCTCGAAGAATCAATCAACTTTCACGGTGATGTGGGCAGCCAGGAAGTAACAACCGCCCATACACTTCCAAAAGCTCACGAAGCTTTCCTGAGCATCATTTTCTCTTCTACATCTTTCTTGTGCAACAAGTATCAAGAATTACTTGATTCAATTAGGACTCGTGTCCCAGGTGGTCTGTAGTGGATAACACATTTTGGCATTTGTAACTATGGGGGTAGTGGGTTTCAGCGTCAGTGGGAATGCAGACACGTGCGGCCAACGAGTCCTAAACAGGAAGAAGCGTGCATCCAGCATTCCACACTGCTAGTCAACGCCCACCAATTTATTTGATGACAGAAATTGTTTGATATTAATCTGAGCTACTTTTTAAAACTGTTTATTTTCACCATAGAAGAGGAGGTTTCATCATAACATCAAGTCTGATGACATTTTCATCAACCGTGACCACCTCACATATTAAGAGCTCACCCATGAACAACGTGGTACGGGGGTTAAAGGTGGTTACACTTCGGTCTCATGTGACCACACATTCATAGTCCCTGGCAAATAAGTCCTCATTCCCTGACTTCACACAAGTTGGGTGTGCTCGTTACAGAAGTGAAAGCACTAATACGAATGTCTGGCGCTTACAACCCGACTGATGGATATTCTGGTCTACCTAAGGGATCTAAAATACCCTAGTTCGAAAACTATGCTGTAGATGGATTGCTAAATCTGGAAGGATCAAGTGGCGTATGAACCTGTTTCGGTCACCACGATCCAAGAAAACATAGTTCCTGTCGTGCTTTGTGGATTAGACTAAACGTTTTTGCTATAACAATGAACCTCATTAAGAAGTTAGTCTTTAGTTGATCTCTGACGAAATCTCAGCACGAATACAGGGGGCTAGTTTCGCATTTGCCAGTTTACGCCGACTCTGGCTTAGTAGTTGTGATATCCGACTATCGACCAAAGGGTGGATGCACTGCTCATCAGTCCGCTCCGTCCTCCTTTATGGTTGTGAGACCTGGCCACTGAGAGTGGAAGACATGAAAAGACTAGCTGTCTTTGATCATAGGTGCCTGCGCTCTATTTCCCGTGTAAAGTGACATAATAAGGTGAGCAACATTGAGGTTAGGCGTAGAGTTCTGGGTAAACAGGGGAGATCAATCGACGAAGTCGTGAAGTTACAAAGACTGAGATGGTTAGGACATGTGTTACGTTTGCATGCCAAGCCATCGCTTCCCTCGACGAGCAATGTTAGTGGATATAGGGTCAGACTGGAAAAAACCTAGCGGCGGTCAAACAAAAACTTGGCTCCAGTCAATGAAATCCACAACAGTTGGTCTAAGCCACGTAGGAAGGTGTAGACTTCCCGACTGGTTGGAGTCCTCGGGACGGTAAAAATCTATGGTTGGAAACAATTAAGGACATGGCTCAAACACATCGTTCTCAGTGGCTAGCGCAGATGCATCCACTCCTTGTGACTTATGACCTCCAATGAAACTGTTTTGTTCTCCGTTATTACTCTTCCTTTGTCTCACACCTCTGCTCACTGTTTCTATTATGCTTTTTTTGTACTTTCTTCTCTTCCTTCGCGTGCTACACGGAGTGTGGTGACTTGAACTTCCGCACATTTGTGCAAAGTTCTATGTCGGAAACAGACAGACAGTCTTTAGTTCGAATCCTAATGCACCTAATTCAACCCCTTAAACAACAATTAGTGTGGCTTATAACTTACAGCATAAAACATTTGGGTTCTGGGCGACTCTCTTTGTCAGCAAACAAGAAGTTAGTGCTCAAGAAAACACTAAACGATTCCCACATTATGTATGCACTACTATTGAGTCACATATTCGACTATAACAGAGACTACTACTAAATAAATAGTCGATGAGTCCACCTTGTAACCTGAGGGTCATAGGTTCGATTCCTGGAGGGGGGGATTGTGAGTGCTTCCTGCTGATTATTGTTTCCTTCAGTTCCTAGAGGAAACACAGCGTTTCAGCTGCACATCTTCATTGAGTTCGGTTTTCCACCAACGTTTTCACCTGGCTCCAAATCTACCCATATGATTTCATCTCTTCTTCACATGACCTCTTCCATGTCACCACCCCCATGGACGATCAACTTGCCGCTTCCCATTCGGGTTTCACCCTCTAACGTACCAGTTTGTTTATTGAGGCTGATAACTTCACTGTAAGTGAAAAAGCTAAAACGATAGTTTTCGAATAATATGAAGCCCATACAAGTTCTCCATAGTAAACATCTGTTTTGCACGCTTGTTGCTCTACAAAGAATGAATTGTCTTATTTTTACTATCACGGATGGAATGTAGTAATTAAACTTAGGGGCCAAAATTTCATCAATCATTGACTCAGACTAATTATCACAGAATTCATCTTAAAGTATAAAAGATATTTAAAATTCTACTCAATTGTGAACTTCCAAGTCAATTTCTACTGAATAGCAATTGACAAAACTGTATGAGTTCCGAGCGCATCTACCTTCCCTTCTGGAGATGACAAACAGACATTAGTTACAGAATTTATGGGAATCAGGGTGTGCTGGGACGGATGTTTCATTCTATTATGTCATTCTTCAGCAGTAAGCCCAACCAGGAACTGATTGTACAAAAAATAGGCAGGAAGAAATGGAGGTGCACTGGCCATACTCTCTGAAAGCAAACCATCAAGTGAGTGACATCACAAGACAGGCCATCGCTCGGGTGGACTCCTAATGGTTGGTTGTTACTGCCGGTGTGACATGGAGGAGGTCATGTGAAGAAGAGATGAAAGCATGTGGGCAGTTGTGGAGTCACGTGAACGGCTGAAACCCTATGTTCCTCTAGGAACTAAAGGAAACAATAATAATAGTAGTGTTAGGTTAGTCAGTTCTACTATAAGGGTCAGAGACTTAGATGTATCACACCAACAGGCTTCAAACTTTTATCAACGTCTACCTTCTCTCTCTCTCTCTCTATGGTAAAAGATCAGATGACCTGTTGGGAAGGACTAACAACAAGAAACTCCGACCATAACATCTATGTACCGGAGGATTGGATCCACGTTGAAAAAGAAAGAAACTTTGGGTGATACATCCCGAGACAAGCGGATACTCGAATGGAAGTCAAATAAATAAATCAACGCGTTGGGCATAAGTTCGGGGGTGACATGGAAGCGATGACAGCTTATGAGCAATCCATAAAACGGGGTAAAAGCGATTGGGGAAAATAAGATGGAGTGGAAATGTACTCCTTTATCTCTACGCTCCACTCGGAACCAAAGGGGTAAGAATGACAATAATCATAATAATTTACAAGACATACAAATCACTATATAGGAAAGAAATTTTTAAAAAGAAATCTCAACTTACACAATAGAGTGGAATTTCTTCAGCCAAAGAAGGATTCAATTCACGTTCAGCTCGAGAGGTATAAAATAGGAGTGAAAATCTTTTCAATACAGCATATTTTGGTAACCAGATTAGCTTATGCTTTCCACGTCCTTTACTATCAATATCAACAATATCTTCAAGGATAATATTCAATATATTTGATGGAATACTCCCGGCACCGGCACCGCCAGCAGCACCAGTGATGACAGATGTATCAACACAAGATAGTTGTTGGGCAGAGTTTTCTTCAGTTGACAAAAGTGTTGTATCCCCAGGAGCATCACTACCACCTCCGCCGGCAGCAGCAGTTCGTGTAGACACTGTTGAAGAATTCTGTTGTTGTTGTTGTAGTGTGGAAGAATGTGGATGAACATAATAATCAAGACGTGCACGTAAATTCCTTTCCAACTGCCTTTGTTGACCTAATTCTTTATACATATTTTGACATTCTTCCGTCAGACTGGTGATTAAATTACTACGTTCAGCTAAGTCTTTTTTATACTGTTCTATTGTAGCATGTAAATTTGCAATATCCTTTTGTGTGGTTGATTGAAGATTTTTATACTTTTTCTCTAGTTGTTTATATTCATCACGATTAACAATTTTCGATTTGACTGGCGGTGGGATTGTACGTGTCTTCATTTCACTATAGAATTTTTCAACTAGCGTATCAAGATTACGTTGTTGAATTTCTTTATCCTTCTGCAATTGTTGTACACGTTCAGTTAGCCGACCATTAGTTGTTTCAACGTTAGCACAACAATTACGCATTTCATCAAGTTGTTTCGACAGATCATTCATCTCTAAGGATTGTCTATTGACTAGACTATTTAATCGATGTATTTCCTCCTCAGAATGTTTACGTACCGAGTCTAAATTTGTTTCTAGGCTACGTAGACGTACTTGTGCTATAGATAATTCAGAGTCTTTATGAATTAATTCCTCTTCAAGTGTATGCTTTGCTTGAATTGTTGTATCAAGGCTTGTCTGACATACGCTTAAATCATTATGTAATCTTTCTATGGTTAGCTTACTTTGTTCAAGTAAATCAGACGTTTCTTTATACTTAGTCAAATGAGTACAACTCAACTCTTGTGCAGTTTGTAATTGATCGCTTAATTCTTTCACTTGTTCTTCAAGATTTTTACGTAATTCTGAGACAACATTCATTAGCGCTGTACACTTATTCTCAGCTTCTTGATTTTCTGACAGGAGAGTTGAATTTTGTAATTTTAAATTGCTTATTAATTCATTTAATTCAGTAATCATTTGAGTAGTATGATTGTTATCATTATCAGGAGTTGAAGGATTGTTCGACGATTGCTGTTGTTTCCCTGCTGACATTACCTCTAAATCTTTCTGTTGTTTTAATAATTCCTTTTCCAATTGATGAATACGTTGATCCAATGCCTCCTTGTCACTCTTCAGGCTTGCATACTCCCGATGTTCTGTTTCATAATTCAATGTTATTGTTTGATATTGTAATTCTAATTCTTTAATCTTCGTCTGTAAAACATCACGTTCTGATTGTAAACTATTTATTTGGCTGTTTAAATCGTGTAATTGCCCTTCAAAGTCGGTTTTTATACTTTTTAACTGTTTTACTTCATTCTGTGAGTCTATCAATTGTTGATTTAGTGATTTTAAACTCAATTGGTCTTTACTTGATTGACATTGTAGATTTTGAAAGGCTTGTTTTAAATTGTTCAGCGTTTCTTCAGTCAATTTTTGACGTTCTATAGCTTCATTCAATTGTTTGGATTGGCTATCTATCCCGCTTTCAAGAGGTTTATTATCATTAGCAGACGTAGTAGTAGTAGTAGTACCATTACTGTTGTTTGTCGTCGTCGTGGTGTTGGTGTTGGGGTTAGTAACACGTGAAAACATTTCCAAATATCGATGATAACGATTGAATGTAAACCCAGCGAAGGATAAATTACTCCCTGTGAAATAAGCTGGTGTTTGTGGACGAGCTGGAGCGAATGCCCCACCACTATGCGGTAACTTCATACCACTTCCACCACTGCCTACATTATCTGAGCTTAAATCTCTTTCATCAAAGTTAATATTTGATGTATCTGTCTCAGAATTGACAACTGGTTGAATCGGTGGATTCTCTGATCTCAACTGCTCCCATTGAATAGATTTAAAAAAGGCGTGTCCTTTCACTTGTTGAGCTGCAGCTACTGCTTTATTATTTTTTGCAGTAATTATCTCAGCTTCTGTCAACAAATCAAATGAGCCTAAACGAGTTGTCGGTGATTTCAGTAGATCACGAATGAATTGTTCAGTCTCTGGAGAGATTGGATCAGCATCAGTTGGTATACGCAAGGACTTCTCATGCGCAAGAATACGACTATATGTCTCCACGAGAGATTGTCCATAAAAGGCTGGTTCACCAAAAAACATTTCATAAGCAATAACACCTAACGCCCACCAATCACATGCAGGACCAATTTTACCAGCTTTCGCTTGACAACTTAACATTTCTGGACTAATATAATCCGGTGTACCAATTGGTGAAGTACAATAGTAATAACCATCTTGGCCAACACGTACACATGAACCAAAATCAGCCAGTTTTAAGTGTCCTTTCGCATCTAACAGCATATTATCCGGTTTTAAATCACGATGAATAAAGCCTAACTGATGCAGGGCTTCCAGGGCGAGTACTGTTTCAGCCAGATAGAAACGTGCTATTGTCTCATCGAATGTATCATATTTCTCTAGCCAATAGTATAAATCTCCACCGGGCATATATTCCATGCATAAGTAGACATTGTCTTTATCCTGTTGTCGAAAATCAAAATAGACGAAAACAAGACAGTATTAGAACAATTCTGATTTTTAAAAAAAGGTTTACAATGAATGTCAATAAAATAATCCAAGGGGAAATATTCTAAAACGGATATCAAGTATTGGGTATTTCAGAATTTTATAATGAAGCGACATCGGTTAGAGAATCATTGGAACATCACCTGGAAGTACTAGACAGCTGATTAGTACTAGTTTGGGATTCCTTAGTTCTACAAGCTCGTCTTGTAACTGGAAGGCAGCACTGGGTTCGAACCCTGGCGGTGAGTGTGTACTGATGAAGAGTCCTAAAATGGGATGAAACAGTTGTCCAGTACTCCCAGGTGGTTTTCCAATGCTTCTGCAACCTATCTCAGCTCATGACGAGATCTTGTAACCAATAAAGTCCCTGCAAACCACAACACTTGAGTATTGGGGATTTGTCTGATATCACATACGTTTTCAGACACACTGTCTCCTACACGTTACACTCGAACGGCCGACTCGTTATTACTCACCCCCATTGGGGTATCGACCGAAAGCCGACCTGGTCAATGATATCACACTCAATGGACTCCCTAGTGCCTGTTCGATATGTCTCTAATTCCTCCTTCTTCGTGGCTGAACTTTGACTAACTTTCTCTGTAAAACCAATGATTTGCATGAATGTGAAGGATAAGCTACAACTGCTGGTCTCATCAATTCACTGTGCTCATGTGGAGATAAGTATGTCGGCTATGTCCGGTGTTTTTGCTATCCAAACACTTACCCTCGTGGTTTTATAAAGAAGAAAAAGGACCGCCCCTCATCCAGGCATAGCTCTATCCAGGAACACCTCGAATCTGGTGCCCTCCAACAAACCAACTTTGGATTCATTAACACAATACGTGGGAATCTTGATTAAGGATAGGGGAGGACGAATCCAAATTTTTAAAAAGCGCCGAAGTAATGACAATATACACGTTAAATTACGAACTTTGCATATACGGAAGAAGTTTGTTTAATAATCAGATCTACAATGATGAACTTGATCTGTATTAACACCAAATTGTGTAATTTTTTATTAATTTGATAATTCCCATTGTAACGCTTAGAACACAAGATTCAGTGAAGAAACTCTTTTCAACAACGAATTTATTATCAAGCTGTAAAATCGTATATAAATATATATATATATATAGTGTGAAATACAATTAAAATATTTCTAATGATAATCATAGTCATATATCAAAAGTCATTTGGTAAAATGATTGATGTCATATACAGAATAGAGTCTTCAGAGGCTGAGGATATATTGATGTTCACGGATAGTACGAAGTATACTAACGCAAGATCTAATACCACTCACAACTTCTATAGCATTCGTTCCGCATAGACCAAAGGTAAAACAAAACACCAGAATTGACCGTCCAAATTACCAACATATGTTGGGACCAAATCGGATTGCGAGATGATTGCTTAAATAACTAGGGATAGTGCACGAACGAACGAACGTGACACGACGGAGTACCAAATGACGTGGATGCTTGGCCAGACACCTTCAGCTAAACAAGTTGACTTAAACAGTGAGAGTCTGTCTGCTTTCGACATAGAACTTCGCACATATATGCACCAGTTCAAGTCGTCACACTCCCTCCATGTAGCACACAAAGCAACAGAAGAAAGTAGAAGAAATGCATAATAGAGACAGTAAAAAGACGTGTGACATCGCACGTCAAGCCCTCGAGTGGAACAAGAAAGGGAAGCGGCGAGTGGGACGTCATGTGAGGGTGACATGGAGGAGATCGTGTGAAGAGGAGTTGAAAGAGTATGGACTAACATGGACGCAGGTGAAAAGTACAGCAGAAGACAGAAGCGAGTGGAGACGTGCAGTTGAAGCTCTATGTTCCACTAGGAACCCAAAGGAGCAATAATAATAAAAACAGACGTGTCAGACAAAGGAATCGTAATAAGGAAGAACAATGTAGTTTCATTTGAAATCATAAGTCACAGGGAGTGGATGCATCTGGGCTAGCCATTGAGAACGATTTTGAGTCATATCACCAATTGTTTCCCACCATCGGTTTTTACCGTCTCAAGGACCTCAACACTTCAGGAAGACTACACCTTCCTACGTGGTTGGCTTAAACTAACTGTTGTAGATTTCATTGACTGGTGCCATGTTTCGATTTGACCGCCGCTAGCTCTTTTTCAGCCTGACCCAATATCAGCTAACATTGCCTGTCGGTCGAGGAAGGCGATGACTAGGCACATGTCCTAACCATTTCAATCGATGTAGCTTCACAGCCTCGTCGATTGATTTCCCCTCATTACCTAGAACTCGACTAAGGCCTAACCTCAGTATTGCTCAACCTATTATACCACTTCACACGGGAGATAGAACGCAGACACCTATCATCAAAGACAGCTAGCCACGCTTTTCATGTCTTCCACTCTCAATGGCCAGGTCTCACAACTAGCCATAAAGGAGGACGGAGCGGACTGATGAGCAGTACACCCGCCCTTTGGTCGATAGCCAGCCAGATATCACGTCTACTAAGCCAGAGACGGCGTAAACTGGCATATGCGAAACTAGCCCTCTGTATCCGTGTTAAGATTTCGTCAGAGATCAACCCGTGAGGGTCAGTATCCAATGTTCAGTGATGAATGCTGTGGCCAATAATTTTGGGGAATTATTTACTGCTACAAGTCCATAGGATGCAGAATTATTGGAAAGGAGTGTATAGCTGTCGGAGTAGTAGGCTAATATAAAGCGTTACACAACATACTGTGAAATTAGACAAGATACAATTCAACATTGTAAAAAACAAATCTGGATTTGGAGTGACAAGTGAAATAAAACCGGGAATAGAGAATAGTAGCGGTAACAATAATTGTAGTAATAACGGACAGGTATATATAGATAATCTAAATAAACAAAATAATCAATATCAAGTGTTGGTTTGTAGGGATTTGGTTGATTGGTTACAGGATTTCATCATGAGCTGACATTGGTTAGTTTTATTTATTTATTTAAACGCAGAAAAAACTTGGTACAATATGGCACCAAGAAAGATGCGCCACACATTATTCATCTGTTGTGTGAGGGCTGAGATACTGCCCAGCCGCCCAGACCGAAGCAGGTGATTTTATTAAGGGACCACCCCACGAGCCTTTGACTTCGAGTCTAATCTGCAAGGCAGCGGAGCAGCGTCAGGGAGCTGCGTTCCCATGGTTTCCGGTGACTCATATGGGTCCATACCCCATTTGATCCGATTGGATTCTGGAGCCCATGTACCCCATGGTAACTGCTTTTAGTCTAACCGCTATCCAAACATCCTTCCTGACATGGTAAGACCTGCAGGGACATGAGTCCCAGACAGTTTAGCTTGTTGGGTCACTGCGGTATTGAAGCCCGACCACCACGGCAAGGTAGCAGTTATCGGCCATTGGAAGAAAACCATTGGAAAACCTGAGAGTACTGGACAGCTGTTTCGTCCTGGCCTGCGACTCCTCAGCACCGCGCACCCACCACCAGGGTTCGAAACCAGGACCTACTGGTTACAAGGCGAGCTCGTAGACCGTTAAGCCACTGGGAGCCGATCCAATGGCCCATGAATTCTAACTTCTGCCAATTCACGACATAGCGCAACTCCTAGCTAATGTCTTCGGCGAGTATTTGTCCTTACACCAGACCTGCAGCACTCTAATAAATAAATGTTTATCTCTGCACAGCTAAGGAGGAAATAGGGACTGAGCAGACTTCTTTTCTACACAAAGTTGTGAATTAAATTCATGAGTGAATAGCCAAGTGTCTCCGATGTCTTTAGAAGTTTAGAATGAAGGGAAAGAGGTAAGTTAGCATGAACTCGATACATGATCTTAAAATCATGGTCCGGGTTATTTGTGGAGTGATAGAAGTAGATCAGGTCTTCTAGAATAGAGCTTCGCACATCATTTCTTTCCTCTCTACAAAACCATACTGGATAATATGTTCTCGTATCCAAGTGGAAAGCGTTTTCTGACTACGGCCAATACAAATTGCTCCCTAAGAGCAGGTGGACTGATCGACAGATGCACATGGAGGCGGTCAGACAAGGGAGCTTATCTTTTATAGAAACGAATAGCAACTTATGACTGTTGGAGGTTATTTGTAATTGTGTAGCAAAGAATGTCTTACTGAATGATTTAGAGAGACGATTTCTGAGCGTATCTGAAACCTGATCACCTTTGAATTCCCAATTCATGAATATGGTTTTCTTTGCAACTGAATCAGTGACCAGTATGGACTGCTTGTCTGTAGTGTTTTTGTCCATAAGTTGGTTCGGGTAACCCACATTCTGCTAGCAGCCTGGCTTTTACTGAGAAAAGTTCGGAGTCAACACAATCACAACTATAGATCCTTCCTATCGTAAAGCAGGGGAGTGGAGAGAGCGAGTGAATTAGGTTCCTTTTCCTGGAGAGACGCACGCAACTATGAAAAATAGTTAGTTGTCCATTCCATCTACGTTTCTAGTGGATGGATCTATTGAGAAACCTATCACATTATGTCTACTGAGGCACACGTTGAGAAAAGGAATGCTTAATTCAGATTCGTTTCCTATGGTAAATTCCAAATTCTGGCCGACATCCTACAGAAGAGAATACACCTAACGAGCTGAATACAACATTCTCTGCTGCTACATGACGACTCGCATCATCCTCAAGCCGCCCATTGTTCTTCAGCAACTCCAAAGACAAAGCTATCGCACTTCACCGCTTCTATGTGTATCTACCTACCAATTTACTTGCTCATGTAGAATGAGATACACAGGTCATTTGATGCCCTCTTCATCTTAAAAGAGTCAAAGAACATTATCCTGATCGGCTATGAAAGGGTTACACAGTGGATCAATAAGGAACGGTATAATTGAACATGTATTGAATATTGATCACACAAATAGGTAAGGAGAATTCTATTCTATCTTCCGTGCGAAGTTGTATAATAGGGTAAGCAATATTGAGGTTAGGCATCGGTCGAGTGCTAGGTAAGGAGGGAACATCAATCGACGAGGCTATGAAGCTACATCGACTGAGATGGTTAGGACATGTGTTACGTATGCTTAGTCATCGCCTTCCCCAACCGACAGGCAGTGGTAGCTGACATAGGGTCAGGCTGGAAAAGAGTTAGCCGGTGGTGGTCAAACCAAAATATGCCCTCCTCAATCAATTAAATCCACAACAGTTAGTTTAAACCAGCCAGTCGTGTAGGAATGTGTAGAAATTCTGACTGGTTTGGGTCCCCGGGAGAGTAAACACAAATGACGGCTGGAGACATTCGGTGATATGGCTCAAACTCATCGTTATCAATGGCCGGAGCAGATATACATCCACTCCTTATGACTTATAATTTTCAATGAAACTATTTGTTCTTCGTTATTACGATTCCTTTGTCTCTGCATTTCTTCTCATTGTTTTGTGTGGTACAAGGAGGGAGTGTGGCGACTTGAACTGGTGCACATCGGTGCAAAGTTCTATGTTGAAAGCAGTCAGTCACTCAGTCATTTCGAGTGGAACATTTATGCCATAATGGTACATCTCCATTGTATTTATTTCTCTCTGTCACCACTTTTAGGTGACTGTATGACTGTCAACAGGCTCTCATTTCGTCTTTCCCATATCACATTTTAGATGAGTAATGATAGATTCATTAATAGACTATTTTGTGCATGCTGAGCCATCGCCTTCCTTCATGATATAAATGTTAGTCTACATCGGGTGGTCAGAACAAAACGTGCGATCATCATTTCATGAAATCGCAAACAGTTAGTTTGAAATAATCATGTAGGGAAGGTATAGACTATCTGGTTTTGAGTCCTCGTAATACTAAGATCCAATGGCTGGAGACCTGTTACTTATATGTCTCAAAATTGATGTCAATGGCGCAAAATGGATTCACTTTTCATGATCCCGCATGTCCCATTCAACCCTGTTGATCTTCCATGTTACTATTCTTTGTCTCAAGTATTGGTTTGTAGGGATTTGGTTGATTGGTTAAAGGATTTCATCATGAGCTGACATTGACTAGAGAATCACTGGAAAACCAAGGAGTACTGGACAGCTGTTTCATCCTAGTTTTGGACTCTTCAGCACCAGGCATCCACCGGGTTCGAACCCAGGACCTACTGGTTACAAGGCAGCGAGCTCGTAGACCATTAGGCCACTGGGACCCGACCCAATGGCCCATGAATTCTTACTTCTTCCAATTCATGAGACATCATTATCGCCAAAAATAATGGCTAGTGGTCGCGCTATATCTTGAATTGGCAGAAGTTAGAATTCATGCGTTGGTCATTGGATCGGGTCCCAGTGGCTTAATGGTCTACGAGCTCGCCGCCTTGTAACCAGTAGGTCCTGGTTTCGAACCCTGGTGGTGGGTGCGTGGTGCTGAAGAGTCCAAAACTAGGATGAAACAGCTGTCCAGTACTCTCAGGTTTTTCAATGGTTCTCTAGCCTATGTCAGCTCATGATGAAACCCTGTAACCTATTCTTTGTCTCGCTCACATTTCTGCTTAATATGTTTCTTAATTCACGGAAAATACTCATCCAGACATGAATATAAAAACAAAACGTTCAGCGAAGAGTCTCTTTCATCGACCGTGAATTCATTCACTTAACAAGATATTCTTATAGATCGTTCATTGCGTATTTTATCTAAAAGAGTCATGGTTACGAAAAGGTAACAGTGGATCAATAAGGAAGGAGTGCTATAATTGAACATATATATTCAACACTCATCATGCTATAGTTAAAAAGAAGCCTCCTGAAAACGGTAAGCTTCCGTATACTTTGCATTACCGAGGCCTCAGTGATCCGGATAGAAAACCCTGATTTATGTACACAGAAGAAACTTGTCTACCCCTTCCTTTGTACCTTGGGTATAATTCCAAACTCTACTACTTTATTAATAATACTTTTCTTGGAACTTCTGTATAACATCTTAGTAAAATCCTTTTTTTAAACCAACCCATTTATTATTTACTCTTTCCATCTACTACATAATTTACTTTGGACATGTGTGTCCACGCTCTTTCATTAACATTCTAATCTCACATATTACGCAACCCTTGTCAATACTCAATAATCTTCATCCTACCCTCTAGTTATAATATGAGTATTCATCACATTTTTGATGACGTCAACAATATTCCTAACTATTTTTTTTAAAAATTTTTGTTTGACAATCCTAATGTACGCGCGCACACACACACACACACAAACACACACACGGAATGATCATGTATGAATGCGATTGTACAGTCAAGTGAATGGAATTCGTTGTCGATAAAAGAGACTCTTTTCATCACTGGACTTTTTGTTCTTCTTATTTTCATATTTTTTGTCAATAATAAATTGGTTGGAGTAACACTGATTTTTTGTTTTGCGATTTTAAAGTTTGAGAATAAATTCGTCGAAAAAAAAGTCACTTCGCTGAATATTGTATTCTGAATTTCATTTTTCTAGTTTTCTTTTTTCATTTCTTTTCATTTTCTTCTCTCATTCCAATAAATTTCTACCCCAGTGTCGTTAACACTTGACTCTTATTCAATTTAACCTGAATTCTATTCAATCCCGTCAATTATATTCCTCCTTTGTTGCTAATATCATTTACTATAATATATATAATAATACACCTTAGATGGTTGGAAGCAATCAGCCACAGGAAGCCTTGGACACCACCTAAGTTTCGTGCTAGTTGGCACTCATTAGTCAGCAAAGGCGATGTGTCTGCAACCTTGGAAGGAACTCATATCCCTTCTGAGATTCGAACCCACTGCGTCACCCAGTGCTACCTGCAGTCAGAGACGTTACCACTGAGCTAGTCTGGCCCGCAATTGACCTCCAATAGGACTGTAGTGGATATTTTGATTTGACACGAGTAACTAGTGTGATGCGTCTAGTCCTCTGATTGGTGCAGACTGAATTCTATCAGTAAGGTTGTGTAATGTGACCACCACTATAGCTAGTTCGCCATCACAGTGGTATTATCCGACCGAAAGCTGCTACCTTGACGTGGTGGTCGGGCTTGAACACCGCAATGATCTATTCAAGCTATACTGGCTGAGACTTATGTCTCTTGAGGTTCTACCATGCCAGGCAGGTTGTTTGGATAGCGGTTAAACAAAAAGCAGCTACCCAATCCAACATCATGTCCAATACAAAATCACAAAATTTCATGCCGGATCGGCCGTGGCCCGGATTAACAACGACCGCGCTTCCTGCTGCCGTGTCACAGGGCAGGAGTGATAAATATGCTACTGAGGCACACCAAACAAACGAACAAAAACAGGCCGCGTGTGACCGGCCTCAAGCAGTTGTCCCCTGGGCTCTGCGGTCACGCAACCAACTTCCACGGTGTGGGCAGCCGGGAAGTAACAATCGCCCTCACAATCCGAAATGCACACGAAACCTCTCTAATCCTCACTTGTCTTTGTCTTCATCTTCATCTCTATTACCTTGCCTTCCTTCCACTGATGCAACTCCTCGACTTGATAGCTCCTCACTTCCTCTCCACTCTGCGTCCACTAAAAACGATGGAAGCCAAAAAACCACCACCGACAGCCTCTTAAAGCCGCGCCACCAATTTCATATAGGAGCTCTTAATGTTAGGACACTTTGCCAAATAGGACAACAAGCATCACTAGCCAAGACCCTGGCATCACGAGCCATTGATGTATGTTGTGTTTCAGAAACACGCATACAAGACCCAAGTGTGGTTATTCACCTAACCCCACCTGGCCAACAGGTTGAATCAGGAGATGCCACAGCTAGTTCACGAGGATTAGCTGGCGTAGGGATAGCTTTGAGTACTAGGGCAGAAAAGACATTGCTTGACTGGATCCCGGTAGATAGCCGAATGTGTGCTGTCCGCCTGAACGGATCAGTAAGAAGGAGGAAGGACTGCACTACTCGCCGATGCCTTTTCGTAATCTCCGCCTACGCCCCCACTGACTGCAGTTCAGATGAAACGAAGGATGAGTTCTACCAAAAGCTGTCTAGTTTGGTGGAAAGGCTAAACGCTCAGACATAGTCGTTCTAGCTGGTGACTTTAACGCTCAAGTAGGGAAATTGTGTCAATCTGAGAAGGATGTCGGTGGCACCTATGGAGTTCCGTGCCAGCGAACCGACAACGGTGACCGTCTCCTACAGTTCTGCTCTGATAATCATTTGTTTCTTGTAAGCACTAACTTTAAACACAAGGAGAGACACTGTTTGACTTGGAGACCCCCTTCATCAAACCAACGCTGGACACAAATAGACCACATAGCAATAAGCTATCGTTGGCGTGGGTCGGTAGGAGATTGTCGCTCCTTCTGGAACACGTGTGTAGATACCGACCATGCACTGGTCCGCGCTCGGTGTGCTTACGACTGAACGGACGTAGGAAACAGCTGGCGGTAAAACCATCACGTCCCCAGCTCGATCAGGAAACTAAATCCGTATTTGAGGAAGAACTAGCTAAACACATATCTGTGTTCGACAGCTGTGCTCACCCTGAAGAAGCTTGGAAAAATATCCAGGCAGCCATAGATACAGCTGTAAAAGCTGTGAATAAGGTAAACCCAAAGGTGAGTAAAAACCACTGGATCTCCACCGCCTCATCCGAACTGATAGATGCTAGAAGACTTATTCCGGCGAGCTCCGAATTCAATGAGGAGCGAAAGCTGCACAAGAGGAAACTTACGAAAAGTCTCCGCAAGGACCGTGAACAGTGGTGGGCGACAAAAGCCAAAGAGATGGAGAAAGCTTCGAGGATAGGCAACACCAGGCAACTCTTTAGACTCATCAGGGAAACGGGTGGGAGAAGACAAATCATTAGTGAGACAATCTCGGAAAAAAATGGCACTATAATTAGCTCCCAGGATAGACGACTGGATCGTTGGAAAGAGCATTATGAGGAGCAGTTTAATTGGCCCACAGCCACGCTCAACCTTCCGAGCATCCAACACCTCCCTGAATGGGATATAGACACAGGTCCTCCGTCCCTAACTGAGGTTACTAAAGCTGTCACCAATCTGAAACTAGGCAAAGCAGCGGGACCTGATGGAATGACTCCAGAGGTATTTAAGTACGGTGGAGACAGCTTACTGTCTGCATTAACTGAGGTACTAGGCAGCGTCTGGGAATCAGAAGAAGTCCCATCGGGTTGGTGTAAGTCACTGATTATCCCCATATACAAGAAGGGAGACAAGTCTTCCTGTGATAATCACAGAGGGATTAGCTTGACTAATATAGTATCTAAAGTCTTAGGCTCAATAATCATGCGTAGACTGAGTGGTGCTCGGGAAGCACAAACACGAGAGAGCCAGGCAGGCTTTAGACCAGGAAGAGGGTGTATTGATCATATCTTCACCCTCCGACAGATTCTAGAACATAGGAATTCCTACCGGCGTCCAACAGTCATTATATTTCTTGACCTAAAGGCAGCATTCGACTCTGTCGATCGGGAGTTCTCTGGAGATGCTTGGCTGTAAAGGGAATTCCGAGAAAATAAATTGCACTGATTAAGGCACTCTACTCGTACTCATACAGCCAGGTGAGGGCTTACGGCGAGCTGTCATCTGAACTGATGACGACCAGTGGTGTCCGTCAAGGATGCCCATTATCCCCTTTTCTATTCAACTTCATCATAGATGTGTTAATGGACTTAACCCTAAGTGACTTCAGCGACTCAGGGATTGACATGCTACCTGGGAATAATCTCGTTGACTCCTCATCGATTACCTCTAATCATCATCTATAAATAATGATGAACACAATTAATAAAAACGATGAACGTCATGTTTATCCTACTCTTTTGTACCGCCTCCACAGACTTCTTCACATCCTACATCTTATTTTTGTTAATAATTATAAGCTTAACTGCAATGAAACATCAATAAAACAAAGAATATATAACTCTTACACACATTATTGAATACAAGTCACAAAAAGTAACGCCACACATGTGGTTGCGTGCATACAGGCGCGCATGTGCTTGTGTGCGTGTGTGTGTATGTAAGTGACCTTTAGTTTAACCATAATCAACTGTATCGATTTAACCTGCAGCAATGACAATAATGATGATGACGATATTAGGCGAAGAGACAGACACAACTCTCTACATGATGATGATGATGTTTATATCATTTCAGTTCAAAATTTACGCGCACCACAAACATTCAAACCATTTAAACAACAATAATAAATGTGATCAATATACTGTGACTTTGACATTTTTGAAAGTGAAAGCAAAGAAGACATTATAGAAGAAATAACTAGTCTTAAAAAAAAACTATGAATGCGGGTGATTCAATGTAATGTAAAGATAAAGAAAAAGAATTTCATCAAATTGGAAGACATTTTGAAGAAGAGTTCAGTTGAAAACAAAAAGAAATCAATACAAACACGATGACGCGCGCGCACACACACACACAGAGAAAGAGAAACTTACAGATAAACAAAATGTAAAATCAATCATGGAACTTAAAAGACAATGAATACATTTGCATGCACACTATTTGAATTAAATTATCAGCTGGTATTTATCAAGAGTTGGTCTGCATGGATTCGACTGTGCTACGGGTTCGGTCACGAGCTGACACGTCGGTTATAGAATCATCGAAAAGCAAGAAGTACTGGACAGTTGTGTCATCTCAGTTGCGGACTTTTAAGCAGCACGCACAAATCAGGTAAGAGAACAAATACTCGCTGATGAAATTGACTGGCAGCTGAAGCTGAAATTCATGGGCTGACCATTCAATCAGATCTCAGTGATTTATAACCGGGAAAGTCCTGGGTTCGAACCCCTGGTAGCGGCAGACTGTTAAAGAGACCCAAACTACAACGAAACAGCTGTCCAGTACTCCTATTCCAGTTGGTTTTCTACTATTTCTCTAACTGATGTCAGCTCCTGATCATATCTGGGCACCGACACTCATAAATCAACTGCCTCGAATGTGAACAACATTCTACAGGTTGTGGAGCTGACTTGTAACAATAGCGTATTCGATGGCGGAATTGTTTCCTTTGCGAAAATATGATATACAGTTATGATGAAATACAGAGAAGAAACCTTATACAATGAAATTTCCATTAACATAAGGACGCTTCATTTCTTCTCCTCTTCGACATTTAATCCAACACATCACTACTCGATTCAATACTCCTGGGTAAAGCATCTCATAACACACACTACTTACAAAATCTTGACGGTTGTACATACCAAAACCTGAGCAGTCGAACTTTCTGTCCTGAACTTACCCAGTCACTGCCTTTACCCGTGTCCGGGGTGTTTTATTCAATAAAAATATGACAGGATGTTTACCAAATCCCCACCTCCCAGAGACCATGGCTCGACTCCCAATCGATGCATTCCAAACGTTGGATAGTTTACCGGGCGCGAGTAAGGTTGGGTGTAAAGGCTTGCAACTTCGACACCTCATGAGGCAAAACGAGACAATACCACTACTACTGGAATTTCAAATATTTGAAGCCCTCAGTTCCACTCAGAACTCAAGGTTGTGTCGGCGGCCAACACAAACAACAGGTGCCGCTCATTGTCCAGTTAACACACACACACACACGTGCATATATACACTACATTTATACTGCCAACTAGTGACACCATATAATCGAAACACTCATTTATTCGGGTTCAAACTACATCGCATTAGTACTGTACACATGGACTCATTCGGATCACAGAGACAGTTCGTTAATTTAAAAACTCCATGCAACTCTTCCCATTAATAAACTTGAAAAAAGCAAGAACAACAATTGTGTACCAGAAGATAATATGAGCTCATCTTTTATTATTATTTCGAGGATTCTTTCGCTCAACTGATTACAACCTGAACGATAAAAAATATACGTGAATTACATTAAAGATTTGAACATACTTTTCCACGATCATAAGGAGTAATTGGTTGGTAGGAAGTAAAAGTAACATTAGTCCGAAATGATGATTTAACTGATTAAGAGTTACAAACACACTGACTATTTATAGAATAATTAGACAATTAGGCTTGGAAACAAAAAACAGAGTTGCGTATTTATGTGTGTGTATGTATAGAAGAGCATAACAAAAAAGTAGATTGCGTAACTAAAGAAAATGTTTTATCTAGTAGCCAATAGAAAAAAGGAAAGAAAAGAACAAGGTAGGGTGAGTCATGTTTAAATGAGAGAGTAGAGTTTTCTAAAGGGTGACTCATAGAAGTTGTATATTTTGTTATCACCAGGGCAGTGAAAGATTCATTGATATAAGAATAAAATAAAGAGAATATAAGTCATCTACAGTTATACCATATAATGAGGGGACATCTGAAACCCTACGTAGGATTCTTAATAAAGCAGGAATTAGGGTGGCATTTAAACCTACAAACTCACTCGTGGACAAGCTCTGTAGGTTAAAGGACCCGGTTGACTCAATTAGACAAAATAATATATTTACAAAATACCCTGCAATGGCTGTGAGTGAGGTCAACTACATAGGTCAAACTAGTAGGTCAGGGGTAGTCAGACTGCCAGTCAGAACATAAGAATTTAGCTAAGGTAAGAATGGTTGACCCCGAGAAGATAAGTAATTTAGAAGAAAGCTCAGCAATTGCACTACATGCATGCATTAACACACAACCACACAATAGGGTGGGAGAGGGTTAAAACTCTAAAAAGTAATCTAGATAGGTGGAGAGAGAGGTTGATTACTGAATCCTTGTTCATCGAGTCTACACCCAACACATACAGTGACTCATCACTCATACCTGAAATATGGAAAATACTACTGCCAATCAAATCAAGTGAAAAAAATGGAACTATATAATGAACTTAGGAAGTCGTGTGATTACCTTGATATGATTATGAGCAGTAGTAATAAATTGTGCTCGAAACGTCATCAGTAAACATTACTGTATAACACTGTGAGACTTTATCAAAACAAAAATTTACCCATAACAGTGAAAGATTCACCACTGTCTCTTTCTGCGTACATAGATTTGGTTTAAGTCCTTTGATAGGAATTGCTTCAGCAAAGCGTAGCGAGCTAGGTTTCTTTTCCTTATTGATTATTTTGAACGACTTCAAGTGGTCTATAACATGACTCGTGTCCAATAGATGACGCGAAATCACACTGTTTAATGCTTGTGGACATTTCAGTCTCAGATTCTTTGGTATGTGTTCATAAATGCGGACAATAACCCTTCTCTCTGTTCTTCCAATCTATGTGCTTTGGCACGTACAACATGTAAATTGGTAGACACAGTTGGAGGTAACATGAGGTGGGTATTTTTGTCCACTTTTGATTGTCTCAAACAACTAGTTGTTTGATAAACACATACAAGCTTGGTGGCTGAATATGTTCTTTTCAGGGCAGCGTTCAGTCTGCATCTTATTCTACTAACAGTATCATCACCTTTGAATGCAAGCTGCCAAACACATACATATACGCAACTCTGTTTTTTGTTTCCAAGCCTAATTGTCTAATTATTCTATAAATTTCAGGATTTCATCATGAGCTGACATTAGTTAGAGAACCATTGGAAAACCTGGGAGTACTGAACAGTTGTTTCTTCCTAGTTTGGGACTCTTCATCAGTACTCGCCCACTACTGGGTTTCGAATCCAGGACCTTCCGGTTACAAGGCGAGCTCGTATACCATTAAGCCACTGGAACCCGATCCAATGGCTAGCCTATGAATTCTAACTTCTGCCAATTCACGACATAGCACGACCGCTAGCCAATGTCTTCGGTGGCGAGTATTTGTCCTCACACCCGACCCGCTGTACCCTACTGGTCATGACTTCCCACTGGAACCCAGGTAACTACCTCCTAACTGAATAAGGCCAGTCGCCAGTGAGCCTCTCATTGGTATTGAAGTGTTGGTTTGTGGGGATTTGTTCGGTTTCAGGATTTCATCATGAGCTGACATTAGTTAGAGAACCATTGGAAAACCTGGGAGTACTGGACAGTTGTTTCGTCCTAGTTCGGGACTCTTCATCAGTACTGCTGAATATTCTATAAATAGTCAGTGTGTTTATAACTCTTAATTAGTTAAATCATCATTTCGGACTAATGTTACTTTTACTTCCTACCAACCAATTATTACTCCTTGTGATCATGGAAAAGTGTGTTCAAATCTTTAATGTAATTCACGTATATTTTTTATTGTTCAGGTTGTAACCAGTTGAGAAGAATCCTCGAAATAATAATAAAAGATGAGCTCATATTATCTTCTGGTACACAATTGTTGTGTGTGTGTGTTGTGTTCGCATATTAGGATTGTCAAACAAGTACAAAGTAAAAATTAGTTAGGGTTATATTGTTTACGTCATCAAAACGTTTCAAAACTGTAATGAGTAATCAAACTGTAACTAGAGGAAGGGGAAGTGAAGATTGTTAAGTATTGACGAGGGTTGCGTAATATGAGAGACATTCAGAAAAAAAAGTAGGAACTTCGAATTATACCCAAGTTCTACGACTTTTCTTTCGAATTTTTGTATGACTTTTAGGTCTTTAAATATTCCCATTATTATTAATATTAGAACAAGACATATAAGCGAACAATATTGTTGCTTTCAATTAGTCAGCTAGCTACTCAGCTTGTATCGCTTTACTGGGCCACTCCTTAGGCTTTATGCAGAGTACGGGGCTCTGAGCCATATAAGCGAAAGGACTGGGGCCTGAGCGGATCACGGCTAACGGATGCCCGTGATCAACTTGGTAATCCTCAACGTGGTCAAGGGGAGGGAAGACGAAGATCGGCCAGCTGAGTTCGGTGTCCTAAGGGTAGTGGATTGGTGGTCGGGATCTCACCATTCTAGAGGCTGGTAAGGCGGTCTCTACGCGCAATGTCTCTGATCAGATGTTCTGGTACCGACGCGGAGGGATTCGGATTGGCTATTTGGTCACCAGCAAAATAGTCAACCCTCCATAAGTTATTGCTTGGCTTTTGGCTTGGCCGGCAATAGTGGAGTCGTACATAGGTAAAAACAATAGACAATTCAATAAATAAATTGGACCAAACCTCAAAAGTTACATAATACTGAATGCTTGTGAAGTGGACGGATAATCAGAGTTTAAATAAATATCATAAAAGTACGAAGGAAATGAAAAATAAGAAAGGGTGGGAGAGTTTTTAATTAGAATTTACCTAGGTCAAGGGAGAGACATAGGTGAAACAAACTTCTTTTTTTGTATGCAAAGATTAAGATTATTCTCTCGAATTCCCATAGCTTCGTTTACGTGTAAAGGGTGAGTTAGAATTCCGTTCGAAAGGCTCGACAGAATGCGGTAGATGACTTTGAAGGTGCTACTTCTCTTCATTTAGTGACCTCTATCATCAATCAAATGCGACAAAATAGAACTTTTTATAGATTTTATTTGACCTTTTCAGAACCATGAAGGAAGATGCTCAGTAATACGTTTGTTAAGCTCTCTCCAAGGGAGCAACTAAATTTGTAGATACACATAGAAGTGGCACAGCTAGGTAGCTTGTCTTTCACTTGAGCAATCATAATTGGTCGTCAAGAAAATGACAAACAAACAAAGGGTGGGGGTAGTATAAGTCCGTATTATTGCTCTCAATAACCTTAGATGTAAGACTTCACTAGCCACGTCCCCATTAAATTGCAGTCTCATGAACAGTTGTTTCTTTTCAACTGTTGTCAGTTTTTCTTTATTGTAACAACGCTTTATTATTTACTCTTTCCACCTATTACATAATTTAGTTTGGACACCTACTTGTCTCCATACTTTTTCATTAACATTTTATTTTTCTGAGCGTCTTTCAGATTACGTAATCCTTGTCAGTAATTAACAATCTTCACCCCAAACCCCTAGTCACATTTTGATTATTCACCACATTTTTGAAACATTTTGATGACGTAAACAGTAGCTTTGACTAATTTTTATTTTATTTTTGTTTGACAATTCGTCAAATTGTATATTGATGGGGGGGAGGGGTTCTGAGTAATTTAGGCCCCCCCAAACGAAAAACTGTAGTGGAATTTCACTCCTCCATGAACTGTGTAAATTGCAGATTGGGAATTTGATGATTTATGGAATTTTCCGTTGACCCAAGTGTAGCTAGTCATAAATCGGGTAGTTTGAAGTGATGATTCGACACTCTGAGCTAAGTGTCAGTCAAACTGGTTGTACACATATATATATATATATATACACCTACGATGAGGTCGGCGACAAACGATTGAAACAACCGCCAAACCACTTCCATCTATTTATTATTATTCCAGTGGATTCAACAACACATCTCCACTTCGCTCTATTTCCTGCCGTCCCCTTTAGCTGGGTGTCCACGATCGCCCATAATCTCTCATCTCCCCTGCTCCCCCCCCCCACACAATCTCCTCCTACATGTCACCCTCCCAGCTGACGACCAACTTCATCGTTTTCCATTGGGATCCCACTCGAGCGCTGGTTTGCGCATTGAGTGAGATGTCATTTGACGGTCTCCTCACTCAATCTATTCCCAATCAATCTATCTCCATTTCCTCCTACATATTTGTTGAGCTATCGGCTCCTGATTGGTTTGTTCCCAGCCAGCCAGATTTATTTCTTGCTAATTCTTTCTGGCCGATCAACCATTTGGTCTTCATTATATGGAGCCAGCAAACTGGGGAGCTGTTTGTAGAAAATTTATAGCATTTTGGAAGTCGTATTTGTGACACGCTGGCCAAGTTCCTGACCCGTATAGAAGCAGTGTGGTAAAAAAAAAATTCGAATCTTGTTCGCTATTACGATGAGGTGAAGTTCAGCAGATTTCCAAACTGGTTTCAGCTTGAAGAAGGGGTGTCTTGCCTTTCCCATTCTAACTTTGACATCATCATCTGTCCCCCCGTGTAGTTGAAACGATGCTGGTTGCCTAGATCAGTGAAAGAAGTAACCTCTGTTAAATCTCTCCCCTTTGATAGTGGTTAGCTATATTCATCACCTCCACCTTCTTTACATCCCCTTGGAGTCCTGTCTTCACTGCTAGCCTCTTCAGCCAGTATGTTGCTTTATGTCTGACACTTTCATCTGGCTGGCTATTAAAAATACTACTTACTTACAGGAATCATGCTCCTGTCCACGCCAAGTAAAATTCTGAGTCGCATCATCCTGGAGAGAATAAAGGATGCATTGGATATAGAACTCCGACAAGAACAAGCCGAATTCAGGAAAGGCAAATCATGTTCTGACCGAATTGCAACTCTACGCATCATCATCACAGAACAAAGCATGGAATGGCAATCAAACCTAACCCTACCTCAACTTTATAGACTTAGAGAAAGACTTCGACAGCGTTGACCGCGAAGTAATTTGGAAGCTACTCGAGTACTACGGTGTACCCCAAATATTCATCAACCTTATTCAACAGCTAGCTGTAAGACAATGGAACATGTCAAGTGATCCAAAACGGAAAACTCAGCGAGGCGTTTGGAGTAAACACAGGAGTCAGGCAAGGGTGCTTGTCTGTTATCACCAATGATATTCCTGATTGTGGTGGACTGAGTGGATTACGCATCAGACAGTGGGAAACGAAAAGACAGGGATATCCTGGACCGACGCGAAGAACCTAGAAGACCTGGATTTCGCGCGTGGATGATTTATGTTTGATGTCACACAAAATCGAAGACTTACAAGCGAAAACCGACAAAGTGGTCGGAGAAGCACCAAAGACAGGACTCCACGTGAACATAGACAAGACGGAGGTTATGAAAATAATCAACCAACAACAACAACAACAGCAGCAACATCCAGCGCCAATGATCGTCAATAGGAGGGATTTGAAAGAGGTTACTTCATTCACTCACTGATCTAGGCAGCATTGTCTCAACTACAGGAAGTCGGAAGGGACGAGGATGTCAAATCGAGCGACAATCGGGAAGGCGAGCGAGAAAGACATTCACTCATCAACCTGAAACCAATCTGGAAATCTTCGTCACTTAACCACCATCAACAACAAAATTCAGTTGGATTTTCAATACAAAAAACGTCAAGTCAGTCAGCTCTTCTACACGAATCAGAAACTTGGCGGGTTGGTCAAAAAGAATATTTCCAACAGCCTGTTGCAGACCTTTATCAACCAACAACTGTCTTCACTGGCTCTATACTGAAGATCAATCAGATGGCCGGGCCGGAAAGAATCACCAACAAGAAACTATGGCTGGGAAGAAACAAAACAAGAAACCAATCGCCAACCAACAAATATGCAGGAGAAAGTGGAGATGGATTGGACACTCGCTGAGGAGGCCACTTGGTGATATCGCGCGAGCGTCAGGCCATTGCTAAAGTGGAACCCGCAGAATGGGAAGCGGCGAGTGGGTCGTCGGTGCAAGGGTGACATGGAGGAGATCGTGTGAAGAGGAGTTGAAACACAGTATGGACTAACTAACATGGATGCAGGTGAAAAGTACAGCAGAGAAGACAGAAGTGGCAAGTGGAGAAGTGCAGTTGAAGCCCTATGTTCCACTAGGAACCCAAGGGAACAAAATAATAACTTACTGGTTGATATGAGTGGGTATATGATATGTATCCACATATATATATTTATGTGTGTGTGTGCATGTTGGTCTCTCTTTCTGTTTGCTCGGTTAGTCTGTGACCACTTCACTTGTATGGACTTGTCTCCTTTAATAATGTGTATTCTCCTTATATTATATTATATATAATATGAGTGTTTGTTGACAGTCCGTTGCTTGGTGACATATATCCATATATGTTTGTTGGCATGTCTGCTATATTCGCTATGTATAATTGGATCGACACTCCATTATAATTAGCCATTCATGTTAAGACTGTCTAATGATTTTTCCCACGCTTGTCTGAATTATTTATATATATTCGCATTCACAATTTGTGTGAACTACTTTACTTTACAACTACTTTACTTACTTACCACTTTGGTGTGAGACCATTTATTTTCGTCTCCTTGTGTTTGGACAATAGAAGTATCATCGCAAACCTAGTGGTCTTCTGATTTCCGCCTTCTCGCGTCAGGACTATTAGTTTCTCGACCAGTCCATAACAATAATTCAGCGACGAGTACATAACAATTTGGCGACGGGGAAACTAGTACATAACAATTTGGCGACGGGGAAACTAGTACATAACAATTTGGCGACGGGAAACTAGTACATAACAATTTGGCGACGGGGAAAACTACTATTAACCACACAGCAGCAACAACATAACAATTTACTATGGATCCTATTAAATTGGAATTATTGTTTGAACGACAAATGAAATTAATGGAAATGTTCGTCAACCAACAGACTGGTCCAGCTCCACCTTCAAGCAATCCCAATCATACCATGCTACCATCTGTCGACGGAATTGTGAACAGCATTTCACAGTTCAATTATGACCCAGAGGCTAATGTCACTTTTGACACATGGTATCAACGTTTTATTCACTGTTGATCTCGCCTCACAAGACGATGCCTGGAAGGTGCGAGTTTTGCTACGTAAATTGGGTCCGGCAGAATATGAACGGTACTGCAACCTAATTTTACCACAGAAACCACGTGACAATTGTTTCGATGATACAATAAAGTTGCTGCGTGAACATTTCGGAGACCACTCCTCATTATTCAGTATACGTTATCGTTGCCTCAAGCTGGCAATGAATGAAAATGATGATTTTCTTACTCACGTTGGCACAGTCAACCGAGAATGTGAGAGATTTCGACTCAGGTCCTTAACAGATGATCGTTCAAAGCCTTGATTCTCATATGCAGTCTCCAATCTCCTCGTTTCACAGATATCCGAACTCGACTGCTCAATCAGCTAGAACAAAATCCCAAGTTAACATTACATGACATAGCTGATGAATATCAACGGCTGATTAATCTGCAGAAAGACACACACCTGGTCGAATCAACACCCCGAGAAGCTCTGATATTCGTGCATTACGAAGAGCAAAAATCTCTCATCAGCTACTCCTGACCCACCTACTTCTCTAATGTTCCGCGGAAATCTACACATACTCGTCCAACTTCACAAAATACTGCAAAGAAGACCCCACCATCACCATGCTGGCATTGTGGCGCGTGGCACTTTGTAAAGTCTTGTCCATACAAAAATCATCGTTGCAGCAAGTGCAAATCATCGGTCACAAAAATGGTTTTTGTCAGCCACGCAAACCCAGATATCAAATCCAGCAAAAGCTCAACAAAATGTTGGTCCTAAATCCCCAAAAAGTCATTGAGTCTACGCGCAACCTGTCAAGTCACAACACCAGCTATGCGGAAATATATTGACCTTCAGATGAATGGTCATGATACTCGTCTGCAGCTAGATACTGCCTCTGATATTACTGTTATATCAGAGAAACTTTGGAATTATATTGGCAGACCACCTATCACCAATACTTCCCAGTCTCTTCTCAGCGCCTGTGGTGGGCGGCTCAAACTAATTGGTGAACTCAAATGTTCTGTTTCCTTCCGCAATACCAAATTCACAGGAATTTGTTACGTCACGAAGAATGATTTAAATGTTTTGGGACTTGATTGGTTCGATCGTTTGCATCTGGCTGATGTCCCACTAAATTCTCTACGCAATACAGGAAGAAGCATAAAATGCTAGACAATTCCGGACGGAGCCGAAGCCGCAAACCCAACAATCAGACGAAACGACAGGCGTCAACAACAAGCCCAAAGGTCCCAGATAAACCCCCAGGTAAACATCCTACTAATCATCATCTTCTCAAAAGGGGAGGTGATATGTATCCACATATATATATTTATGTGTGTGTGCATGTTGGTCTCTCTTTCTGTTTGCTCGGTTAGTCTGTGACCACTTCACTTGTATGGACTTGTCTCCTTTAATAATGTGTATTCTCCTTATATTATATTATATATAATATGAGTGTTTGTTGACAGTCCGTTGCTTGGTGACATATATCCATATATGTTTGTTGGCATGTCTGCTATATTCGCTATGTATAATTGGATCGACACTCCATTATAATTAGCCATTCATGTTAAGACTGTCTAATGATTTTTCCCACGCTTGTCTGAATTATTTATATATATTCGCATTCACAATTTGTGTGAACTACTTTACTTTACAACTACTTTACTTACTTACCACTTTGGTGTGAGACCATTTATTTTCGTCTCCTTGTGTTTGGACAATAGAAGTATCATCGCAAACCTAGTGGTCTTCTGATTTCCGCCTTCTCGCGTCAGGACTATTAGTTTCTCGACCAGTCCATAACAATAATTCAGCGACGAGTACATAACAGTATACACAACATCTACTTATCTCAATCAATCAATAGTAGGCAGTTTTATGCAAATTCATTAAAATCCTTGGAAGAAAAACCTATGTGTGCACTGGATTCGATCAATGAGAGTGTGGATAGGTAAAAATCAAAAGTAAACAAATAAACAAATTAAAAAAAGAAGAGAGAGAAAGAGAAAACTTAGCACACAAATAAAAACATCAACACCAACACCATCAACAACAATAATAATAATAACTCACCAAAAATGCATAATGACAAGCTACTAACCATTCACTTGATGCTTTCACCATAACATCACGTTCTTCCCAATAACCTGATTGACTATGATCCAATAGGTGTTGTTTACTCATTAATTTTATTGCATATACACGTCGTGTACGCTTATGTCGAGCTAATTCCACTCGACCAAATCCGCCTTGACCGATAACTTTAATTAATTCAAAATCCGTGTATTTTGTTCGACGTGATTCAATAATTTTAGCTGCTTGACTGTATCTACACAGCATAGAACAGAAAGAAAAGAGAAATCTTATCAGTAGGGATAGTATGATGTGGGATAGAATTCTTACTTCTCTCATTCTTGGCGCCTGGACCAGGGTGATCATGAATTCCCTGGTCCCAGATGGAGTCTCGCCCTTGAAATTTGGCGTGTTGAAGCCTTCGACGATCCCTAATCGGGCTCGCTCGGACGCGTAGTTTTCACTAGTGGGGAGGTCTTCGGATCATCCCTTTAACCGCGTCGGTGGCACAGAGGTTAGGACTCTCGCCAACCATGCACATGGTTCTGGGTTCGATTCCCTGCCGAAGCACACCTGTTATCATCTATGGTAGGCCTGCAAAATTTGGGCTACCGATATCACATGCTGAAAATTCCATACCTGTACCAAAACTTTTTCAGACATACCAGCGCGTACCACACGGTTGACGAGCATTCGACCATTGAACACCACTGATGCCTAGATACGAAATGAATGTGTAAAGGGAAATGCTTATCGGATAAAAAGACTTGAAATAGAATTACAGAATACGCTATCGATGATTCAGAGGTTGGAACTTTTTTATTTTATTTAAACGCAGAAAAACAACTTGATACAATATAGCACCAAGAAAGATGCGCACACAGTGGCACAGTGGTTACGACTCTCGCCGACCATGCACTCGGGTTCGAGCACCCGCCGACGCATACCTGATATCTATGGTCGGCCTGCAAAATTTGGGCTACCGATATCCATGTTGAAAATTCCATACTGTACCAAAAATACAGTGTGAAATCAAGCTGTAAATAAAAAAAATAGATCAAAAGTAAAAAAATATAAGTAGAGAACGGATAAAGAACTTCATCTGGAAGGAAAACAGTCATACTCAACAAGTTCAAACAGTAATCGTTAACTATCATCGGGAAGAGAAGAAAGAAGGAAATTGCAACACGTTCACCATTGATGACTGCGATTCTTGGCCATATCCGATAACGCTTCGAGCTATCTCGCAGACCCCAACCACAGAGTCGTGACGACGCACCAACCGATGCTAATCTAGCACAAACATCCTTCATCCCACGATGCCACGTCATGCACTGACCACCCCTCCACCTTTTCCACCCCGTCCCAGGGCTGGCTAGTGAACAGAGACCTGTACGGAAGCCTTCGGGATGATATTCGAAGCACATGTCCAAGCCACCGGAGCCGGTGTTTTCAGATGACGACACTCAATGAATGGTGATCTCCACAGTGTTCAAACACACGCTGGCGAACCTCAGAATTACTCACGCGATGATGCCATCAAACGCAAGCAATCCTACGGAGACAGCGATGATCGAACACACAGAGTCGCCACTCGGAGAGGCCAGGTTTCACAGGCGTAGAGCAAGGCAGTCCGCACCGAAGCATTTCATACCCGACCTTTGACAGCCAGGCTAACATCGCGACGGCGCCATAGGTGGCTCAATTTGATGTATGCCACCCTAGCTTTCATTATAATGTTGGAAATCTCATCCATCAGCGGTTGGATACTCGTCAACTACGCCCCACATGGTCCGGGGTTCGATCCCCGGCCGACAACCTAAACTTTGACTAGCTGGCAGTAATCTCGGTAAAGTGGGGAGGTTGGGCATGGGGGCTGACAATACCATCTTGTAAAAAATAAACATCACAGCTATGAAAACTTTAACGATCAAAGCTTGAGACCCTATATTCCATTAGGAAAGCGAAGAAAAGAAAAAATGACGCACACTATTGATTCTTAAGAGGTGGGTGCTTGAACTGTAAAAACTACATCCACCCACCCCACTCCCACTCAAAAAAACAGTGTGACTTGAACACAGTTTATTGCTTCGTATACAAATCTCTTATCTAACTGAGTAATACTTTTGATTAATGTACACAGATCACGACGATATGATTCAGATCTCATTTGAGATCAATCAAATCCTTGCACACCAGCACTTGACGAATCAAACAAAGCAAGATAACATGAGGATAATTAGACCAATACTCTTGAGAATAAAGTTTAAAATCTTTGTATAGAGTTTAGCCAGACAGAGTACAACAATATAACAGGTTATTTAAGTATAGAAAACGTTTTTTGTATAGTAATAATAATAATAGTAATAATTTGCTTTATTCCAAAACTTGTACTTGTGATACAGAATGGAATTCTCAGCATTTCATTAGAGTACTGAGCATCCAGTTTGTACATTAACAATAAAATAAAATTCTACATAGAATATGGATAGTCTCAGTTAGTTTTGACAACAAAATATTGGCATGTCTGTAGCAAGGCCAAAAGTGAACAGAATGTTTGAAGGTGTTAGAAAAGTAGATACTAGCATATTCACTGGCGTAAGCGATAACAAAAAGGTGGAGATATACAGAGTGTGAAAGAACGAAGAAGAATGTTTTAAGTAGAGTTTGTAAGGAAGAGAGAAACAAAGCAGCACATAACAAAAAAGAGAGAGAGAAAAGGAAAAGAAAGAACGAAAAACGTTGTACCTATAAATGATATGAGTTGGAAAGACGAGATCTATTTGTTCTACTGACTATTTAATAAGTTATAAGTTTCACGCCTAATGCTTCCTTTATCGCACAGAACACGAGCTAAGTAGGCTATGGTTGAGTTGAGTTTTTGTACTTGCTAGTGCGAGCACATAGTTTTCTATATACGCTTCTGGTTCTGCCCGATGAGATACAAGGGGAGAGTTGTGAATGAAGAGGGTGGTGTGAGTTAGATAAAATGGATTGAGCCCATTTTTCACATGAGTCCAAATGCCTGTCGACCAGAATATTAGTAAACTGGTTAAGTGGCACGTTATTTACCCTACTGACAACCTTTAACATCCTACGTAATAAGATATAGTCCTTCTTCAGTAGCCCTGGAAAAACTAAGGGGGAACAATAGAGAATAATGAGCAGGATGCAAGAGTTAACGAATCGTAAGAGTAAGGGTTGGGGGTTAGTAGCAAAATAGGGAGGGGGAGGCAGGGTGAGAAAAGTTCAGACGAAACAATAAAATCTTCTGAACAAGGCAGAGATATGCAAGAATTCAAAGACGTAATAAAATCGCATACTTTGATATGTAAGTATAAATCACCAGAGCAGTGTACTATCTCTTTCTGTAATACATAGAGAGATTTAGTTTTAGTTGTTTGATGTCTCAGCAAAACGCCGCAGCAAGTGAGATTTCTTTTGTCTATTGATTATTTTCAACACCTTCAGATTGTTCATAATATGACCATCGTTGCGTAATTGCACTATTCAATGTCTGTGAGCCATTTAGTTCTTTGGTTTACGTTCATAAATGAGGAAGATAACCCTGCAGTGTATGCGCTTCGGTAAGTAGGAATTTGGATCGTCTGTTTACTCTTTCATGACATCTATAGTACACAGATACCATAATGAAGGGGACTGCATAACACTCCCAGCTAAGCAATCCATCCATGCAACATTACACAGAGGAATTGTAATTCGTCAGCGCATATTGCCACAATATAATCATCCTTCTGAAAAAACCATATGACTCTTCGAAGAATTCTGACAGCATCGCATAACACACCTGATCTATAATCTGTTATCACTCACAATTAGGAACCCCCCCCCGAAATAGATTTCTCATGTAACATGCGAATGAGCAACACACCTATGGTGTGAGAATCGATGGTACTATCCAATTGCTTCAGCTGGAGTGTGTGGAGAGCAGGATTTGAAACAGTGGCTGGGCCCAATGACTGCAAGTCGAGTGTTTAAGCCCATAAGCTAAATTCACTATCTACATACCTTTGATCAACAGGCCCGCAACGACCTGGTACGGCAGGAAATGAGTGGGCTTCAGTTCTCCTCTCGAAATGCTCCCATGTAAACAAGCGCCCGTAGCCTCTGCCACCGGGTAAGTTGTAGGCACTGCCTTCACGTGGTGGAGGCTATTCCCACAAAAGTGAAATGGTGAGTCCGAAGATCCAACGCTTACACAACCAGACTCGTGGACAAGCAGGCCTTCCTAGGGAGATGGAAAACCTTAACTACAAGCCAATGGAACACATGGGCTCCAGAACTCCCAACGATTCGAATAGTGTATGACCAACGTGTTTGAGGCGCCAGAAACCCTGAGGACGCAGCTCTTAATGCTACTCCATTGCCTCGTGAATCAGACTTCAGGTTGGAGGTTTGGAGTGGAGGGGGTTTCCCTTAAGACAACCACCTCCTTCGGTTTGGGTGCCCAGGCAATATGTCAGACCTCACACAAACAATCAGACAACGATCAATGAGAGACTATGGCTGGTTTCAACATAGAACTTTGCACAGAATTGCAGCAGCTCAAGCTGCCACACTCTATGTAGTACACAAAGGAAAAGAGAAAAAAGAGATCCAGAAATATTATAACAAGCAGAAATGTGACGGAGAAAGAACAGTAACATGATAAAGGATGAAGGTTTAGTGGATATGGGAGACCACAAAGAGGGAATGCATCTGCGCCACTGGCAGTGGTTTTAAGTCATATCATAAATAGTCTCCAACTGTTGGTCCTCACCATCTCGAAGACCCCAATCACGCAGTCTATACCTCGCGACGTGGTTCTAACTAACTGTGAAAGATTTCACTGACTGATTCCAATTTCGGTTTTGATACACCTAATCCTTTTCGAAACTAACCCCATATCGGCTATGATTGCTTGTCGAGGAAGCCGAAGGTTCTGCAAACAGAACATTTGTACTGATCATCTCAATCGATCCACCTTCACAAACCTGTCTAAGTCATTTACTTTCCTTACCTAACACTCGATGACTAACCTCAATATCACTGAACATATTATACCACTTGACGCGGGAAACAGAAAGCAGACATGTGGTCAAAGACAGCTAACCTTTTCATTTCTTCCACTCTCAATTGTCGGGTCTCATAGGCATACAGGAGGACAGAGTGAACTACTGGTCGACAATCAGATATCACATCTACTAAACCAGAGATGGTGTAAATCGGTATATGTCAAACGAGCCTACGTTAACAATCAATCGACTAGGGTTGATGCAACTTCTCAAATATGTGAAGTGATCAACACGCTCTTCCTTTTCACTCTCTATCTTCAAGCTACGAGTCAATGTAGTTCAGTCATACAACATCATCTTACATTTGACAAGGGGAGCGAATCACATGCCAAACATTCGACGACTACGTATCAAGGTGTTGAGAAGACTCTGGATTTTGTCAACATCTTCACCTAGAAGCAGGACTACATCATCTGCATATTCTGAGTCAACAAGACCATACCCTAGTAACAAGTCAATCCCTGAGCCGCTGAAGTCAGTTAGGATTAAGCCCATTAATATATCTATGACAACATTAAACACAGATTGGGACAGTGGGCATCCCTGACGACGAACAACACGGGTTATCACCACAGTTATCAAATGACAACTCTCCATAGGCTCTCACCTGGCTGGCTGCATGAGTTCCAGTAGAGTGTCTTGATCAGTGAAATGTATTTTCTCGGCATTTCCTTTCACAGCCAAGTATCGCCACAATACCTCTAGGTCGACAGAATCGAATGCCGCCTTTAGGTGAAGAAATATAATGATTGTTGGACGCCAACGGTACGTATGCCAATGTTCCAGAATCTGTCGAAGGGTGAAGATATGATCAATACACTCTCTTCCTGGTCTAAAGCCTGCCTAGTTCTCTCGTGTTTGTTCCTCCCGAGCACCGCTTAGTCTGCGCATTATTATTGAGCCTAAGACTTTAGATACTATATTAGTCAAGCTAATCCCTCTGTGATTATCACAGGAAGACTTGTCTCCTTCTTGTATGTGGGGATAATCAGTGGCTTACACCAACCCGACGGGACTTTCTTTGATTCCCAAACGCAGCCTAATCCCTTAAGTTAACTTAGAGAGCAAATAGTCTTCACTGCCTTTAAACACCTCTGCAGTAATTCCATTAGGTCCTGCTGCTGTTGCTGCTTTGCCTCGTTTCAGATTAGCGAAAGCTTTTGTGACCTCAGTTATTAATCCAACAACAAAAGTGAGGACGAAATACAACATTCAGAGAGAGAGAGGGGGGAGAGTAGGTTCGCAATAATAATATGTCTAGACGCTTTCAGAACTACGTCTAAGAGAATGTGCTTCAAACAAAGCTGAGTCAAAGCCATGGTATTTCATCTACAACCACAAATTTACGCGTAATGCTGAAAGTCTTAACTATAAATCCTCTAAATAAGCACCCACTGTAATGTTGAGTAGACAGATGGGTTGACATTGGGCTTTGATTTGACAGACCAGAAAATCAAGTCTTGGCCTAGGTTGTCACATCATAGGCTAACCACTGGAGTTGTGAATTCAGACTCTGTCTTAACTATTCACGTCTAGCGTAGGCGGAGACATATCTGTTGTTAGATGGTTGAAGAGTCAGTCGGTAGGAAGTCGTCACTAAGGTGTATCTGCAATCTTGAAAGAACTCATTTCCCCTATGAAATTCTAAATCGACTGATAGAAAAAGGCCAGATAAAATCTATAAGAAGTTCTATTTTCTCACATTAGGTTCATAGCAGTCAACACGTGGACAGGGAAGTGCCTTCAAGGTTATGTATCGCATTCCATCGAACCTTTCGAACTCGCCTTTTACATATAGCCCAATCTATGGGCTAGAAGTTTGTTGTACCTTCGTCTCTTCCTCGACCTAGATAAATTCTAATAAAAACCCTCCCACCCTTTCTCATTTTTCATGTCTTTCGTACTTTTATGACAGTCATTTCTACTTTGATTATCAGTTCACTTCACCTACCTTCAGTATTACGTAACTTTTGAGATTTGACCTAATTTATTTATTTATTGAATTGTCTACATATACACATATTTTACTACCTTCGTTATTCTTATCGCCACCTGCATAGACTCCTTCTACTTTTGTTAACACTACCCATTATAAGAAGTTAATTGGTGGATGGTGAATAGCAATGAAATCCAGGATAATGCGCGTTTCGTCCTATATGGGACCCGTCATCTGGATGTACCTGCATTCCCGAGTGAGTAATGATGTCCCCACCGAGGCTCAAACCCAATGCCCATAGTTCCAAACATCAGAGTTATCCACTACACCACTTGGGCCACGAGGGCCAAATGTTGTGCAACGGGTAATACTAATTATCTAATTCAATTTTAGATTTTCCCGTCTATTGATAATGGATAACGCTCTGGCGTTTGAAACTATGGGCACTGGGTTCAGGCCTCGGTGGGAACATCATCACTCACTGGGGAATGCAGGTACATCCAGCTGGGAGACGAGTCCCAAATAGGATGAAATATGAATTATTCTAGATTCCAGTGCTAGTCACCATCCACCAATTAACTTCTAATTACATGCCCAGATATCGTTGAAGCATCTGCACAAGAAGCCGCGATATATCAACTTGAGACTGAGCACTTCAGTCCAATCAATCGACGGGAAAATCTGAAATTTTATTAAATTATTAACTTCAATATCATCACTTTTGCCATCTTTAGAACTATCGTTATTATGGATGTTCAAAACACTTTACACCTATCATTATTATCATTATTTGATCTCCAAATTCACCGTCATTGGTTAAATCTTTTTTATATAATAAAGCTATGTAAATTAGAATAAAGCCTGAAAAAGACCTAACTGAGAACAATATTGTTCGCATATACATCTGGTTCTAATTTTAACAATCGGAGTATTTAAAGACTGAATACAATTCACTGTGCACCTACACCAAAGACTAGACGCGTGACATTAGTTACACCCTATTGTCTAGTCAAAGTATACATTACAGTCCTATAGGAGGTCAATCGCAAACCCGAATAACTCAGTGGTAACATGGTCTCTGACTTCAGCACTGGGTGATGTTGGTTCGAATCTCAGAACTCAGATATGAGTTCCTTCAAGACCAGTGAGTGCAAACAAGCACGAAACCTAAGTTCCATGACTTCCTGCTGATTCCTTCCAACCACCACTGTTCAACAACAACAATTCAGGTTTCACTAAGATGGCGAGCCACCCAGCACAGCATAATGGCTATATTGTAAAGTTGGCTGATAGAAGTCAGTCTGCAAAAAAAAACAGAGGACGAGACACGCATGACACTAATTACTGTCTAGTATCCAATCAAAGTCGGGATGTATCATTTTAACGTATTTTGATGCACAAATCAGTTTCTTACACCACAATCATGTCCATCACTGATGAGTTACATCAAAGGTGTTGGAGTGATCATAAAGTTTACAAGCACATTCAAAGTAGAATGAAATATGCTTCTTAGTTTTACACAACATATTCTAATCTAAATCTGTAACTATATACAAGTTTTTGTTATTGTATTGATTACGTTGAGTGCTACTCACTCCACTGTGCTGATGTAGGTAAGTTGAACTAGTCCCAAATTAAGAATCATCGATAAAAAGTAAAAAGAGGAATGAATTAGTCATTATTAAATAGGGGTATAATTCAATTAGCCATCCCACGTGATTCAAGGCTCAAATCTCGACCGACAACGCACACCCAAACTTTGCTTAGCCGGTGGTGGTAGTAAGCACAATAAAGAATATAGGTTGGATGTGAGGTTATCAACCTCACACTGTAAACAAAAAAATAACACGATTGCCACTGAGACTTCAAAGCTTGAAGCCTTATGTTCCACTCAGAAGGTAAAGAACTAATTAAAATGATTGTTGTGTACTGTAGAGTTGGACTTAAGGCACCAAAGAGGCGACTCGCTCTCGCCAAATGTAAGATGATGTTACAGGACTAGACTACAGAGACTCACTCCTAGCTTACATATAAGGAGTGAAGTGGTAGAGCACGTTGACCGATTCACTTATTTAGGAAGTACCATCAGCCGGTGCCAACGGGTTGATCTCTGATGAAATCTCAGTACGAGTACAAAGACCTAGTTTCGCAAATGCCAGTTTACGCCGCCTCTGGCTTAGTAGACGTGATATCCGGCTGGCTATGAAACAAAGGGTGGGTATACTGCTAAGCAGTCCGCTCCGTACTCCTTTATGGGTAGCTGTGAGACCTGGCCACTGAGAGTGGAAGACATGAAAATTCCACCTAGCTATCTTTGAGTGCCTGAGTTCTATCTCCTGTGTAAAGTGGTATAATAGGATGAGCAATATTGAGGTTGGGCGTGGGTAATGAGGGGAAATCAATCGATGAGGCTGTAAAGCTACATCGACTGAGATAGTTAAGACATCGCCTTCCTCGACGGGCAATGTTAGCTGACATGGGATGGAACCCTAACCCTAACCTAGCGGTAACCTTTCTTCAGCCTAAAACTCACAGCATATCACGTTTAATACCATAACACCTCATTAAGCATGTTTTTTTTCTCAGAAATATGGTGTCGTTTGCCTAGTTTCACCAACTTACTGACCGACTGTTCCGAGGTTGCTGGTTTGTCCACCTAAAGTTTAACTTCGTCATTGTTTACAGTAGTAAGGGTCCGTCAAGGTGTAGAATAACTGATGTGTGCAGTGAACTAGAATAAATGACATGAATACTCCATCTGCAATGATTACAACTCACTTGGATTTGCATCAATCATCATTATACTGCTTGTTACCATTATTTAGAGGGAAGCGTCAATGATTTCTTACCTAGTGTCGACTTGTTTGTGTTGTCCCGGCCGATAACTGCTACCTTGTCGTGGTGGTCGGGCTTTAATACCGTAATGACCCAACATGCTAAACTGACTGTCCCTGCAGGTCTTACCATGTCAGGAAGGTTTTCTGGATAGCGGTTAAACTAAAAGCAGTTACCATGGGGTACATGGACTCCAGTATCCAATCGGATCAAATGGTGTATGAACCCATATGGGTCACCGGAAACCATGGGAATGCAGCTCCTGACGCTGCTCCGCTGCCTTTCGGATTAGACTCGAAGTCAAAGGCTCGGGGGGTGGTCCCTTAATAAAACCACCTGCTTCGGTCTGGGCGCCCGGCCAGTATCTCAGCCCTCACACAATGAATTGAATAAAGCAACAAACAATCAATGAAACTTATCGCGTGCTATTACACGTGTTGCAATTTTCTTCTTTCTTCCCTTCCCGATGATAGTTAACGAATACTGTTTGAACTTATTGAGCCATGTTGTACTAAGTTCTTATGCGTTTAAATAAAAATAAATATGTTTGTGTTGTACAATTAATTCACTGAACAGCCAGACAGACTTAATTTAGCCTTAGTAGCTGAGTAGAGTAGTAATAGCGTTAGCCTTCACACAAAATATGCGTAGCTCATAGCCTATTGTACATGAGAAATCTGTCCCAAAGAAAACTGAGTTATTCTAACAATAGCAAAAAGGGATAACAAGTCATGATTTTTTTCGTGTATGTTTAAGCTATACATAGAGAGAATGACACATTTAACCATCTGACTGAATGGATAATGGACTGTCGTTATATATATACAGTGGCTGGTGAACAAGCCCCTTTTATGATTTGCATCATTTATTTCAATTCATGCATGCAAACAAAATTTATATATTTTTTTATATGACTAGTCATCTCTATATGCATATAAGTGCATATGCATTATCAATACCATTAGTACCTAAGGCTAATTTTCTATAGTTACATTGAAACTCAGCTCTATTTGATAGGAGCCTTTTTTTCCATTTAGCCATAAATTATACTTTAACACGTGGGTGGCTACACGGAGAGGTTATGAATTATGCACTAGTGTAGGACAGATAAGTGACTACTGAACTCAGGAATCACCAATTCCAGGACAAGTGTTGGAACTGTCTGTTTTCGACATAGAACTTAGCATCGATTTGCACCAGTTCAAGTCCCCACACTCCCTCCTTGTAGCACACTAAGCAACAGAAGAAAGTAGAAGAAATGCAGAATAGAGACAGTAAACACAGGTGTGAGACGAAGGAGTAATAATAACGAAGAACAATATGGTTTCATTGGAAGTTATAAGTCACAAAGAGTGGATGCATCTGCGATAACCACTGAGAACCGATGAGTGAGCCATATCACCAATTGTCTCCAACTGTCATTTGTTTTTACCGTCCCGAGGACCCCAACCAGTCAGAAAGTCTACACCTTCCTACGTGACTGGCTTAAACTAACTGTTTTAGATTTCATTGATTGGTGAGGCCATGTTTTGGTTTGACCGCGGCTAGCTCTTTTCCAACCTGACCCTATGTCAGCTGACATCGCCCGTCGAGGAAGGTGATGGCTAGTCATGCAAGCGTAACACATATCCCAACTATCTCAGTCAATGTAATTTCATAGCCTCGTCGATTGATTTCCCCTCACACCTAACTAGGACTCGGCCACCAATGCCTAACCTCAGTATTGCTCAACCTATTATACCACTTGACACACACGGGAGATAGAACTCAGACACCTATGATCAAAGACAGTTAGCCAGACTTTTCATGTCTTCCACTCTTAATGCCCAGGTCTCACAGCTAGTCATAAAGGAGGACGGAGCAAACGGCTGAGCTGAGCAGTACATCCACCCTTTATATCACGTCTACTAAGCCAGAGGCGGCGTAAACTCGCATATGTGAAACTACCCCTCTGTATCCGTACTGAGATTTCGTCAGAGATCAACCCGTTGGCACCGGCTGATGGTACTTCCTAAATAAATGAATCGGTCAACATGCTCTACCACTTCACTCCTTATATGTAAGCTAGGAGTGATTCAGTGTAGTCCAGTTTTGTAACGTCATCTTACATTTGACAAGAGAAGTGAATCGGATGCCAAACATTCGACGACTGCTGGTCAATATGTTCAGAAGACTCTGCATTTTTTCAGCGTCCTAGCCTAGAAGGACTATATGGTCTGCATATTCTAAGCCAACGAGATTATTCCCTGGTGTTAGTAAGTCAATCCCTGAGTCTCTGAAGTGAGTTAGGGTTAAATCCATTAGTACATCTATGATGATGATGATGATGATGAAGTGTTGGAACTAACGCGATCAAACCCATAAAGTTATTGTCACAACTTCATGAACTGAGTACAGTAGTACAATCTGGCACAGAACACAGGTAGCCCTACCTTACATACAGTTGTTATACATATATTATAATAAGATCATAAAACAATAAGTTACGAATAAAAGCCGATTCTAAAATCTGGTTTACGTCAATGGCTTTTGTTGGGTATGGCATAGAACGAAAGATGGTAACTGAAAGGACACTTCTTAAAAGTGGTTTGTTTTTAAGAAAAGCAAACTATAGAACTGCTCTTAAAACATTAACACATCGCTATTCAAGTTTCACGTATATATTTCCTTTCAGTAGCTTCCTAGACTGACTGACGGAGATTCAACATAGAACTTTGCACAGATGTGCAGCAGTTCGAGTCGCTACACTTCAACGTAGTACACAAAACAAGAGAAGAGAGTAGAGAAAGACTCAAGAGAGATATTATAAACAGAAGTATGAGGCAATATGGAAGAACAATAGAGTTATATTGGATATCATAAATCACAAAGAGTGAATGCATCTCTACCATTGAAAACCATTTGGAGCCATACAAACAATTGTTTCTAGTCTTCATTGGTTTTTACCATCCCAAGGATCTCAACCATGAAGTTTACACCTCCCGACGTGGCTGGCTTAAACTAATTGTTGTGGATTTCACTGAGTGATATAATGTTTTGGTTTCGCCATCCATCACTAGCTCTTTTCCAAACAGATCTATCTTATGTCAGTCAGCTAACATTGCCCGTCGATCAGGGAAGGCAAATGCTAGACATGTATAACACAAGCCCTAACCATCTCAATCGGTGTACACCAGTTCAAGTTGCCATACACTTCATGTAGCACATAAAAACAAACAAGAGAGAAAAAACAAAGATTCAATAGCCCTGTGAAGGGAGGGGAGAACAGTAACATGAAAATACACGAAGCTTTCCCGACCGAAAGCTGCTACCTTGACGTGGTGGTCGGGCTTGAACCCTGCAATGACCTAATCAAGCTATACTGGCTGAGACTTATGTCGCTTGAGGTCCTACCATGCTAGAAAGGTTGTTTGGATAGCGGTTAGACCATAAGCAGCTACCCAATCCAACACTATGATACATACAAAATCACAAAATTCCATGCCAGATCGGCCGGTGCCCGGACTAACAACGACCGCGCTTCCTACCACTGTGTCACAGGGCAGAAGTGATAAATATGCTACTGAGACACACAAAACAATAACGACCAAACAAAAGCAGGCCGCGTGTGACCGGCCTCAAGCAGTTGTCCCCTGGGTTCTGCGGTCACGCAACCAACTTCCACGGTGTGGGCAGCCAGGAAGTAACAATCGCCCTCACAATCCGAAATGCACACAAAACCTCTCTAATCCTCACTCATCTTTTTCTTCATCTTCATCTCTACCATCTTGCCTTCGTTCCACTGATGCAACACCTCTGCTTGATAGCTCTTCTCAGACATGAAGCTTTAGTGGATATGAAACATCACAGAGCAGTTCAGTGGGTAGATAGATTTATTACCGATCAGACAAGCGGTTGTAGTTTTGTGAAAAGCAAATTGAAATTTGTATATATATATATATATATATATATATATATACTGGTTAGTACATGTAACCGATTTCCGTATTTTGGTTAGACAAAAAGGTCAATTATCGACTCATTTGTCATATTTCGTTCAATTGAGATTGTCTAGACGGTTATGAGGTAGAGAAAATAATAACAAGCTTAAACCAATACTACTTAGAAAGAGTCAGTTTATTCTGTTCTATTAATCTTTTTCTTTTTATATTGGTAAAGGGGGAAATGGTTTATATACATACTTTTAGAATATGCATCGATTAGGTGTTAGTGAATCAACTGGTGATTGATTATTCTCTGCAGAGGTAGTATGAACTTTCAACGAATAGTAACCATCATTCAGTTGGTATTCAACACTAAACTACTGTCAATTAGTAAAATGTCTATGGGGAAAAATTATTAAGTGGAACATGTTGGTTTCATGGATAATTAACTTATAAGGCGGATTACAGTTGGAGACGATCGACAACAATCTTTGGACCTAGGCGTATCTGTAATCTTGAAGGAATTCATGGTCCTTCTGTGATTCGAACCTGGGTCACTCGGTGCTGCAGTCAGAGACGTCAGAACTGAGGTATTCAGGTTCGCGAATGACTTGTAAAACTATGTAATGGATACTTAGCTTATAATGTGAAATATAAACGAAGCATTTCCGTCGTGTTATATGAACCTGAAAAAAACAACCTCCTTTACCTACCGGCCTGGAAAGCATCGTTTCAACTACAGGCGGACGGAACTGACGAGGATATCAAAGCAAGACAAGCTTTCACTACTCTCAAGTCTGTGTGGAGGTAAACAGCACTCAGCATCAAAAATAAGATCCGGATTTTCAACTGCAATGTAAAGTCAGTCAGTGTTACTTACTATACGGATCAGAGACTTGGCGCGTCATAAAGACCATCTCAAAAAATAATTTAGACCTTCATCAACAGTTGTCTTCGCTCAGTACTACTCAAGATCAGATGGCCGGTCAGCAAAGATCAGCAACAGGGATTTCTGGCAATGAGCGAACCAACTAACCAGGAACCGATTGTGCAACAAATAAGCAGGAAGAAATGGAGATGGATTGGCCATACTCTGAGGAAACCATCAAGTGACACCACTAGACAAGCCATCACTGGAGTGAAACCCAAGTGGGGAAGCGGTGAGTTGGTCGTCAGTTCAAGGGTAACTTGGGGTAGGTCACGTGAAGAGGAGATGAAAGCATGTAGGCAGACTTGGAGCGGGGTGAAAGAGTTGGCAGAAAACCGAACTGAATGGAGACGCGCGGCTGAAGCCCTATGTTCCTCAAGGAATTAAAGGATATAACAAATAATAATAATATATGAAGAATGAGTCTATTGTTATTCCCCGACCTGAATAAAGAATCAGGTGTTGTGATAATGAATAAAGATAATTATGTGAAAAACGTGGTTTCAGTTCTGAATGACTCATCAAAATTTCGAACTGATCCATCGAAGAAAGATCGAACCGAATCGATGGAAAGACGGATTACAAAGAAGCCAAGAGAACTTTTGAAGAAGTTGATTGACAACAACATATGCAACTGACTGAAGGCTAAAGGGATCCAGATTGCCTTACCGGTACGGCTCACCAAAGATGCACAAGCCTGACATCCCTATGAGACCAGTATTATCTATGATTAATTCGCCGTTTCACAAAGTAGCTACGTAGCAGTCTACAGCCTGAAAGACACCACCTTCCAATTCGCTAAACAATTAAAGAATCTAAGCTTCTCAAATAAATTTATGGTATCCTTCGACGTGTCTTCACTGTTTACAAAGATCCCATTGGAAGAAACAATACAAATTATATGTTAACACGCCGAACTTCTTCTTCTGCCCAAGAACGAACTCAAACAACTCTTAATCATGTGCACCAAAGACGTACAGTTCCAGTTCAATAACACTCTGTACAGCAAAATTGACGAAGTCCCCATGAGAAGCCCCCTGGGTCTGATTCTGGCAGATATTTTTATGGGTAGCCTAGAACAATGTTGAAATCCGAAATCAGTCAGACCCACTTTTATACCAGGTATATCGATGAAACCTTCGTTATTTGTAAATCCTTCAATGATGCATCTCAAGTATTTAGAGTTTTGAATAACGCCCACCCTATTATTAAGTTTACAATGGAGTACGAAAAAGAGGAGGAGCTCCATTTTCTTGGACTGTGTATCTAACGAGATATACACGGTAAAATCGTAAGATATATACACAGAAAAGAGACCTGGAGGGAGGTTTATCCTAACTTCAAAAGCTTCTGCCCTATAAGTTACAAAAAGGGATTGGCGAGAACCTTATTTGATTGTGTAGGGAAACTGTGTTCAAAAGAAAAGATTGAGGTAGAGCTATTTATTGTGGAGAAATGCCTACGCCACAACGGCTACCCAAAAACGTTCATCGACAAGGACGGGAGACGTCCTGCTGAAAAAGTGAAAAGCAGAACAGTAGAGAAAAAGTCTATCTTTCTGCAGCTTGCATTCAAAGGTGATGATACTGTTAGTAGAATAAGATGCAGACTGAACGCTGCCCTGAAAAGAACATATTCAGCCACCAAGCTTGTATGAATTTATCAAACAACTAGTTGTTTGAGACAATCAAAAGTGGACAAAAATACCCACCTCATGTTACCTCCAACTGTGTCTACCAATTTACATGTTGTACGTGCCAAAGCACATAGATTGGAAGAACAGAGAGAAGGGTTATTGTCCGCATTTATGAACACATACCAAAGAATCTGAGACTGAAATGTCCACAAGAATTAAACAGTGTGATTTCGCGTCATCTATTGGACACGAGTCATGTTATAGACCACTTGAAGTCGTTCAACATAATCAACAAGCAAAAGAAACCTAGCTCGCTACGCTTTGCTGAAGCAATTCCTATCAAAGGACTTAAACCAAATCTATGTACGCAGAAAAAGACAGTGGTGAATCTTTCACTGTTATGGGTAAATTTTTGTTTTGATAAAGTCTCACAGTGTTATACAGTAATGTTTACTGATGACGTTTCGAGCACAATTTATTACTACTGCTCATAATCATATCAAGGTAATCACACGACTTCCTAAGTTCATTTATATAGTTCCATTATTTTTCACTTGATTTGATTGGCAGTAGTATTTTCCATATTTCAGGTATGAGTGATGAGTCACTGTATGTGTTGGGTGTAGACTCGATGAACAAGGATTCAGTAATCAACCTCTCTCTCCACCTATCTAGATTACCTTTTAGAATTTTAACCCTCTCCCACCCTATTGTGTGGCTGTGTGTTAATGCATGCATGTAGTGCAATTGCCGAGCTTTTTTCTAAATTACTTATCTTCTCGAGGTCAACCATTCTAACCTTAGCTAAATTCTTATGTTCTGACTGGCAGTCTGACTACCCCTGACCTACTAGTTTGACCTATGTAGTTGACCTGACTCACAGTCATTGCAGGGTATTTTGTAAATTATATTATTTTGTCTAATTGGGTCAACCGGGTCCTTTAACCTACAGAGCTTGTCCACGAGTGAGTTTGTAGGTTTAAATGCCACCCTAATTCCTGCTTTATTAAGAATCCTACGTAGGGTTTCAGATGTCCCCTCATTATATGGTATAACTGTAGATGACTTATATTCTCTCTTATTTTATTCTTATATTAATGAATGTTTCACTGCCCTGGTGATAACAAAATATACAACTTCTATGAGTCACCCTTTAGAAAACTCTACTCTCTCATTTAAACATGACTCACCCTACCTTGTTTCTTTTCTTTCCTTTTTTCTATTGGCTACTAGATAAAACATTTTCTTTAGTTACGTAATCTACTTTTTTGTTATGCTCTTCTATATATATATATATATATATATATATATATATATATATATATATATATATATACGCAACTCAGTTTTTTGTTTCCAAGCCTAATTGTCTAATTATTCTATAAATAGTCAGTGCGTTTGTAACTCTTAATCAGTTAAATCATCATTTCGGACTAATGTTACTTTTACTTCCTACCAACCAATTACTACTCCTTGTGATCGTGGAAAAGTATGTTCAAATCTTTAATGTAATTCACGTATATTTTTTATCGTTCAGGTTGTAACCAGTTGAGAATCCTCGAAATAATAATAAAAGATGAGCTCATATTATCTTCTGGTACACAAGTGTTGTTCTTGCTTTGTTCAAGTTTATTAATGGGAAGAATTGCATGAAGTTTTTCATCCCGTTAAGTTAGCAGAGACTACAAGGCCGCTTTTACTCTGTTTCCGGCTGTTATATAAAAACTTCACTTGATAAGGTTTTTAAGAATGTTTATTAACGATCATGTTCAGGGTACATATATATTCAAAATAAGAATTGGTAAATATATGCATAAATATCATAAAATTCATATTCAATGATAGAGTCCGTCCTAAGGTGCTTATTCTATCTCTGTCTGGATTCAACATAGAACTTGGTACCGAAGTGCAGCAGTTCCAGTTGCCACGTTCCAAATAGCACACAAAGGTAGACAAGAAGATGAGTGAAGAGAATCAATACAATTTGACAGGTATAAGAGCGAAACAGAATGCGTAATGGTAGAAAGAAATATGAAAGATTACAGAGACTGAATACATCTGCGCCAGCCATTGACAACGATTTTGAGCCATGTCACCTATTGTCTCCAGTCATTGATTCCTAGAGTCCCAAGGGTCCCAACCCGGAAGTCTGCATCTCCCTACCTGACTCAGTTTAACTGTCAAGGATTTCATGGATTGATGAGGCCATGTTTTTGTTTGGCCACCACTTACTCTTTTCCAACCACCTATATCAGCTAGTGATGCCCGTCGAGGGAGGCGGTGGTTAGGCATGCGCAGCACGTGACCTAGCCATCTCAATCTTTTTCTTTTTGATTACAGCTTGATTCCACACCGTATATTTTGGTACATGCATGGAATTTTCAGCATGTGATATCGGTAGCCCAAATTTCGCAGGCCGACCATAGTTATCAGGTGTGCGTTTGCAGGTGATCCAACCCCGGACCATGTGCATGGTTGGCGAGAGTCCTAACCACTGTGCCACCGACGCACAGTAACTTTATATCCTCGTCGATTGATTTTCCCTCTTTGCCTTTTCATGTCTTCAACTCGTATTGGCCATGTTTCAGAGCCATAGAGAAGGACGGAGCGAACTGATGAGCAGTACACATGTCCCTTGGTTGATAACCGGATGTCACGCCTACCCCAGAGATGGTGTAAGTCAGAGAAAGCAGCTCGAGCTTTTTGGATCCGTGGTGAGATTTCGTCACCAATCACTCCGTTGGTGCTGATACAACTTCCCAAATAGATGAAGTGGTCAACATGTTCTATCACTTCACTCCCTATTATTACCGGATCGTAGGCCATGCTGGTCTACCTAGGGGAGTTGGAAAACCTTGATTATAAGCCTATGGTGTACACGAGCTTAAGAATCCCAATGAATGGAACAGTGAATGAGATTGTTTCGCGCACCCATAATCATGGGAATGTAACTGCCAACACTAATTTATTGCCTTGTAGATCACACTTCAAGCTAAAGACTCAATGACCAGCCCCTAAAGACAGCCATCTGCTTAGGTTTTGATGTCTGTTTGAGTGGAATTCCGGCTTTTTCACAAACTATGAGATTTTTTGTGACGCGTCTCTCGAGTTTTAATAGACAAAAACAGACTGGTAATACAGCTATGAGAAACCGAGTTAGTTAGTAGTATGTTTGTAATTGTACAGTTTGAAAATGAAATAGCTGAAAAGAGTCACTCTTCGCTTAGAGCCCTGTTTCATATAACTTGGGAATGAGCCACACTTGTAGTATAAGAGTTGAATGACCTCAGTAGGTGGAGTAAAGGTAGAAATAATGACTCTGTTTTGGGAGAAAAATGAATCACAGAGCAACCTTTATCCACGACAAAGGTGGATGCTTCCGGCTGGCTTACTTTAGCATGCAACAAATATCGGTTTCACTTTGTTGTTATTTTCGGTTTAAGCAGCGATACACAGAACAATCTAGAGAAGTGTTCATCATAAAACCTGATTAAATGGTCAAACAAACAAGTATTACATCAACATATCAGTAGTAGTCTAGGCCATTCCACTGCATATTTGTACATCAATTGAAAGGTGATAAGATGTAAGTTGCCCCGCCAAACAATGAGAACAAAATAAACAAAAAACACGGGATAACAGTTAGAAGGCGTAAAAATTAAGTGTACGTTAACAGGTGTGATCAATCTTGAGTCATTATATGTCAAAGTGTTTAAGTAACAATTTTGATTACCTTAAGAATCGACAAACTGGTCGAAGAAGCAGCCAGCGAAGACAGGACTCCAGGTGAAGATAGACAAGATGGAGGTTATGAAAATAACCAACCAACAACAACAACAACAACAGCAGGAACATCCAGCGCCAATCACCATCAACGGGAGGGATTTGAAAGAGGTTACTTCATTCACCTATCATCTAGGGAGCATTGTCTCAACTACAGGAGGAACGGACGAGGATGTCAAATCGAGCGAGAAACACATTCATCAACCTGAAACAACCAATCTGGAAATCTTCGTCACTCAGAATCAACAACAAAATTCGGTAGGATTTTCAATACAAACAACGTCAAGTCAGTCAGTTCTTCTATACGGATCAGAAAATTAGTGGGCGGATCACAAAGAATATTTCCAATAGCCTGTTGCAGACCTTTATCAACCAACAACTGTCTTCGCTATATACTGAAGACCAGATGGCAGAGTCGGAAAGAATCAACAACAAGAAACTATGGAAGAAACAAAACAAGAACGAATCGCCAACCAACAAATATGCAGGAGAAAGTGGAGATGGATTGGACACTCGCTGGGGAGGCCGCTTGGTGATATCGCGCGAGCGTCAGGCCATTGCTAAAGTGGAACCCGGAAGGGAAGCGGCGAGTGGGTCGTCGGTGCAAGGGTGACATGGAGGTCGTGTGAAGAGGAGTTGAAACACAGTATGGACTAACTAACATGGATGCAGGTGAAAAGTACAGCAGAAGACAGAAGCAAGTGGAGACGTGTGGTTGAAGCCCTATGTTCCGCTAGAAACCTAAGGGAACAATAATAACAAGAAGAACCAGTTAGCTTTCACAATTAACTTTTGCGGGGTCAAACACTAATAGCCTCATGAATAGCAAGTCACATATACTGACTGTGTCTATCGCCCTGAAATTTTTGTGATATTGTTTCACTAACACTTGTGCATTAGTACAAACAAGTAGTGATTCAGCTCACATCACTCCAGTAACTTTATCAGCATATCTGCTTATATTATCACAAAGACTAAATTTCACATTGAAGTTAGTGCTGACCAGGGAGATAGCGGCGGTCAAACCAAAACATGGCTTCCTCAGTCAATGAAATACACATTTAGTTTAAGCCAGCCAGCTAGGGAGGTGTAGACTTCCTGACTGGTTGGGGTCCCTGGGACAGTAAAAACAAATGACGGCTGGAGACAATTGATGTGGCTCAAAATCGTTATCAATGGCTAGTGCAGATGCATACACTCCCTGTGACTTATAATTTCCAATGAAAGTCTATATTGCTCTTCGTTATTACTCTTCCTTTTGCCTCATTTCCCTGTCTACTGTCTCTATTTTGCATTTCTTCTACTTTCTTCTCTTGCTTTGTGTTACATGAAGGGAGTGTGGTGACTTGAAATGCTGCACATCGGTGCAAAGTTCTATTTTGAAAACAGACAGACAGCAGCTGACCAGGGAGAGACGATTATCCGAGCATAACTGTAGAAAACAATCACCGCTGTAAGTTCATTTGCAAGGGACCCTGTAGGTGGCATCATTACAATTCTGAGACTGGCACAACTTTTTTTTTTGATTTACAGCTTGATTCCACACTGTATTTTTGGTACAAGTATGGAATTTTCAGCATGGATATCGGTAGCCCAAATTTTGCAGGCCGACCATAGATATCAGGTGTGCGCCGGCGTGGGCTCGAACCTCGGACCATGTGCATGGTCGGCGAGAGTCCTAACCACTGTGCCACCGACGCACAGCTTTTGATATAATTTATCCTTGATTCCGTTCGAAATGCAGTTGCTTGGGTGAAAAGTGGAGATTATGAATAGACATCGGTGGGTATTGTTGTTTTCTACTTCTGATGAATCCGTTCAGACGGACACCTCACATACGACTATCCACTGGGATCCAGTCGAGTATGAATTTTTCCACCCTAGCTCTCGATGCTATCCCTACACCTGTCCTGATGCTGTTTTGGTTTGACCACCACTGACCCTTTTCCAACCTGACCCTATGTCAGCTAACATTTCCTGTCGGTCGAGGAAGGCGATGACTAGGCATATGTAATACATGTCCTAACCATCTCAGTCGATGTAACTTCCCAGCCTCCTCTATTGATATCCCTCTTTACCTTGCACTCGACGCCTATTGAGGAAAAATGATACTGACGTAGATAAAGGTGTATGAAGATCAGAAGAGATTCACGTACTTACGAGTGTGCAGGCGCTTGTTACTTCCCAGCTGCCCACACCGTGGAAGAATTGCTCACATGATAAGTTTACCACATGCAAGGGATGACAACTAAGTAATTAAAAACTTCCTAATTCTGGTTTTAATAAACAAAAGGTAATTGAACAGGAAAGGAAATGGAACTGTGGACAGTACTAAGTATTTCAAATAAACCTAGCATGATTCCTTAAGACAGAGGCATAAAGTGAACCACGTAATTTCATGTGACACTTAAGCGCCAACAATGACTAATTCGATAAATTCATAAATTAATATTGTCGTTAATCTTCAGAGAACTCCGTTATTCTCACTGCTTGTATTTAGTAAAGTTATGTTATCAGCACTCCGAACCAAATCATCCAACTTCGGATGACACTAACTTCTGCAGTTAGAAGATTGTATACTGAATGAGTTTTCAACGTGAACCTTTGCACAAAGGAGTACCAGTTCAAGTTTTAGACTATATCACCCACAGTTTGCAGCTATGGTTTTTGGCCTGTCGAGGACCCGACCCCAATAAGGAAGTCTACACCTACACATATCGCTTAAACTGACAGTCAAAGACACAATGGACCAACGCCGTAGTTTGATTTAACCACTCCAAACTGTTTAAGCCTATTTCAGCTAACACTGTTCGGCGAGGAAGACGATGACTTGGTATCCGTGACACATAGTCTGGCCCTCTCAATCGATGTAGCTTCGAAACCTGATCGATTGATTTTCCCTCCTTATCTATCACTCTACATCTAACCCCAATATTTCTCACCATATTATACCACTTTACACAGAAGGAGGACTACTGACAGCCAACTAACCTATCTCCCACTTTTGATGATCATGTCTTACAGCTATTAAAGACGAAGTGAACAGTTGTACAGTGCACACATCTTTTGATAGCCGGATGTCAGTGGGATTTTAGCCTCCAGAACCATGACTGCAACTATCAAGCACACATCCACGGCATGTTCAGTTGACAAAAAACATTCAGTAGAGTCCTTCCAGAATAATCGTACAGGTTCAGAGGTGTTTAGCACATACCTATTACATACTAGTTTGGGAGTCAAAAGTAAAGTGCCATCTGAATCTTAGAAATCGAATACCATTTTCAAGTCAAGAAATATGATTAATATTATGTATTGGGAAGTACAACCGCACCTAGAGAATTAGTAAACGTCAGGTATACACGACTGCCACAACACACAGGACCAGTCCCAATTATTCACATATCTATGTGGATTTTCATAGACCACTAAGGTCAAACCATCTTGTCTGTATGGCAAAAGAAGTCCAATCCTTTCTTGAAGATCTCGACAAACAGAAGTCATGATCAGTCGAACTCGAACTGCTGCACTTCGGTGCCAAGCTCTATGTTGAATCCAGACAGATAGACAGACAGTCATGACCAGTACTACAAAATACAGATTGATTTCTGAAGCACTAATTGTCACATAAAACTGTGAGCCAAGTTAAACTTTTAGCACCAGTAAGTACAAGTGGAGGGCTACGGCACCGATGATCTTTAAACGCTCAGTGAGCAAATTAGTGAGACGTGCCAAACAACACTATAGTCATGAATAAAGTATGCTTAATAAAATGTTATGTTATTAAAAGGGATATCTTTGAAGTTTCAGGTTAGGTTTGGGAAAGATTCGTGTTTAGCCTAAGGATAGGTTAAGGTTAGGAATGGTTCGAGTTAGGTTACGGTTAGTATTAGGAATATTTCCACGTTAGTGTTGGGTTAAGGAAAGATTGGGATTATTGTTAGGATTAAAGACTTAGAGAATCATGTATGGAATGTAGTTAAATTACTATTAATACTCCACTCCAAAACTGAGAGGTATTTTTGTCACATATCAGAGAAAGGTAACCTGTGTAACGATTTCATGCCCTTGAACTCATTATTTTCGTGAATACATGTATTTTATACGCAAAAATTACCTTTACCAGATGGTTGTTGAGTTCAGGGTCATTTGTCCATTGGTAATTACTGGTGCTCAGAGTTTAACTTTGCCAAGCTGTGAGATGAGTTCCTAAACGAAATAAAAACCACTAATCTACGAACTACACACTTTAAAACATCATGATCTATGACAGATGACGTCGACCAGTGTATTTAATATACTTTCTACTTTAAAGTGACAATCTGTTCTGAAACAAACATGTAAAACATCTGAAAAATAAGTTTAAAAGAGAAATGACAGCTATAAGAACGATCAAAACGATCATAGCCGCACAGCCATTTTACTGCGACCGATAAATATTCAACGCTTATTGATGCATTCAACATTCTTTACAAAATAACACTACAAATGTTATTATGCTAGTTATTTCGAGTGGATGTATAGGTTTTGATGACAGAAGCTAGCTAATTGAATGCATGTATGTGAAAAAGTTACTTCCACCTCGGCTTTTCGGTCGAGGGCACATTAACAGACTTAACCTTTCGACAGTACTCAAGTTCAGTCCATAAGCAAAGCTAAAGCAGTCACCACCAGTAACTTTACCGATGAACCTGGAGAACTACTACAAAGGAATAAATCACATCATCCATTACTAATGCCAAGAATACTAGTTTCCTAGTTCCGTCTAAATATTTCTACATACAGTGCTTAATTTGGAAACTTTATTATAGTTCAAATGAGGAATAAAACTGTCCAATATGAATTTAAGTACGGTTTTCTGGAGAATATACCCGTCTCAGTCTCGCTTTACTAATACCGGTTGTTCGAAGTCACTTGATGGTGACTGCAATATTGTAGACCCGACAGAAGGCAAGATAAGTCAAACAATGGTCAGAAGCCACTTCCCTGTATGCACTAAGAACACAAAAATGCGAAACTTTGACAGTGAAAGAATAAGTTTTCAGAGATAAGATACTGTTCCTACTGGATTTCGGAGTCGGGCCACATGCAAGTAAGACGACTGATCAAACACAATAGTTGCACATGAAAACTGCCATTTATCGATGAAATCAAGAATTTAAACAGGAGAAACGCAGTTTTAACACAAAGTTAGTCTTACTCACTTTTTGAGGAAGGATTGAACACCTTTATTGTTTTTCGCAGATGGAAAGTCACAATCAGTAACCAGGGCTGACACCACATCTAATAGGTTTTCCAAATAACAGTCTGATGATGGATCAAGTAATTCCTTCTCAAGTTCGTTAAGGGGAAGGTTATCCGATGACGACATATCGTCGGGACACCCACCTGACTTTTCCAAAAATTAACGAGGTGGTCCACTATATACTCTGTATGACCTTAAACAACGCTGTAAATAAACAAAACTGCCTATCAGACTACTGTCAATGGTCTTAAAATCTCTGCTAGTTATTTTTTAACATATGTATTGCAACTGACTTCTGATATTGAATTAGATTAGACTTATAATAATAATAATTTAAGGAAAATACGAAAGTTGACCTAGAATGAGCGACTAGGAGGACAAAATGCCTTGCATTCCTAGTGGCATTTTTTACGTCTACCACTTCTGAGCTACGATGGCTGATCATAATGTTACACTCCGCCACTTGGTGTATTTCCCTACCCTTTGTGAATCGTAATCTAGGGCCTACTATTGTAGAGGCATACGGCATGAGTGTTCACCCGCGTGTCCAGAGTGCAAAGAAGGTACACTGTGGAAAAAGTGATTTTAGAAAGACGGCTTTTTCATTCAAACTCATGCTATAGGAACTAATCTATGATGACTGAGACCCACAAGAAGCATAGGACACCCTGACCATTCAGGGAAACTGCAGTGATCTTATGTACAGTTACAGTAACACTAGTCAGCCAACTAAGGTGATTCAAATCACAGTTTAAGCAACTTGTTCTGACTTTCGTATCACAGGTTGATCTGTTATCCCAGGTTTCACGAAAATTTCATTTTATATGAAGGCACTATATTATTTAATGGGCAAACGAATTTGCTTTATTCCTGGTTTTCCTGATTCTAAGGGGAGCAACCCGTAAAGTCGCCCCTCTGCAAACTACATGTACGTGATTCGACCCCTTTCTCAGGCGTGAGGCTAGCAACCCCACCCCGTAGAAAAAGCTACTACAGAAACTTTAGTACAATGAGTATCTCGAGACAAGAGAAAAAGTCTGTGTGGAGAGAGGGGACGAGACTGTCAAAGCTGCCCTGATTGGAAACGAGATGAAAAGATACGGAATTCAAGTACTGGGAATGTGTGAAAGCAGATGGAATGGGAATGGACTTACCAAATTGTCAACGGGAAAGTCTTTGATCTACCCCGGTCACCTAGAAGACAACCACATGGACACCGAGGGTGTGGCCATCATGATGTCACCGATGGCAACGAAGGCCCTGATGCAATGGGAGGCGATCTCGTCCAGGACAATGACCGCCAGAATAAGCTCCAAAAGAAGAAAAGTGTCAATTATACAGTGCTATGCACCCACAAACAACAAAGACTTTGAAAAGAGAAAGAGTTCTACCGACAACTGAAGGTAATAATGGACAATACTCCTATGACTTTAAAATACTAATGGGAGACATAAATGGCGAACTGGGACCAGACAACACAAGAAGAGAACTCGTCATGGGTAGAGAAGCTCTTAGAGAGATGATGGATAACTCTTCGCCGACTTCTGCGCCTTCAATGAACTACTGATTGGCAGCAGCGCATACAAGCACAGGGATATCTGCAGGACTACATGGGTGTCACCAGACGGGCCAAACAAAACCCAAATTGACTTCATCTCAATGCTGCTCAAGGAAGTGAAGACACAAGAGTAACAAGAAGAGCAGACGTCGGCTCAGACCACCATCTCGTACAAGGAATACTACAGATCAAATTAACAGCTTTCAAAGAAGCAGGAGCTGCAGAAAGACCAGGAGCCACGTTCAATACTCAAAAACTGGAGGATCAAGCCACAGAGGACATCTTCACTACAGTCACACACGAATCAACACTAGCGAAGAGAACAGCGTCTAAAGGCACTGGAACTACCTGAAATCGGTGAAGAGTCAAACCTGTATGGAAGTTCTGCGCAGAAAGAAGAGAGAGGATAAACTGTGGATCACCAAAGACATATGGAGACTAAGAGAAGAGAGAAGGACGTTGAAACAAAAGATTATCCAGTGCATCGATGTCAAGGAACTAATCCCTAAGTTCCTATTGTTACGAAGACACTCCGAACCGATAAAAACTATGTACTTTCTTCGACTTTAACTCCAAAACGACAGTATTGTAAGAAGGAAGTTATATTGTTTGGCAATCAAAGCGGAGAACAGTAAAAGTCTATAAACAAATGTTTCATACAAAATTATGAAGTACTTTTGTTCGTTTTTGGTCGTCCTCAGCGAAAGATTCGCGCCTTCGAGTTGCCAAACAAACGTTCAGTGTTCACCTCCATTGACACTCCGCGGCAAGAAAGAGTCCATCCCTTTTTCCATAGCGCCGATAATCTTGAACTGAACTCCCAATGCGGGACCTGCGCCAACCGGGACCAGGCTAAAATGGAAAAGCAAGACGAAAAAGCCCAACACACAACAAGCATACCACATCACACCGACACGCTCCCCTCGGCGCGTGGAATCTTCGCTCTCTGTAGACAATACCACCACTGGTCAGATTGACGAAGTGTTGGTTGCTTCATATCAATCTGGCATAATCCTCTCCCCGGAGAATCCAATCACATACAATGACCCTAACAGTACTCGATTCGTTCACAAGTTTAGAAGACCAGAAAAGTCTTCAGAAGTACTTACAATAACATTACAAAATGATTCACACAATGCGACAACTATAAATAAACCAAAAATTAGATGAATTGGAACCCATTCGAATATTTAAAACAAATGCATGTACAATCAACACATCAAATGTTGTGGATTCTGGCACGGCAAACTACCCTTGAAGAACTGTAGGACTTACAGCAGTACGCCTACATTCCTTCTCAGGTTGATGATCCAAGTGGAAGTCGTCTAGACACAAACAGAATTACCAACAACTAGATGACAGATGATACCAATTCAGTATATACAACATGAACATATGTACAAAATCACACACCAAGCACACTGGACTGCTCATTGATGCGCTACCCTCTGAAGAATTGTAGGACTTACAGCAGTACACCAACAACCCTTCTCAGGTTGACGCTCTAGGTTGGAAAATCGTCGCAGAGTTCATTTGCTGATTTCCTTCTATCATCTATATCCTCAAATCTGAAGCGAAACACGCTCCTGTTACCATGTCGTGGAATACAGATGACTAACCAACATATGACGTGTCAATCAAGTCTACAAACCGTTAAAAGACAGCATTTGGTACGCCGTGCCTGTCGCTGTCTGACGAAGCCTTTAAAAACACGCTTAGTACTAACGAACGCTAACACCAAAACACCGATTAGCTACTCGAGAATCCTTTATTCTAACACCAACATATGAACAGCATAATAACTAAGGTCTATGAACAAATATTACGATAATAAACCACGATATTACTTCTGACGGTTTTCTCCTGACTTCTTTCTGAACAGCGACTGATGAGACGATGACTGGTGAATTGATGCCTCCGCGAAAACATAGGGAAGTTGGGTTTGAGCAAATAACCATGAATTGATCGTTCAATCTTCAACTACATTGACACTCCCCGGCAAAAAGGGATCCAACCCTTTTTTCCTTCACGACCAATACACGTTGACTTGGATGCCATTGCGAGAACCTGGGTCTCACGGACAGAGCTGAAATGGAAAACAAACAGAAAAGTCAACACACCACAAGCATACCCACAGCACAATCTCACACATCGCTGACGACCTGCGCCTCCAGACAGAGACCTCCTCTTGACATCTTGAAACACAATCGCCATTTGCTAGAATGACTCTTGCAGAATGCAAAGTGACCATGGCATCACCTCATGATACTCTTCTCACATCCTCGTATCTACTCACTACCAATTATTATAATTACCACTGCAATCACCTGTCACTCATTCTGCGTCAGTTCTAGTAACGGTGACGTATGCAAGCCTCAGTCGCCTACACTCCCACTCCCCGGCGTGTGGGATCACAGCTGATCATTATCTCCGTATGCATGTCATTCTCAGCACTAGCTCGGCTCCCCGGCGTACACGACCCATCTGCTGTATTTAACACCAATCAACTCATTCACGGATGTGGAAGACTCAAAACAAATCCAGAAGTAAGCACGATGAAAAATTTAACGAAATTATGCAATAAGAACAAGGTACGAAAACAACGAGTAAACACAATTAATCCAAACACAAATTGATATGACACAGCACACGTATATACAAACAGTACGAATAACCTCGCGGAACATGTTTTGGTGGAATTCCTTTGAAGAATTGCAGGACACGAACAAGGTTAACCAACAATTACAATAATTGGAACTCACACAAGTATTTAACACAAACATGTACAATGAATATATCAAATGTTGTGGATTCTGGCTTGACGAACTACCCTTGAAGAACTGTTGGACTTAGGGTAGTACGCCTACATTCCTTCTCAGGTTGACGCTCTAGGTTGGAAAATCGTCGCAGAGTTCATTTGCTGACTTCCTTCTATGAGCTAAATCCTCAAATCTGAACGGTAACACGCCCATGTCATTGTATCGTAGAATATAGATGACGAACAAACACACGACATATCTCATCAACCAAGCGTAGGCACAGAGTAATTTACACCAAAGATAATAGCATTCAAGTAGTAACTTGGAACTTGAAAGACCTTTATTCATGCAAGTCAATTTAACAATTACTCTCTCGTTTACACTTGGCTTATCCTCACCAAAATGAGCAATGTCTTTCGTCTTTTCAAACGCACCAATACTATCATAGTCATTGCACAAGATATTTGAGTTGATGGGTGTCTGTTTCATTGTGGATGAAAACACCAACGATGACTGAGTGACACAAGGTGATGAAATTAGCGGTGGATCAGATGCTGTTCTTTTTCGGCTTTCAGAAAGTTGTCCAACTGCAAGATTACCACCACTGCTGTCTTTCACTACTAGTTCGGGTTTAGCACTATCATCTGAAGATAGGTGGGCTACACGCTGATCAATTACACTGACTGTCTCACAAGTATGCACACCCTCTGAAACTGCATATGCGTTCAATTCTACTTCACTTTGTAGTTGTACAGAACCTTTATTCAACTCAGCAGTAGCAGGCATTCCCCTGATCTCATCATGATCCACCAAAGACAACTGTGAAGTATCATGATCATTATCACAAATATTCAATTTACCATCATCTATCTGGTCGACTTCATCATTTTCAAACTCTTTATTAACAGAAGTAGACAATTTTAGTTCCTCCTCACAAATCATTAAAGGTTTTATATCTTCACTCTGACTAGTTATACTTTGTAAACTTGTGGAGTCAGAACTGCACTCTGAAGCAGTAACTCCCTTCTGTGACACTTTATTCAACAATAGCTTAACAGTTGCAACCACAGACTTCTTGATCACACCGTTACCGTCACACAATTCGGAGTCAGACCTTGATTTCACACTTAGCTTATCACTAAACTTGCTCACTGATTCACAACTCACCTTTGTATGCCCCTCTTGCAAACGTGTAAAACACAACCGTGATTGTCTTGCATCTTGTAACTTATCTGTTGAGGATGTAATACGAAACCTGTTACAGTCACTAGGTCTATATGCATTAATAGACATCATGGAGCCTTCTCGATATCCACCTCTCTGAGGCCTATTCCTCATGAATGATTGCGTTTTTCCCTCAGACTGCTCTAATCTACGGGTGAGATAAAATATACTCGAAAACTTGCTCATAGATTGATTGACACTATTGTTTACCAGTTTCAGAATGTCACTGGACATTGATTCCATACCCTAATCCGCCAAACGGCAGCTAATCTTCATCCACTTCCTTTGCAGTCGAGTAGGTAGGCGTCTTGCTATTACTTCTAGGACAAAATTCGAGTTGAGGTCACTCATGCAATTAATCGAAATCAATGCATTCTTGTAAATCACCAAATTATCGAAAAACTCAGTGAGTGCCTGGGAGTCATCCTGTAATTGACCACCATTACCCTTAACAGCCTCGAATAATTTCGCTACAATCATCGAAGCTCTTCCAAACCTTTGACGCAGTATACTCATAGCCTCAGAGTATCCTTCGTTAGGGGAATGAACTTACAGCACTGTGTAGCTCTTGAAGCATCTCCAGTGCAATATCTCATCAAATACATTAACTTCAATTCATCACTTAATAGAATACTACTCAGCATGATCTCAAACTCCTTTACAAATTGTAAATAATCAGCCGGGTTTCCGTCGAAACACCGTGGTTCAAATTTAGGGAGTTTGATGTTCCTATTATCCCTGAATGGCGAAACAGTAACATCAACCATGTCATGCGTAACATCAGAAACATCGTTACAAGTACCAGACAAGTCACCATGATTTATTTTCCTGTTTGCATCCAAGACGCTCTGTCCCTTCTTTGACCCAGGCATCATTGAACGTAACCAAAATTCCAGAAAGTTCCAAATAACGCTTGTTCAAAGAAGACTTGGCTGGCACCAGGAAAGACGGACGGGGACTATCCAAACCGTCACCAACTGTCCGAATCCGTCAGCAACTGACTCCAAGCCGTCAGAAACTGTCAGCCTGTTCTCGTAAACCGTTAATGCCTAGCTCTTGCTACGCTGGGACTCTCGCTGGTCCTCGAAGCTTCTCAGAAATGCTTAGTACTAACGGACGCTGAAACCAAAACACCGATAGGCGACTCGAGAATCCTTTATTCTAACACCAACACCTAGAGTGCCAAAGTCGTGGTGTTTGAAGTAACTTGTTGAGAGTTTCTTCAGTTTCTTACGATCCTTTGGTTTTATGAATGACTTTCTGTGTGGGGAAACCTTTAGTGTTTGGAGTGGAATGACAGCATCTAAGCATATGTTTGAGTTATGGTAGAAGATGGTTAGGGCTCTCGATAGGTCATCAGTAGTGAAGTATTCATCCCATTTGGAGGATCTTAGCATCGATTCAACTAAGGCCCAGTTTGCCTTACTATAGTTCCTGTATATTACTTGTTGTGAAGTGGAGGTATGAGATGCATTGCTACTCAGCGGAATTGGCAGTGCACACATTACTGTTTTGTGGTCGCTCCCTGGGAACTCAGAACCTACTAGCGTTGAAAGGGGGCTTATATTGTGGCAGAAGATTAAGTCTAGTACGTTGTTACCTCTTGTGGGAGTAGTGACAGTTTGTTTCCAGCCAAGTATATCCAGTGTGATCGTATTGTAAGTCGGTTAATTGCTCCAGAGTATTAATAAGTTGGGTCTCGTAATTATTAAAGGTGCCAGGTGCTCTGTAGGAGCATCCAATTAATGCTGTTACGTTATTTAAGTGTACATTAACCCATGGACGTAAAGATAATTATGAATATAATATTACAGGTGTAATGTTGGTAGTGCTTGTGTTCTGTTTCCAGTTAAGGCATTGTACACACGAATACGGTAATGAAAATTACAACTATAACGTAGTCACTGGCATCTGTGCATACCGTGAACTGTCTTCCTGGTACAGGTAGTTTTAGCGTCATTTGTTGGTGATCGAGCAGCTGTTTAATTCTTTCGAACATTCTTCGCTTGCGTGTCGATTATTGCACCAATCTCCCGCAGAAAATCCGCTCCTAGTATCGTTCCCTGTGGTTCGGGTACAACAATGACAGGAAACGTCACATCGCAGCCGCCAACAACGACCGTGCAGTTCGATCTACGTGATACGTAACACATGCCTGCCTACCGTTTGTACTGTCAATGAATACGGACTAACAATCTTACATAAGTTCTTATGTATCAACGATATGACCGCCCCTGCATCTACTAAACATACTAGTTCTCGATAATTCACTCTCAACTTCGACTATACAGCCCTGTCAATCACGTCTCGTAGACCGTTAATGCCCAGCTCTTGCTACGCTCTGGCCCACGCTGTTCCTTGAAGATTTCAGAAACGCTTAGTTATAACGGACGAAAAAACCAAAACACCGATTGGCCGCTTGAGATTTCTTTATTGTTACACCAACATATAAAAAGAATAAGTGAACTAAGGTCTGAAAACAAATATTACAATAATAAATCATAAGATTACTTCTGACGATGTTTCACTCTTCTTTCTGAACAGTGACCGATGAGACGATGACTGTCGTATTGATGCCTCCGCGAAAATTGGGGAAGTTGATTTTGAGCAAACAACCAAGAATTGATCGTTCAATCTTCAACTACATTGACACTCCCCGGCAAAAAAGGGATCCAACCCTTTTTTCCTTCACGACCAATACACGTTGACTTGGATGCCATTGCGAGAACCTGGGTCTCACGGACAGAGCTGAAATGGAAAACAAACAGAAAAGCCAACACACCACAAGCATACCCACAGCACAATCTCACACATCGCTGACGACCTGCGCCTCCAGACAGAGACCTCCTCTTGACATAAACAGTACATGTGAATGTTTTAGTATAGGCAAGCCAATACTGTATGCAGATGACTTGAAGGTGACATATACCTGCACAAATACAGATATCGGCCCAACTATGAACTCCATACATGAAGAATTAGCAAAAATGGATAGATGGTGCGACACGTGGAAACTTGAGTTTAATGTTGAAAAGTGTGGATGGCTCTGCATAGGCTGTTCCAACCTTGACCTCAACCTAGCAATTCAGGGCCACAAAATCCCCAGACTCAAATCTGTACTAGACCTAGGACTGAAATATTCACGCAATCTATCATTTTCAGAGCATATCTCGAATCAAGTGTCGAAATCACGAAGGCTTATTGGTTTCCTACTCAGGAACTTCTACAGAAACGAGTCCAGAATACTACTGTACAAGGTATGTGTGCGCCCACTCCTAGATTACTGCTCATTCATATTCAGCAGTACACGCATAGAAGACAAACTGAAAGTAGAAGGAGTACAGAGGTACTTCACGCGAAAAGTACTCGGAACCGATAACGGCACAAACTACTCTACCAGATGTGAAATCCTAGGACTAGAAACATTATGGTTAAGGCGACTGCGACTAAATCTGTTACTCTTCTATAAGCTTCTTAACCAAATAGTGTATACCCCTGCTAACTATACTCGGCCCTCAGGTAACACAGGATACAACCTTAGGCACACTAAAGGTACAGTGGCTATAGAACCATGTAAAACAGCCACCAGGCAAAAGTTTTTCTTGATTAGGTATGCCCAAATATGGAACAAACTACCTGAGAAAATACGACTAGCAAGCACATTGGCCTCCTTTGAAAAGGCACTTAATGACACACTAAGTGAGTTTGTAATTGATACCAATGGTAATTCCCATGTAAGAGTTTCAGAAATCATAGGCCCATTTAATGTATGAACTCAGAGACTACACCTGTTGTTTGTTTTGTCTCTATTTATAATTCCAGACAAAAAAGCAGCAGTCATGACAATAACACCCATTCAACCAAGAGTCGTTCAAACTATGTCTACCTGATACAAAGGGCGAACCATAATCAACATACGAATGAAATATGAGAAAACAAGGTAGAAACTTACCGCAACACCACATGAAAAGATAAAAGTTACTTGGATATCATTTATAATCCACCAACTGGTCTCCTACCCAAAAAGAATGCGGCGATGTTTTATCCAAAAAGGCGAGGAAATACATAAACCCACAGCAGCTGTTGTTAACACTCAGTGGGGGTAGGAGCCAACAAAGTAATCCTTTCAAAGCACATGTATACTTCAAATGGGCACGGAGACTTTGTAGAATACGTCATAATCCAAATCACTGCCTCTACAGCGCCAATAAACCTGGATATCTATGATATAACGAAAACATGCTGAAAGCTGCATCTCAGATCAAGTTGACTCATTCCATGGTAATGATCTCCTCCTGCGTGCCTTATTCGACATATTGAATGGAATGGTTCGCAGTTATTCTGGTACTAGATCGAAAAGAATAAAAAATTCACCGGTTGCTGAATCAAAAATTAATTCCAAACCATTTATCCCATAATCACTCAAATTCCAGGAACGATCCAATTCTACCATTTAAAGAAGCTGGCGGACACGATGTAAATGAGTATTCATGATCTGAAATAAAGAAGCAACTGGTTTTCAACATTTTACTCAACTTACGAGTACAGTCCGCCATGCAGACACAAATGGCGCAAATGGAGAATTCTGGAATCGACCTCGGCACCATTTGATGCAGTAAAACAACTTAGCATGACTTTATCTAATTTTCGCCTCCACGATCAAATTTCTTTCCTGTTATGAAACTACGATAAGACTGCTGCAAAAATGGAATAAATATATCACTGATCTCAACATAATACATCAATAAACTTTAAGCCAAGGGTGCTGTTCACAACAAAGTTATATAAGAGAATTGACTTCAAGCTTTATTTTTCCCAGATATCTGTATTACATTCATGTGATGTCTGGGTTTTTTGTTAATGCGAAGACAATATTTCTATATCTCTTTATGTGCTACACAAACAGACTTTATAGCAGACTGTTCCGACTGACTCTAATGTCAGAAAGAACAACCAAACTGTAAGTCCATTATACATCAAATTATGTGTAATTTATATAATAACTTATCCATGCCTGTACAATAGGTATGTTCCTGCATAAACAGGAAGGAATATATTATTATTATTAAAACAATATTTATGCATGCCTATACAATTGGTGTACCCTACATAGCTAGGGAAAAAAATGTACTTTATTATATTATCTTTACTAAATATGCTTATTAATATTATGTGTAAATTATCGAATTGATGATGCCTGTAAACTGGCGTCCCTCATGTAAAAAATGAGAATATATATTATTATTATTATCTTGAAACACAATCGCCATTTGCTAGAATGACTCTTGCAGAATGCAAAGTGACCATGGCAGCACCTCACGATACTCTACGCACATCCTCTTATCTACTCATTACCAATTACCACTGAAATCGCTTGTCACTCATTCTGCGTCAGTTCTAGTAACGGTGATGTATGCGAGCCTCAGTCGTTTACACTCTTTCTCCCCGGCGTGTCGGACCGCAACTAACAATTATCTCCGTGTGCATTTCATTCTCAGCAATACCTTAGCCTCCCCGGCGTATACCACCCATCTGCTGTCCTTAACATCAATCAATTCATTCATGGATGTAGAAGACTCGAAACAACTTCAGAAATAATCACGACGAAAATTTTAACAAAATTACGCAATAACAACAAGATACGAAAACAACAAGTAAACACAATGAATCCAAAATACACCAATTGATATGACACACCACACATATATACAAACTGTACACAAAAACTCGCGGATCACATCTTGATGGAATTCCTTTGAAGAATCGCAGGACTTACACCAGTACGCCTACAACCCTTCTCAGGTTGACGATTGTAATTTGTGGAATGTACGGACACAAACAAGATTAACCAACAATTACATCAATTGGAACTCACACAATTATTTAACACAAACATATGTACAATCAACACATCAAATGTTGTGGATTCTGGCACGGCAAACTACCCTTGAAGAACTGTAGGACTTACAGCAGTACGCCTACATTCCTTCTCAGGTTGATGATCCAAGTGGAAGTCGTCCGGACACAAACAGAATTGCCAACAGATAGATGACAGATGATATCAATTCAGTATATACAATATGAACATGTACAAAATCACACACCAAGCACACTGGACTGCTCATTGATGCGCTACCCTTCGGAGAACTGTAGGACTTACAGCAGTACGCCTACAACCCTTCTCAGGTTGACGCCCTAGGTTGGAAAATCGTCGCAGAGTTCATTTGCTGACTTCCTTCTATGAGCTAAATCCTCAAATCTGAACGGTAACACGCCCATGTCATTGTATCGTAGAATATAGATGACGAACAAACACACGACATATCTCATCAACCAAGCGTAGGCACAGAGTAATTTACACCAAAGATAATAGCATTCAAGTAGTAACTTGGAACTTGAAAGACCTTTATTCATGCAAGTCAATTTAACAATTACTCTCTCGTTTACACTTGGCTTATCCTCACCAAAATGAGCAATGTCTTTCGTCTTTTCAAACGCACCAATACTATCATAGTCATTGCACAAGATACTTGAGTTGATGGGTGTCTGTTTCATTGTGGATGACAGCACCAACGACGACTGACTGATATCAGTTGATGAACTTAGCAGTGGATCAAAAGCTGTTGTTGATCGAGTTTCAGAAATTTGTCTACCTGCAAGACCACCACCACTGTTGTCTTTTACTATCAGCTCCGCTTTAGTACTAGCCCGGTACGTTCGAATCAGGTGACGCTTTTGCACGTGTTTTCGTTTATATTCATTTATTGGTTACTAATAATTGATCTTTAATAACGATGGTTCAAAATTCTAAAAAGCGTGTTCGTGTGAACACCAGTAATTTAGAAAATAGCACCGGCTCGTCTAATAACACATTACCACCCCATATTATTAGTAGTTCACCCAACATAAAAGACTCGAACATAACTCTGACCCCTGTAATACAGGTGGAAGATGTTCTGTCTGAAAAAGTAGAGCTCTCTTACTTAACCTGCGTAATTAAAGAGATGCAGCTACAGATAGATGAATTAAAAACGAAATTAAGTTCACTAGAATGTATACCCGAAACTGTCTCACGTATGAAAAAGGAACTGCAGGATCCTACAATCCTAAAGCTTTTTAATATGACCTCTAGAATGACTCATACTGACTCAGAAAGTGCGAAGGAGTTAGAAAACGCCATCGACTTTCTATCCAGCGAAGTTGTTAGAAGGCTGGCTTCAAAACAAAACGCAATAGTGTATAATGTACCGGATAGCGAGCCCATAAAGTCAGTCCAGCACTCATTGCTGAAGGCTGCAAATCTCTTGAATGCACCTTGTCAGTGCATTCGCCTAAGCAAAAAAGACCTAAAGCATCCTTGTCCTATACTCTTTAGGTTCGACAGCTACATAACAGCTGAACGATTTAAGATGGCCGAAGATCTTCTGGCTACTGCCACTAAATTCAAGACTATTAAAGTAGTCTCGGATAAAACACCAAACCAAAGGCAAGCAACCAAGAACTCCTTCGACACAAAGTTGACAACACTGAGAAATACATCTGGTATCAGTGCTAAAGTGTCGACGGACACTGAAGCACAGCAAGTCACGTGTATAGTGTTAGGAGAAAAAACGGCAAGTAAGAGCGACCCAAAACTCAGTAAGAGCAGTGCCACTGGGTGCAATCTTAGAGTGCACGAGAGCACATCTCGAAAACCTGCTGACCTACATAAGGTTGACATAGACGCACAAACTATGGCTGACCAGAAACTACTGGCAGACCACTCTCAATCTGGATCCAAGCCAGAGAGTCCCTCAGTAGAAACCGCAAAAAAGACCACAAAACCCAGAGTCCCACCCCAGACTTCGACATACCTCCCTCGTAATAAGTCTAATAAGCAGCGGGTCAGTCTAAAAAATGACAAAGCATGGGTAACGAAGCACATTCCCAAAGACGTCACGCAGCATGTGAGAAGGAATACCCCTTCCCGAACTAGAAGTAACATGCCTAACAACGCACATAACTTGGGAATGCAACGTAGAATGGATCCTCAGGATATATGGAGCACTAAACGGGACTCATATAGGCACCATATTAACGAAAATCCTCGTCCAAACTCTCGCACTATCTATATTAAACCTCATCAACTTAATGAGAACAGGTCGGCACTTGATCCCCTCAATAACTTCACTCACAAACGTGACGTGAGCCAATATGCATATGGCTATGAAAGCCCCATGAGGTACAACTACCAGGGTAATCTTAACTCAGGGTACCTAGGTCCAGCAAACTACAACCCAAATTGCAGGGCAGACCATATATCACCAGTAGATCAACGCAGATGCCGACCCATGGATGCTAATAGTCAAAATATGCAACAGGATTATTTTCGGCTGCAGCAAACAATAGCCCCACTCGCTGCACAGTTCATCCAGGAAATAGTACACACACTGACTCTGTCTCACCTCAGAGCCCCTCCAAACATAACGTAGGGATAGTGACAAGTAACCATGTTAACCTCTCCTCCAATAACTCTGGTTTACTAACAATTATGCTCCTGAATGCTAGATCTCTCCTTAATAAAATAACAACGCTTCGCTGCCTGGCATACATAGAACGGCCAACACTAATAATGGTGACTGAAACCTGGCTTACTACTGATATACCTGACACAAAGCTGGTAATAGACAACTACGACATCTATAGGAACGATAGAGTTGACAAAAGAGGAGGCGGTTGCTTAATATATGCCTATAAATCCACTAACTCCAATACTTTCAATAACCCAAATACTGACAAACTCCCAGAATCTAAGTGGATAAGCATCCACACAAACGAAAGTAAAATTCTCGTGGGATGTATATACAGACCCCCCAATAGCCCTGAAATGACTGATATAACTATTGCAGAAATACTAGAGCATGTAGCTACGCTGGACTTCGACTACAAAGTAGTATGTGGAGATTTCAACTTACCTGGAGTAAACTGGGATACCTGTACAGGACCAAGAATCCATGAAGAGCTACTACAAGCTATAGACATAGGAGGATGGAAGCAGTGCGTGCGCCTCCCTACAAGGAACCAAAATACTCTTGACTTAATCCTCTGTCATAACATAGAGCCCATCTCGATAGAGGTGGGAAATAAACTCGATAACAGTGATCACAACATATTGTACTGCACGCTACCCCTCCGACTAACAACTAAATACACACCTAAAAATTCCCCGGTGCGCTATCAATATAGGGATTATAAGAATGCTGATTGGGAATTCCTATCAGATCTGTTGAGAAGTTCTGACTGGGAAGAATACTTCATCAACAATAACTTAGAAGTATCACTTGAGATTTTCTACAAAACAGTTGGCTCAGCAAGAGACACAATCGCGCCCCTAAAATCTGCCCTAAAGACACCAACTCCATTTATTGACCGGAAAACGCGACTAAAACTAAAGAAATTGAAAAGGAAATACCATGTATTTAAGGAATTTAATGCGTTAAACCAAATACATGAAACTCTTAAACTGCTTGAAGAGAAACACAAAATGAAGTCACAACATGAGGAAAATAAAGCGCTAATGGGTAACACCAAAACTCAGGAACTTTGTAGGATATTGCAAAAACGTCTAAAAAGCAGTAAAGACAATAATGTAAGCATCTTGGAACATAGGGGTGTAATATACAACGATCCCCAGGTTATAAGTGAACTCCTCAGTGAGTGGTTTTGCAATGACACCAGAGTGCACTCGACCCCAAATTTCCAAATGACCTGCAAAAGTAACCACAAATTAGGAGAAATAGATTTTAATATGCAAAATATAGACTCAGCGATTAAGACATTGAAGTCAAATGGCAGTACTGGAACAGACGACATACCATCTGTCATATACAAAAATGGTAGCACGGAAATGGTAGTCTTGTTACTTAGAATATTTACTCTGTCACTGGAAACTGGAACTTATCCTGAAGTGTGGAAAACCACATACATACTACCTAAGCACAAAGCAGGGGCCAAAACCAGTGCATGCAACTATAGACCTATTAATATAACACCGGTAATATCACGAATAATGGAGAAAGTGGTTAAAGACCAAGTGTCAGACAACTTACTAGAACATGAACTTATCAACCCATCACAACACGGATTCCTCAAAAAGAGATCATGTGCGACCTGTCACATAGACTTTTTCAATGAAGTTACACGAAGCAGGGACAACAGAGAACTAGTAATTGTGCTATACTTCGATATAACAAAAGCCTTCGATAGAGTCCCCCATAATCTGCTAGTCAGCAGGTTATGCTCACTAGGGATATGTGACCCTCTCCTGAGCTGGATAAAATCATTTCTCTGTGACAGGAATCAGATAACAAAAGTTGGCTCGATAATCTCAAGGCCTAAACCTGTAAGTAGTGGTGTAATCCAGGGAAGTGTATTAGGCCCACTCCTATTCATAATATATATAAACAGTATCTGTGAATGCTTTAGTGTTGGTAAACCAATACTATATGCAGATGACTTAAAAGTGACCTATAAATGCAAGAACACAGATCTCGGAATAACAGTAAACGCCATACAGCAAGAATTAGAAAAAATGGACAGATGGTGTGACACCTGGCAACTCCAGTTTAATGTCGACAAATGTGGCTGGCTCTGCATAGGTTGCAACAATTTAGAACTTGACCTGACAATTCAAGGCCATGCACTTTTACGACTGGAATCTGTATTGGACCTAGGACTGAAATACTCACATGACTTATCATTTTCTGAACATATCTCCAAACAAGTGTCAAAGTCACGCAGACTTATCGGCTTTCTACTCAGGAACTTTTACAGAAATGAGTCCAGAATTCTGTTGTACAAGGTTTGTGTGCGTCCTTTATTTGATTACTGTTCATTCATGTATAGTAGTATACGCATAGAGGACAAATTGAAAGTCGAGGGAGTGCAGAGGTACTTCACGTCAAAATTACTCGGAACCGAAAATGGTGCGAACTACTCCACTAGATGTGACACCCTAGGATTAGAAACACTATGGCTAAGACGCCTGAGACTAAACTTAACACTTTACTATAAGCTTCTAAACCACTTAGTTTTTACCTCTACTAATGGCATTCGACTTTCAGATGACAGTGGCTACAAACTAAGACACACTAAGGGTACAGTAGCTATCGAACAATGTAAAACAGCTACCAGGCAAAAGTTTTATTTGATTAGGTATGCACAGATATGGAATAAACTACCAATGGAAATGCGTCAAGCAGGTACATTGGCCTCATTCAAAAAAGTGCTTAACGACAAACTACACGAGTTTGCAAACGACAGTAGTCCTAGTTCCTATCTGAGAGCCTCCGAAATTATAGGTCCATTTAATGTATAAGCTCAAATACTACACCTGTTGTTTTTGCCTATATTTATAATTTTAGATAAAACATTAACGATTAAGATACTTACCCTCAAACAGACAAGAAGTTTCGTTTGTAAAACTTCTACCCAACACAATAAGTGGAATAAAATGGACATAAACCGACAACATGAAAAAGATATAACTCACCACAACATCACATGGACAGATGTACGCTCGTCGGACATCATATATGCCTCACCAACTACAACCCAACATTCCTGAGATAATGTGATGAACTTATATCCATAATGTTGCTGAGCAGTCAATATCCACAACTCCTGTCGGAACAACTAAAATTCAAAAACCTTCCTCACGAGAAGTAAATATCCACAAGCAGTAGAAATCCATTAATTAATGCGTCTAAAGCTTATGTATTTTACTCCCAACAATGACATTGCACATCAAATGAGATAAACATATCACTGATTTCAAAATAACACATCAATGAACTATAATTCAAGGATTCTGTACACAACAAAATTATGTATGAAAACTGACTTCAAGCTTTATTTTTTTCCCAGGCACTTATAACCCATCCACCAAAGACCTGGTTTTTTTGTTAATGCGAAGACAATACTTCTGTATTTCCTGATGTGTTGCACTCACTGACAATCTAGCGGATTTTTCCAACTATGCACAGAAATGATTGTACATAAGTGAAAAGGATGTTTTATACTATTCGGATTAACATTTATCAAGTGTACGTATAATCTCCAGTGTACATGTTAAACATATTTTGCTATCGACTGTAAATTGTGACTGAATAATATGATCCTATTTCTGTAACAATTTGATGATGCCTGTAAACTGGCGTCCCTCATGTACTGTATCATGAGAATAAATTTATTTATTTATTTATCTGATGATAGGTGGGCTTCACTCTGATCAATTACACTGACGGTTTGACAAGTATGCACACCTTCTGGAACTGCATCTGCATTTAATTCTACTTCACGTTCAAGTTGTACAGAACCTTTATTTAACTTAGCGGTAGTAGGCATTCCCTCCATTTCATCATGATCAACCAAAGACAAATCTGCACTATCATGATCACTACCACAAATATTCAATTTACCGTCAAGTTCATCATTTTCAAACTCTTTATTAACAGAAGTAGACAATTTTGGTTCCTCCTCACAAATCATTAAAGGTTTTATATCTTCACTCTGACTAGTTATACCTTGTAAACTTGTGGAGTCAGAACTCCACTCTGAAGCAGTAACTCTATTCTGTGACACTCTATTCAACAATGGCTCACCAGTTGCAACTACAGACTTCTTCACCGCACCGTTATCGTAACACGATTCGGAGTCATGCCTGGAGTTTACATTTAGCTTATCACTGAACTTGCTCACTGGTTCACAGTTCACTTCTGTATGCACCTCTTGCAAACGTGTGAAACACAACCGTGTGTGTCTTGCATCTTGCAACTTATCTGTTGAGCATGTACTACGAAACCTGTTGCACTCACTAAGTTTATATGCATTACTAGACATCATGGAGCCTTCTCGATATCCACCTCTCTGAGGCTTATTCGTCATCAATGATTGCGTTTTACCCTCAGACTGCTCTATTCTAGGGTTGAGATGTAATAGACTGGCGAACTTGCTCATCGATTGATTGACACTATCTTTTACTAGTTTCAGGATATCATCAAACTTTGGCTCGATACCCTCATCCTCCATATGGGAGCTTATCTTCACCCACTTCCTTTGCAGTCGAGTAGGTAGACGTCTTGCTATTACTTCTAGGACAAAATTCGAGTTGAGGTCACTCATGCGATTCATCGAAGTCATTCCATTCTTGTAAATTAGCAAATTATCGAAAAACTCAGTGAGTGCCTGGGAGTCATCCTGTAATTGACCACCATTACCCCTAACAGCCTCGAATAATTTCGCTACAATCATCGAAGGTCTCCCAAACCTTTGGCGTAATATGCTCATAGCCTCATCGTAGCCCTCTTTTGACTTCATAAACGTACAGCACTGTATAGCTCTTGAAGCATCTCCAGTGCAATATCTCATCAAATACATTAACTTCAATTCATCACTTAATAGAATACTACTCAGCATGATCTCAAACTCCTTTACAAACTGTAAATAATCGGCCGCGTTTCCATCAAAACACCGTGGTTCTAATTTAGGGAGTTTGATGTTCCTATTATCCCTGAACGGCGAAACAGTAACATCAACCATGTCATGCTTAACATCAGACACATCGTTACAATTAACAGACAAGTCAACATGACTTACTTTCCTGTTTGCATCCAAGACACTCTGTCCCTTCTCTGACCCAGGCATTGTTGAACTTGAGCAATTCCAAAACAGTTCCAGATATTGCTTGTTCAAAGAGGACTTGACCGGCACCAGGAAAGATGAACGGTGACTATCCAAACTGTTACCAGCTATCTGAATCGGCCAGAATCTGTTTCTATCGTCAGAAACTATCAGTCACGTCTCGTAGACCGTTAATGCCCAGCTCTTGCTACGCTCGGGCTCACGCTGTCGCTTGAAGTTTCTCAGAAACGCTTAGTAATAACGGACGAAAAAACCAAAACACCGATTGGCCGCTTGAGATTTCTTTATTGTTACACCAACATATAAAAAGAATAAGTGAACTAAGGTCTGAAAACAAATATTACAATAATAAATCATAAGATTACTTCTGACGATGTTTTACTCTTCTTTCTGAACAGCGACCGATGAGACGATGACTGTCGTATTGATGCCTCCGCGAAAATTGGGGAAGTTGATTTTGAGCAAACAACCAAGAATTGATCGTTCAATCTTCAATTCCATTGACAAGCCCCTTTCTCAATAGCCCCCACTAAATCTGGTTTTGTACGAAAGAATGAACAAGTATTATACTGTCTGAAACTTTTCCTTTTTCTTCTTTCTCTGCAGTATCTTCTCCAGTATCCCGGCTTACGCATTCAAAACATCTGTCTTTTCTATCGGCCAACTTTGACACCGCCACTTCCCGCTGCAAAGCTTCAATTTTCTGCTCATATTCGTTTGGTTTTGGTTGCTCTATAGCGGCTATAGTTGTGCTCAGCAGCTGTCTAGTCACCTTCGCCAGCTCACTAATATCCATCGTCTGCGCTGCGTTAACCAGTTTTAATCGCTGAGAAATGTGGTCTGGGACACTCTCGATGAATTGGAAGACAGCAACTGCGCTTCCGATTCTTCATCCAAAGTGGCAAGCGCACGTCGAAGTAAATTCGCCAATTTCACCACCAACACTAACGGGTCTCCGTCAGGTCCCAGTTTCGTTGACCGGAACTACTGCATTGCTAGCTGTCTGTCTGTTGCGCTGCCAAACTACGACACCAATCTTTCAACCAATTTCTTCCAAGACACTGTGCCATTTGACCTGTTTACGCTGTCATATGCCGCCTTCGCTCGGCCTCTTAACAGCGTCCCCAGTACAACTGCATTCGCCGCGTGCTCCTTGACATCCAGCAGCTCAGTAACGGCCTCTGAGTCACGTATGAAGCTCAGTATGCCTCTTCTTCTAACGCAGTTGGCCATGGGATCTTCATTTTTTGGAGGCAGCGACATCAAATGTAACAAAAGAAGACAAGGGCCGGCAACAGATCATTTTATTACGGGAATCAACACGTATTTATATATATTTCACATACATTATTATAGCTTGTTCAAGTAGACAAACGCAGTCTTCTGATTGGTTGTTTCGGGTAACCATCGAAAAGTGGAGCCATCTATCAGCGAATCATATTTGGCCACGTTAAGTTTGCTGTGATTGGTTGTTGAATCAGCCCATATTAATGACCTAGATATTGGCGTAAATTAATGTCTACCAATTGGCTAACAGGCTGCTCTCACCACATAACCAGATTGTTAGCATTACAGACGAGGGTTTCTGACAGTTTTTCTAGGTTGTTTCTCAACAACGACCGATGAGACGATGACTGGCAAACTGATCACCCGCGAAAATTATGGGGAAGTTGGGTTTGAGCGAACAACCGTGAATTGATCGTTCAATCTTCAAATACATCGAAAAATATTGTTATCAAACAGTTTGCAAATGATGAAGATGATCATACTAAAGGCGGAAAAGTGGGTATTTGTGACAGTGATCACGATAATGCACATTTGTCTTTGGCTGATCATGATGAAATGAGGAGAATGCCTGCTACTGCTGGGTTGAACAAAGGTTCTGTACAACTTTAACGTGATGTAGAATTAAGAGCAAATGCGGTGGAAGAAGGTATGGATACTTGTGAGACCGTCAGTGTAAATGATTAGCCTGTAGACCATCTATTGACAGATGATAATGCTAAACAGGAGCTAATAGTAAAAGACAGCAGTGGTGGTAATCTTGCAGGTAGACAAACTTCTAAAAGCCGAACAACAACAGATTCTGATGCACCGCTAGTTTCATCAACTTGTGTCACTCAGTTGTCGTTGATTTTGCCATCCACAATGAAAGCGACATCCATGAACTCACATGTCTTATGCTAGGACTATGCTAGTATAGGTCCGTTTGATAGGACGAATGTCAATGGTCAGTTAAGTGAGGACAAGCCAAAATTCAATGAGACTGTAATCCTTAAATTAACGCGCACGAATAAAGGTTAAACGTTTCAAGAAACTAATTGAATGTAATTATATTTCTCGTAAATTACTCTATAACCACGCTTGGTCGATCAGATATGTGATGTCAATGTAGTTGAAGATTGAACGATCAATTCATGGTTATTTGCTCAAACCCAACTTCCCTATGTTTTCGCGGAGGCATCAATTCACCAGTCATCGTCTCATCAGTCGTTGTTCAGAAAGAAGTCAGGAGAAAACCGTCAGAAGTAATATCGTGGTTTATTATCGTAATATTTGTTCATAGACCTTAGTTATTATGCTGTTCATATGTTGGTGTTAGAATAAAGGATTCTCGAGTCGCCAATCGGTGTTTTGGTTTCAGCGTCCGTTAGTACTAAGCATTTCTGAGAAGCTTCGAGGACCAGCGAGGGTCCCAGCGTAGCAAGAGCTAGGCATTAACGGTTTACGAGAACAGGCTGACAGTTTCTGACGGCTTGGAGTCAGTTGCTGACGGATTCGGACAGTTGGTGACGGTTTGGATAGTCCCCGTCCGTCTTTCCTGGTGCCAGCCAAGTCTTCTTTGAACAAGCGTTATTTGGAACTTTCTGGAATTTTGGTTACGTTCAATGATGCCTGGGTCAAAGAAGGGACAGAGTGTCTTGGATGCAAACAGGAAAGTAAGTCATGTTGACTTGTCTGTTAATTGTAACGATGTTTCTGATGTTACGCATGACATGGTTGATGTTACTGTTTCGCCATTCAGGGATAATAGGAACATCAAACTCCCTAAATTTGAACCACGGTGTTTCGACGGAAACCCGGCTGATTATTTACAATTTGTAAAGGAGTTTGAGATCATGCTGAGTAGTATTCTATTAAGTGATGAATTGAAGTTAATGTATTTGATGAGATATTGCACTGGAGATGCTTCAAGAGCTACACAGTGCTGTAAGTTCATTCCCCCTAACGAAGGATACTCTGAGGCTATGAGTATACTGCGTCAAAGGTTTGGAAGAGCTTCGATGATTGTAGCGAAATTATTCGAGGCTGTTAAGGGTAATGGTGGTCAATTACAGGATGACTCCCAGGCACTCACTGAGTTTTTCGATAATTTGGTGATTTACAAGAATGCATTGATTTCGATTAATTGCATGAGTGACCTCAACTCGAATTTTGTCCTAGAAGTAATAGCAAGACGCCTACCTACTCGACTGCAAAGGAAGTGGATGAAGATTAGCTGCCGTTTGGCGGATTAGGGTATGGAATCAATGTCCAGTGACATTCTGAAACTGGTAAACAATAGTGTCAATCAATCTATGAGCAAGTTTTCGAGTATATTTTATCTCACCCGTAGATTAGAGCAGTCTGAGGGAAAAACGCAATCATTCATGAGGAATAGGCCTCAGAGAGGTGGATATCGAGAAGGCTCCATGATGTCTATTAATGCATATAGACCTAGTGACTGTAACAGGTTTCGTATTACATCCTCAACAGATAAGTTACAAGATGCAAGACAATCACGGTTGTGTTTTACACGTTTGCAAGAGGGGCATACAAAGGTGAGTTGTGAATCAGTGAGCAAGTTTAGTGATAAGCTAAGTGTGAAATCAAGGTCTGACTCCGAATTGTGTGACGGTAACGGTGTGATCAAGAAGTCTGTGGTTGCAACTGTTAAGCTATTGTTGAATAAAGTGTCACAGAAGGGAGTTACTGCTTCAGAGTGCAGTTCTGACTCCACAAGTTTACAAAGTATAACTAGTCAGAGTGAAGATATAAAACCTTTAATGATTTGTGAGGAGGAACTAAAATTGTCTACTTCTGTTAATAAAGAGTTTGAAAATGATGAAGTCGACCAGATAGATGATGGTAAATTGAATATTTGTGATAATGATCATGATACTTCACAGTTGTCTTTGGTGGATCATGATGAGATCAGGGGAATGCCTGCTACTGCTGAGTTGAATAAAGGTTCTGTACAACTACAAAGTGAAGTAGAATTGAACGCATATGCAGTTTCAGAGGGTGTGCATACTTGTGAGACAGTCAGTGTAATTGATCAGCGTGTAGCCCACCTATCTTCAGATGATAGTGCTAAACCCGAACTAGTAGTGAAAGACAGCAGTGGTGGTAATCTTGCAGTTGGACAACTTTCTGAAAGCCGAAAAAGAACAGCATCTGATCCACCGCTAATTTCATCACCTTGTGTCACTCAGTCATCGTTGGTGTTTTCATCCACAATGAAACAGACACCCATCAACTCAAGTATCTTGTGCAATGACTATGATAGTATTGGTGCGTTTGAAAAGACGAAAGACATTGCTCATTTTGGTGAGGATAAGCCAAGTGTAAACGAGAGAGTAATTGTTAAAAACAACTCCTGTCAATGGAGTTGAAGATTGAACGATCAATTCTTGGTTGTTTGCTCAAAATCAACTTCCCCAATTTTCGCGGAGGCATCAATACGACAGTCATCGTCTCATCGGTCGCTGTTCAGAAAGAAGAGTAAAACATCGTCAGAAGTAATCTTATGATTTATTATTGTAATATTTGTTTTCAGACCTTAGTTCACTTATTCTTTTTATATGTTGGTGTAACAATAAAGAAATCTCAAGCGGCCAATCGGTGTTTTGGTTTTTTCGTCCGTTATTACTAAGCGTTTCTGAGAAACTTCAAGCGACAGCGTGAGCCCGAGCGTAGCAAGAGCTGGGCATTAACGGTTTACGAGACGTGACTGACAGTTTCTGACGATAGAAACAGATTCTGGCCGATTCAGACAGTTGGTAACAGTTTGGATAGTCACCGTTCATCTTTCCTGGTGCCGGTCAAGTCCTCTTTGAACAAGCAATATCTGGAACTTTTTGGAATTGGGTCAAGTTCAACAATGCCTGGGTCAAAGAAGGGACAGAGTGTCTTGGATGCAAACAGGAAAGTAAGTCATGGTGACTTGTCTGTTAATTGTAACGATGTGTCTGATGTTAAGCATGACATGGTTGATGTTACTGTTTCGCCGTTCAGGGATAATAGGAACATCAAACTCCCTAAATTTGAACCACGGTGTTTTGATGGAAACCCGGCCGATTATTTACAGTTTGTAAAGGAGTTTGAGATCATGCTGAGTAGTATTTTATTAAGTGATGAATTGAAGTTAATGTATTTGATGAGATATTGCACTGGAGATGCTTCAAGAGCTATACAGTGCTGTAAGTTTATGAAGTCAAAAGAGGGATACGCTGAGGCTATGAGCATATTACGTCAAAGGTTTGGAAGACCTTCGATGATTGTAAGGAACGTATACGAAGCTGTCAAAGGTAACGGCAGTCAACTTCAAGATGACTCCAAGGCACTTACTGAGTTTTTAGATAATCTTATGACTTATAAGAATACCTTGATTTCTATGAATTGCATGAGTGACCTCAACTCCCGCTCAGTCCTAGAGGTAATTGCAGACGCCTACCTACGCGGCTGCAAAGGAAATGGGTAAAAATAAGCTCTCGTATAGAGGAGGAGGGTATCGAGCCAAGGTTTGATGATATTCTTAGACTGGTGAAGGACAGTGTCAACCAGGCGATGGGCAAATTCGCCAGCATTTTGCATTCTAAGGTAGAACCTAAGGAACCAGTGAATATAAGGAAGGCATTTGTGGTGAAGTCTCAAGACACAACGAGAAAGGATGAGTGTATTGTCTGCCATAACATGCATCAATTGAGTGATTGTAATCGCTTTATCGCTATGTCACCCGTAGAAAGGTTAAAAATGGCAAAGCAGAAGCGGCTGTGTTTCAGTTGTTTAAAGATTGGGCATACAAAGTGGAATTGTAAGGCGACAAATAAAGGAAGTAGTGGTTTAACGGATATGCACCCACTTCTGAGAACAGTGAACGAACCTGGGAGTTCGGTTAATTGTAATAGTATCTCTAGACCCCTTGACATCCCACAAGTTTTCTTAGGGGTATTACCAGTTAAGGTGAAAGGACCGAAATCTTCAGTAGAGACTTATGCATTGTTGGATAATGGTTCAGACGTTACATTGATAGATGCTGAACTGGCTGGTTGCTTGGGTATTAAAGGCCCAAAGCAACCCTTGGTTGTAAATACTTTCAATTCTGCGAAAACAGTAGTATGTGAGCGAGTGTCATTTCAGTTAGAATCCTTGGCTACTGGGGAGACCGTGGAAGTGGATACTGCTTACACTACCTCCAGTATGAAACTTGGCGAAGCTATAGTACCTAGTCGTGAAACGGTTGTCGGTAAGCCATACCTGTGTGACATACCTCTTCCAACATTGCAAGATGGAAGAGTGAGAGTACTCATTGGATGTAGTGTGCCAGAAGCTCACAAGGTATTAGAAGAGAGATTTGGAGGTAGAGATGATCTGTTTGCGACAAAAACACCACTGGGATGGACAGTGAGAGGACCTATACCCATAGTCCACATATCATCATTAGTTACAAACGATGGGGACAAACTAGAAACTATGATTAAAAATATGTATGACAAGGAGTTTTGTGACTGCGGTGTCCCAGGGAAGGGTCGTTCTGTAGAAGACTTAAAAGCAGTTAAAATAGCCGAGGACTCTTGTAAATACGAAAACGGGCGTTTCAGCGTTGGCCTACCATGGAGATTCAAAGATAGACAGTTGGTTTGTAATAGGAAAGTTGCTCTTAAGAGACTAATGGGTTTACAGAAGTTTCTGTCAGATGCAGAACTCTGGTCCAAATATAAGGAAGTCGTCGATAAACATATAATGAAGGGTTACGTTGAAAGACTAGTTGATCAGAGTGAGCCAGGGAAGTGGTATTTGCCCCATCATCCCGTCTTTAACCCGAGGAAGCCAGGTAAACTCCGTGTGGTGTTTGATTGTTCTGCGAAACATGAAGGAGTCTCTTTAAATGATAATCTGTATAGTGGCCCAGATTGCGTGAGCTCATTAGTGGGACTGCTATTGAGATTCAGAAAGTTTACAGTTGCTGTCGCGGCGGATATTGAGGAAATGTTCCTACAGGTGAAGGTGCCAGAGAGTGACAGAGATCACTTGAGGTTTTTGTGGTTTGATGACGGTCCTTGTGGTAAGGTGTCAGAATATAGGATGACAGTGCATCCATTTGGTGCCACATCCTCCCCATTTTGTGCTAATTTTGCTCTACGAAAGGCAGTGTCCACATTTGGTTCTAATGATTTGCTGGACGTCATAGATTGTTGCTTCTACGTGGATGATTGTTTAGCCTCCTTCGATGATGATAAGTCTGCAGTTAGATTTGCAACAAGCATCACTGAAGTGTTAGCTAAGGCCGGCTTTCGTCTAACTAAGTGGGTCTCGAACAGCCTAGACGTTTTGAAGCATATAGATCCAGAAGACAGAGCACCTACCGTACGAGATTTGCCTGTTGATACTCTACCAGTTGAACGCACATTAGGTATGCGATGGGATGTGAACTCTGATACCTTTGGATTTAGTGTTGGTGATATTGATAAGCCAGTTACTCGGAGAGGTGTGCTCTCTGTGTTGTCGTCCGTGTTTGACCCACTTGGATTAGTAGCACCTTATCTACTTCCGGCTAGGAGGTTATTTCAAGAGACATGCAGGAAAGGGTTACAGTGGGATGAACCATTAAGTGAGAGGCAGAGAGAAGAGTGGAAGGGGTGGGTTAACAGTTTAAGAATGCTGAATCTACATTCCGTCTCACGTCCACTTAAGCCGTCGAGAAATCATGATATAATTGACTTCCATGTTTTTTCTGATGCCTCTGAGGTTGGATTTGGTGCAGCCGTATACATCAGAACCACCTTAAGGAATGATATAGATGTTAGCCTGGTGATGGGTAAATCTAGAGTTGCACCTCTAAAGACGGTTTCGATTCCGAGATTAGAACTTAATGCAGCCTTACTAGCTGCGCAGTTATTCACAACGGTGTGTAAAGAGTTGGATTACCCCAAGCATCCCGTAACGTTTTGGACTGATTCGATGTCTGTGATATATTATATACGCAACGAGTCAGCAAGATATGCATGTTTTGTAGCTAACAGAGTATCTCAAATTCGTGAACTAACAACTGTTGAGCAGTGGAGGTACGTACCGTCTGGAAAAAATCCAGCTGATCTAGCCTCGCGAGGAGTTATTGATATGAATGTGGTTAAAAATAAGTGGTGGAAAGGTCCAGAGTTCTTGCTAAGGGCTGATAGTATGTGGCCTCGTAGAGAAGATGAACCACCGATAAACGAGTGTGCCTTGGAGTTGAAGACAAGTGTCAGTTTAACATCTACTCAAGAAAGACATTCAGGTTTACATCCACTTTTTAAATATTATTCTTCTTGGTACAAACTACTGAAAGCTGTTGCGTGGTTGACACGATATGTTACGTATTTAAAGGTCATGCATCTTGCGGGATACGAAAATATGAATGTGGGACCTTTGAGAGTCGAAGATATTAGAAATGCAGAGTTAGAGATTTTGAGGGCTGCTCAGTGGGAAGCGTGGGGTGAGATTGCCAAGGAGGATAGTCCTGATTTCGCAGATTTCAAGGTGCGGTTAGATAGATTATCTCCGATAGTTTCCGAAGGGATCGCTAGAGTTGGTGGACGTCTACAAATGTTAGAATCGTCATATGAGACCCGTCATCCGGCTTTATTACCTTGCTACCATCCAGTCACTGATCTCATTATAAGACACTACCATGTTCTTGAAGGTCATTTGGGTACTTCGCAAGTACTATCAAGTATTCGATGTAATTTCTGGATAGTGAAGGGAGGTACTGCTGTCCGTAAAATAATTGATAAGTGCATGGAATGTAAACTCCGAAATGCTCGTTCAGCACAGCAGATGATGGCACCACTCCCAGCGTGGCAAGCTTCTGAAGGGAATTATCCATTTGAGTACGTTGGGGTCTGTCTGTCTGGATTCAACATAGAACTTGGCACCGAAGTGCAGCAGTTCGAGTTGCCACGTTCCAAATAGCACACAGAGGTAGACAAGAAGATGAGTGGAGAGAATTAATAGAGTTTGACAAATATAGGAGTGAAACAGTATGGGTAATGGTAGAAAGGAATATGAAAGATTACAGAGATTGAATACATGTGCGCCATTGACAACGATTTTGAGCCATGTCACCTATTGTCTCCAGCCATTGATTCCTAGAGTCTCGAGGGCCCCAACCCGGGAGTCTGCATCTCCCTACCTGACTCAGTTTAACTGTCAAGGATTTCATGGATTGATGCCATGTTTTTGTTTGGCCACCACTGGCTCTTTTCCAACCTGAACCTATATCAGCTAACAATGCCCGTCGGGGGAGGCGGTGGTTAGGCATGCGCACCACGTGACCTAGCCATCTGAGTCTATGTAACTTTATAACCTCGTCGATTGATTTTCCCTCTTTGCCTAACACTCTACGCCTAACGTCAACATTACTTATCTTGTGAGACCACCTAACGTGAGACAGAGATCGCAGACATCTATGATCGAAAGCAGTCAACCTTTTCATGTCTTCAACGCGTATTGGCCATGTTTCAGAGCCATAGAGAAGGACGGAGCGAACTGATGAGCAGTACACACGTCCCTTGGTTGATAACCGGATGTCACGCCTACGCCAGAGATGGTGTAAGTCAGCGAAAGCAGCTCGAGCTTTTCGGATCCGTGCTGAGATTTCATCGCCAATCAGTCCGTTGGTGCTAATACAACTTCCCAAGTAGGTGAAGTGGTCAACATGTTCTATCACTTCACTCCCTATCACTAAGTTAGGGGTTGACGTCGTCCAGTCCTGTAGCAGCATCTTACATTTTGCAGGGGCGAATCGCATGCCAAACATACGAAGATTGCTGCTCAAGGTGTTCAGAAGACTCTGCATTTTGTCAGCATCCTCCCCTAACAGGACTATGTCATCTGCATATTCTAAGTCCATTAGATTATTCCCTGGTAACAAGTCGATTCCTAAGTCACTACGTTCAGTTAAGGATACTTCCATTAGCATATCTATGATGAAGTTAAACAGAAATGGGGAAAGTGGACATCCCTGTCGGACACCACTGGTTGTTACTAATTCAGATGACAATTCCCCATAAGCCCTTACACGACTACGTGAGTTTGAATAGAGTGCCTTGATTAGTGCGATGTACTTTCTTGGCACTCCCTTCACAGTCAGACATTGCCATAGTACTTTTCGGTCCACGGAGTCGAAGGCCGCCTTTAAGTCAAGAAATATGACAATTGTTGGACGCCGAAAGGTGTGTCTATGTTCTAGAATCTGTCGAAGAGTGAAGATATGATCTATGCACCCTCTACCTGGTCTAAAGCCTGCTTGATTTTCCCTTGTCTGTTCCTCCCGAGTTCTGCTTAGTCTATGCATGATTACTGAGCCTAGGATTTTAGAGACTATGTTCGTTAGGCTGATCCCCCTATGATTATCACACGAGGACTTGTTTCCCTTCTTGAATATCGGTATAATGAGTGACTTACCCCAGTCTGATGGTACTGTCTCTGATTCCCAGACTTTGCCTAGTACCTCAGTTAATCTACAAACTAGTATGGATTTGTTCGGACCTTTTGTAGGGAAGAGAGGCAGAACCCTATGTAAAAGATATGGCTGTTTATTCACCTGTTTGAAAATGAGAGCTGTGCATATTGAGATGGTGCATACGTTAACTACTGATTCATTCGTGCTAGCATTACATAGATTTATAAATTGCCGGGGTGTGCCGAAGATGATGTTAGGCGACAGAGGGACTAATTTTGTTGGCTGTCACGCCGAGGTTAAAGAATACTTCGAAGGTCCTCAAACGAGAGTTCAGGAAGAGTTACTGAAAAGGAACATCGAGTGGCACTTCAACCCACCACATGCTAACCATAGAGGTGGGCTATGGGAAAGACTTATAGGAATTATCAAGCGTATTTTAAGCTCCATAATTAAAAACCAGAGTTTGAATGACGAAACTCTGGAGACATATTTTTGTGAAGCTGAACGAATATTAAATGACCGGCCGTTATCACCTGTGAGGGACGACGTCAAGGATTTTGATGTGTTAACCCCAAACAAATTATTGTTATTGAGAGGCAACCCTGGCATAGAGGACTCAAGCGGGGAAGGAATACCTACGATTAAAAGATGGAAACAAGCCAGGCACATGAAAGATATATTTTGGAAAAGATGGTTAAAGGAGTATGTTCTAACACTGCAAACCAGGGACAAGTGGAAAAAGTTGTGCCGAAACTTAAAGGTTGGTGACATAGTCTTAGTAGCAGATAAATAAGCGACTGGTAGATGGCCTTCGAGAGTGGTAGAAAGGCTACTCTGTAGTGGTGATGGGTTGGTGAGGACGGTTGAGGTGAGAACTAGTTGTGGCATGTTGGTGTGAGATATAAGAAAACTGGGTCTACTGGAAGGTGCTGAGAGTCGAGAGTCGGAGGATGGACCACTTGACGATTTTCCAACCTAGAGCGTCAACCTGAGAGGGGCTGTAGACGTACTGCTGTAAGTCCTACAATTCTTCAAAGGGTAGCGCATCAACGAGCAGTCCAATGTGGTTGGTGTGTGATTTTTTACATGTGTTCATGTTGTATATACTGAATTGATATCACCTCTCATCTATCTTTTGGTAATTCTGTTCGTGTCCGGACATTCTTCAACTTGCAGTCGTCAACCTCAGGAGGGTTGCAGGCCTACTGGTGTAAGTCCTGCAATTCTTCAAAGGAATTCCATCAACACATGATATATGAGGTTATGTGTGCTGTTGGTATATATGTGTGGTACGTCATATCAATTGGTGTTTTTTGGATTCAGTGCAATTAATTGTTGTTTTCGTATCTTGTTGTTATTGAATAATTTTGTTAAATTTTTCGTCGCGCTTACTTCTGAATTTGTTTTGAGTCTTCCACATCCGTGAATGAGTTGATTGGTGTTAAATACAGCAGATGGGTCGTGTACGCCGGGGAGCCGAGCTAGTGCTGAGAATGACATGCATACGGAGATAATGATCAGCTGTGATCCCACACGCCGGGGAGTGGGAGTGTAGGCGACTGAGGCTTGCATACGTCACCGTTACTAGAACTGACGCAGAATGAGTGACAGGTGATTGCAGTGGTAATTATAATAATTGGTAGTGAGTAGATACGAGGATGTGAGAAGAGTATCATGAGGTGATGCTATGGTCACGTTGCGTTATGCAAGAGTCATTCTAGGAAGTGGCGATTGTGTTGCAAGATGTCAAGAGGATGCCTTAAACTGGAAGGCGTAGGTCGTCATCGATGTGTGAGATTGTGCTGTGTGTATGCTTGTGGTGTGTTGGCTTTTCTGTTTGTTTTCCATTTCAGCTCTGTCCGTGAGACCCAGGTTCTCGCAATGGCATCCAAGTCAACGTGTATTGGTCGTGATGGAAAAAAGGGTTGGATCCCTTTTTTGCCGGGGAGTGTCAATGTAGTTGAAGATTGAACGATCAATTCTTGGTTGTTTGCTCAAAATCAGCTTCCCCGTAATTTTCGCGGGTGATGAATCTGCCAGTCATCTTTCATCGGTCGCTGTTCCGAAAGAAGCTAGAAAAAAGTGTCAGGGATAGCGTGAGGCCCAGCGTAGGAAGACCTGGGCATTAAGGTTTTATTAGACGAGACTGACAACAGCAAATTATTTGGGTTATTCCTCACAAATTCTTAGAGATTTTATACTTTTACTCTGACTAGTAATACCTTGAAGACTTGTGGAGTCAGAACTGGACTCTGAAACTCTAACTCTCTTCTTCTGCTCAAACTGCAGTGTCGTCTGTGACACTATTCAACAATGGCTTACCGGTTGCAACTACATGATCATTCATTGCACCATTATCGTCACACGATTCGGAGTCAGAACTTGATAACAATGACTTCACATTTAGCTTACCACTAAACGTGGTCACTTCTTCCCGGTTCGTCTTTGTCTGAACTTCTTGCAAACGGACGAAACACAACTGTGTTTGTCTTGCGGCTTGTAACCTATCTGTTAGGGACGTCCCACGAAATCAGTCACACTCACTAGGTTTGTATGGATTACTAGACACCATACAGTTTTCTCGATGTCCACTTCTCTGAGACCCTTTCGTCATAAATAATTGCGCTTTTCTCTCTGATTTCTCTATTCTAGGGTTGGGATGAAGTATACTAGCAAACTTTCTCAAAGCTTGTTTGACACTGTCTTTCACCAGACTCACAATATCATCGAATACAGGCTCCAAACCATCTTCTTCCAGCCGGGAACTAACCTTTATTAACTTCCTCTGTAGTTATTATTATTATTGCTCCCTTGGGTTCCTAGTGAAACATAGGGCATCAAATGCACGTCTCCGCTTACTTCTATCTTCTGCTGTACTTTTCACCTGCATCCATGTTAGTCCATACTCTTTCAACTCCTCTTCGCACGATCTCCTCCATGTCATCCTTGAACGTCCCACACGCCGTTTCCCTTTCGGGGTCCATTCGAGCAATGGCCTGACGCCCGCGCGATGTCACTCAGTGGCCTCCTCAATGAGTGTCCAGTCCATCTCCATCCACTTTCTCCTGCATATTTGTTGGTTGGCTTGCTTTGTTTTTTCCCATAGTTCCTTGCTGTTGATTATTTCCGACCTTCCCATCCGGTCTTCAGTATAGAGCCAGTGAAGACAGTTGTTGTTGATAAAGGTCTGGTCTGCAACAAGCTGTTGAAAATATTCTTTGTGACCCGCCGGCCAAGTTTCTGATCCTTATAGAAGAACTGACTGACTTGACGTGGTTTGCATTGAAAATCCGACTGAATTTTGTTGTTGATGCTGGCTGAGTGACGAAGATTTTGAGATCGGTTTTAGGTTGATGAATGTGTTTCTCGCTCGCCTTCCCGATTCTCGCTCTATTTGACGTCCTCGTCCGTTCCTCTTGTAGTAGTTGAGACAATGCTCCCTAGATGGCAAGTGAATGAAGTAACTTCTTTCAAATCACTCCCGTTAATGATGATTGGGGCTGGATGTTGCTGTTGTTGTTGGCTGGTTATTTTCATAACTTCCGTCTTGTCTATGTTCACCTGGAGTCCTGTCTTCGCTGGCTGTTTCTTCGACCAGTTCGTCAGTCGGTTTCCGCTTGTAAGTCCTCGATTTTGTGACAGTGACATCAAACATAAATCATCCAGGCGCGAAATCCAGGTCATCTAGGTTCTTCGTGTCGGTCCAGGATGTCGCTCCTGGATATTCCTGTCTTCTCGTGTCCCACTGTCTGACGCACGATTCAGTCCATCACAATTAGGAATATCATTGGTGATAATAATAACCCTTGTCTGACTCCTGTGTTTACTCCAAACGCCTCGCTGAGTTTTCCGTTGTGGATCACTTGACATGTGCCGTTGTCGTACAGTTGTTGAATAAGGTTGATGAATATCTGGGGCACTGTACGCCGTAGTACTTGAGTAGTTTCCTAATTACTTCAGGGTCAACACTGTCTGTTGAAGGCCTTCTCAAAGTCTATAAAGTTGAGGTAGAGTTAGGTTTGATTGCCATTCCATGCTTTGTTCTGTGATGATGATGCGTAGAGTTTCAATTTGGTCAGAACATGATTTGCCTTTCCTGAATTCGGCTTGTTCTTGTCGGAGTTCCGTCTCCAGTGCGTCCTTTATTCTCACCTGGATGATGTGACTCAGGATTTTACTTGGCGTCGATGGAAGCATGATTCCTCACCATTTCTTGCAGAGTCCTAAGTCGCCCTCCTTTGGTAGTTTCACGATGTAACCTTTCCTCCAGTCAGTAGGCACCTTTCCCTTCCTCCAGACATTTCGCAATAATAGAGTCAGCATGTCTGCAGTGGTCTCTGGGTCCACTTTCACTGCTTCAGGGGGTATTCATCTAGTCCAGCTGCTTTTGCAGCCCACAGAATTTTGATTGCATCCAAGACTTCAGCTCTCGTCGGAGGATGGGTGTCAACTTGCAGACGTGTGCGCGCTGTTGTTGGTATTTCTGGACAGGTTGCAGGGGTGGTCAGTTCAAGTGTCCTTTGAAGTGATCCGCCCATTGTTTAATCCGTTTTTCTTCCTTGGTAATTGGGTTCCCTTGGCTGTCTTTTATAGGTTTCACTTGTGTCGATCTCTTCCCGGATAGACACTTGGTTATCTGATATAGTGTCCTCAGGTCCCTTTTGCCTGCTGCCTTCTCAGCTTCAGTGGCCATGTTGTCGTAGAATTGTCTATTGTCCTTCCTAGCACTCTTCTTCACTTCTTTGTCCAGTGCTGTGTAAGTTGAGCTCAGCGTCTCTTTCTCTTGCCCGTCTATGCATTGAATGATTTTCTCTTTCACCATTCTCCTTTCCTCTTTTAGTTTCCAAGTGTCCGTTGAGAGCCATTCCTTGTCTTGCCTTTTCTTTCTTCCTAAAACCGTTGAACACGTTTCGTTAAAAATCACCTTCAGAGAATTCCAGTGGTCTTCCACGCATGATGTTTCAGTGATGTCACGTAGTGTTTCCTGCTTTGCTCTGACAGTTGCAGTGAAAGTGCCCTTTGTGGTTGTTTCCTTCAGTAATTGAGTGTTGAACTTGCATTGTGGCCTATCCCCAGCCATCCTCGAGGCTTTTAGTACTGGAACAGACGACATACCATCTGTCATATACAAAAATGGTTGCACGGAAATGGTGGTCTTGTTACTTAGAATATTTACTCTGTCACTGGAAACTGGAACTTATCCTGAAGTGTGGAAAACCACATACATACTACCTAAGAACAAAGCAGGGGCCAAAACCAGTGTATGCAACTATAGACCTATTAATATAACACCGGTAATATCACGAACAATGGAGAAAGTGGTTAAAGACCAAGTGTCAGACAACTTACTAGAACATGAACATATCAATCTATCACAACACGGATTCCTCAAAAAGAGATCATGTGTGACTTGTCACATAGACTTTTTCAACGAAGTTACACGAAGCAGGGACAACAGAGAACTAGTAATTGTGCTACATTTCGATATAACAAAAGCCTTCGATAGAGTCCCCCATAATCTGCTAGTCTACAGGTTATGCTCACTAGGGATATGTGACCCTCTCCTGAGCTGGATAAAATCATTTCTCTGCGACAGGAATCAGATAACAAAAGTTGGCTCGATAATCTCAAGGCCTAAACCAGTAAGTAGTGGTGTAATCCAGGGAAGTGTATTAGGCCCACTCCTATTCATAATATATATAAACAGTGTCTGTGAATGCCTTAGTGTTGGTAAACCAATACTATATGCAGATGACTTAAAAGTGACCTATAAATGCAAGAACACAGATCTCGGAATAACATTAAACGCCATACAGCAAGAATTAGAAAAAATGGACAGATGGTGTGACACCTGGCAACTCCAGTTTAATATCGACAAATAATAATAATAGTATATTCTCATTTTGTACATGAGAGACGCCAGTTTACAGGCATCATCAATATGATAAATTACATATACGATTAGCAATCATAATTAATAATAATGTTTTAATAAAATACACATTTTTCCTACTTGTGTAGGACACACCAAATATTCAGGCATGGGTAAGCATTATTTAAATTTCATAAATTCGGTTTATGGTTAAGTTACATGGTTGCTAGCGTTTTTGTTTTAGGTCTGTGGGAACAATATGATAACCAGTCATTCAATGGAGCACATCATGAAATATAGGAATATTGTCTTCGCATTAACAAAAAAACCCAAGTAAGTTTTGGATGGATTAAAAATACTTGGGATAAAATAAAGCTTGAAGTAATTCCTCAATATAACTTGGGTGTGTACAAATGTGGCTGGCTCTGCATAGGTTGTAAAAATTTAGAACTTGACCTGACAATTCAAGGCCATGCACTCTTACGACTGGAATCTGTATTGGACCTAGGACTGAAATACTCACATGACTTATCATTTTCTGAACATATCTCCAAACAAGTGTCAAAGTCACGCAGACTTATCGGCTTTCTACTCAGGAACTTTTACAGAAATGAGTCCAGAATTCTGTTGTACAAGGTTTGTGTGCGTCCTTTATTTGATTACTGTTCATTCATGTATAGTAGTATACGCATAGAGGACAAATTGAAAGTCGAGGGAGTGCAGAGGTACTTCACGTCAAAATTACTCGGAACCGAAAATGGTGCGAACTACTCCACTAGATGTGACACCCTAGGATTAGAAACACTGTAGCTAAGACGCCTGAGACTAAACTTAACACTTTACTATAAGCTTCTAAACCACTTAGTTTTTACCTCTACTAATGGCATTCGACTTTCAGATGACAATGGCTACAAACTAAGACACACTAAGGGTACAGTAGCTATCGAACAATGTAAAACAGCTACCAGGCAAAAGTTTTATTTGATTAGGTATGCACAGATATGGAATAAACTACCAATGGAAATGCGTCAAGCAGGTACATTGGCCTCATTCAAAAAAGTGCTTAACGACAAACTACACGAGTTCGCAAACGACAGTAGTCCTAGTTCCTATCTGAGAGTCTCCGAAATTATAGGTCCATTTAATGTATAAGCTCAAATACTACACCTGTTGTTTTTGCCTATATTTATAATTTTAGATAAAACATTAACGATTAAGATGCTTACCCTCAAACAGACAAGAAGTTTCGTTCGTAAAACTTCTACCCAACACGACAAGTGGAATAAAATGGACATAAACCGACAACATGAAAAAGATATAACTCACCACAACATCACATGGACAGATGTACGCTCGTCGGACATCATATATGCCTCACCAACTACAACCCAACATTCCTGAGATAATGTGATGAACTTATATCCGTAATGTTGCTGAGCAGTCAATATCCACAACTCCTGTCGGAACAACTAAAATTCAAAAACCTTCCTCACGAGAAGTAAATACCCACAAGCAGTAGAAATCCATTAATTAATGCGTCTAAAGCTTATGTATTTTACTCCCAACAATGACATTGCAGATCAAATGAGATAAACATATCACTGATTTCAAAATAACACATCAATGAACTATAAATCAAGGATTCTGTACACAACAAAATTATGTATGAAAACTGACTTCAAGCTTTATTTTTTTTCCCAGGCACTTATAACCCATCCACCAAAGACCTGGTTATTTTGTTAATGCGAAGACAATACTTCTGTATTTCCTGATGTGTTGCACTCACTGACAATCTAGCGGATTTTTCCAACTATGCACAGAAATGATTGTACATAAGTGAAAAGGATGTTTTATACTATTCGGATTAACATTTATCAAGTGTATGTATAATCTCCAGTGTACATGTTAAACATATTTTGCTATCGACTGTAAATTGTGACTGAATAATATGGTCCTATTTCTGTAACAATTTGATGATGCCTGTAAACTGGCGTCCCTCATGTACTGTATCATGAGAATAAATTTATTTATTTATTTATTCCAGGTACCCATTCTTACTTTTGCTTTCATTGAAAGAAGGCACATCGGCTAAGTGGCTTCCCGAAGCCTTCACCAGCTTGCGTCTTTTCACCTCCTCGATTCCAGCAAAAGATAAGGCTATTGTTTATAATAATAATGATGTATTTCATACAAATTTTAAAAAAAATTTACATGAAATTGCATGCCCTTTTTTACAGGCACGATCAAGTGAGATATAGTTTCAAATCTCAGATTGTCTACAAGTTAATCATATTTCAACTGTTAAATATTTGATACATATAATACACTCATTGTCTGAACCAGACCGTATAGTTGTTGAATTGTACAATTGTCCTCCAGGTTGAGCGCGAAAATCGACTTTGTTTCGTTTTCATCCCGTGGTTGTAGGCATACGATAACCAACCAATATTGAGGTAACTACAACTTTTACAAGGGATTGAAGTCTGTTTTAGAAAAATTAAAGTGCTGAGGTGAATCATTAACTTGTAATGAAATAGGTAAGTGCAAGTATCATTAATAAATACATTTATAAAGGAAACTCCCTAGGCTGACAACGTTCATTTGCAATGTATAATGCTACACGTATATCTCGTACTGTCATGATGTCCACTTTTGGTTTTAATACATTTATCCTCAGTTGTGCCAGTTGTTTTTGTTTTATACCTTTTTGTGCATTTAGTGCACAACCGTACCCTTCAGAGAGTAGGAATATAATAAGTCATAAAGAGCTGTAAAATGTTAGGTTTAATGGGATATAATGAGGATCAAGTAAAGACGTTATTAGAAAATAAATGAGATAAGACTTTTTGAACTGGTATTTAAAGATCTGACAATGGATAGCAAGTTAATTTATAAGATGCCCCATAAATCTGTGCTTTTTAGAATTTTTAATATATTTATTTGTTGAAGTTTCTGTAGCGATTTGGTTGTCTTACAGGGGTGGAGTTGCTAGCACCACGCTTCAACCCTCCTTCTTTATCCGGGCTTGGGACCGGCTAGAATACTAGAAAGCTAGTAGCCTAGCAAGCTAGTGATCTGGTGGGGTTAATGTAATGTAATGCGAGGATAACGTAATATCCTCTGTAGACGAACCCGTAATCTCTCAGCAACAGTCTCAACCACGGAACTTGAATTCAATTCATCTACGCAATTAGGAGACAAGAGTATTTCTATATACCATTAAACCGTCCAAGAACTCTATGAGTTCCTCTGAATTATGGTTTAACTGTGATCCATTACCTTTCACGGTCTCAAAAATACTACGAGATATCTTAAGTGGTTTTCCAAACCTTTGACGTAGTATCCTCATAGTGTCTGTAAATCCTTCGTTCGGGGACATAAGTTTGCAGCACTGTATGGCTCTTGCAGCAACACCAATGCAATACCTCAACGAATACATTAACTCTATTTCGTCATTTAAAAAAAAGCCATTCAACACGACCTCAAACTCCTTCATAAACTGTAGGTAGTCGGCTGGGTTTCCATCAAAGTACCGCGTGAACATCAGACTCATCATGCATATCATTACAATTGACATGCAACTAGTCGTTACTAATTTTTTGTCTGATTCCACATTGCCACGTTCCTTTCTTGGCCCAGGCATTATCCAACGTAACCAAAGAATCCAAATTGCGTTGATAATCCGTGTGCAAAGAGATGCTGGCCGTAGACCCAGTAAGTAACCCCGGAAGTTCCAGAAGGCGCTCCAGGAAACGAATAAAAACTGTCAAGGAAATTACTACTAAATTCAAATTAATAATAATAATTTATATTTTCATATAAACAGATAAATTTACATGAAAATGCATGCCATTTTTACAGGCACGACCAAGTATGATATAATGTCAAATATTAGATTGTCTACAACTTAGTTATGGTTCAACAGTTAAATATTTGATATATATATATAAATACACTCATTGTCTGAACCAAGCCGTGTAGTCATTGAACTGTACAGTTGTGCTCCAGGTTTCGCGGGAAAATCGGCTTCGATTCGTTTTCATCTCGTGGTTGTAAGCATACGGCAACCAACCAATGCTGAGGTAAGTACAACGTTGAAAAGGTATTGAAAGCTGTTTTAGAAAAGTTAAAGTGCTAAGGTGAATCAATAAAGTGTAATAAAATAAGTGAGTATAATATATCATTAATAAATACATTTATATAGGAAATAGAATGGGAAAGTAATTAATCCCTAGGCCGATAACGTTCATTTGCAATGTATAATGCTACCCATATAGTTCGTACTATCATGATGTCCACCTTTGATTTTAATACATTTATTCTCATGCCGTTTTTTCTTTTATACCTTCTTGTCTCTTTGGTGCACAACCGTACCCTACAAAGAATAGGAATAGAATAAGTCGAATCAAATTCATAAAGAGCTATGAAATGTTAGGTTTAATGGAATATCATGGGGATCAAATAAAGAGGTTATTATAAAATAAATGAGATAAGACGTTGTGAAGTGGTATTTATAGATCCGACAATGAATAGCAAGTTAATTTGTAAGAAGCCCCATAAATCTGTGCAGAGCCCGTGTGGTCGCATCTCAACAATAGGCTGAGCGAATGGTATATGTTTAAAGGCAGAAGCATGATCTGTCTAGACGTTCATTATTATCATTTTCAAGATAAAGATCTAAGCCATCAGAAAAATCTCGAGCCGTCAAATTGCATATTGCTATTCCTGCAGAATGGGGCGATTCACCTTGATGACTACCACCATATCTACTGACTAGATAGCGCCACCCTCCCTGTCAATGGAGATGAAGATTGAACGATCAATTCTTGGTTGTTTGCTGAAAATCAACTTCCCCAATTTTCGCGGAGGCATAAATACGACAGTCATCGTCTCATCGGTCGCTGTTCAGAAAGAAGAGTGAAACATCGTCAGAAGTAATCTTATGATTTATTATTGTAATATTTGTTCACAAACCTTAGTTCAGTTATTATTTTTATATGTTGGTGTAACAATAAATAAATTTCAAGCGGCCAATCGGTGTTTTGGTTTTTTCGTCCGTTATAACTAAGCGTTTCTGAAAACTTCAAGGAACAGCGTGGGCCCGAGCGTAGCAAGAGCTGGGCATTAATGGTTTATGAGACGTGATTGACACTCCCTCCTTTGTTAAGAAGACGCTCCGAACCGATAAATACTACGACTGATTCTCGACTTAAACTACAAAACACTAGTGGTTGGAAGAAGGAAGCTGTATTATTTTGCAATTAAAATCGGGGGTTGATAAATTGTCTGTAAGCAAATGTTTTATACAAAATACAAAGTACTTTTATTCGTTTTCGTTCGTCTTCTACGAGCATGTAGACGATTGAACCATTGGCGCCTTCGAGTTGCCCAACAATGGTGACCAAGTCCAATGAACCAGTGTTCAAATTTCATTGGCACCATTATTGATGCATAGGTTTCAAATGAATATTCCATTTCGACGCAGTTCTTGTGTCGTCACAAGATATTCCAGCCTTCGTTTAAGGCTGTCCACAGAAGATTACGTGGCTTAACCTGACTATAAGTAGTTCCAGGGACGGCAAAATTGCAGTGAAAAGAAGTGGGAGCGCATTTGGTTCTATACTTTCTGGTGAGCTATACTTCTGGGGTTTCCACGAGGAAGCCCTTACCTACACAATGGCAGAACACCATTGTATGGGTTATTCTGGTCATTGTTATGTTGTAGGCAGTAATCAAGTCCCCCATAAACCGACAGTAGCTAAATGTGAAAGGGCCAAATTTCTTTAGCCTTTCATCATACGGCTTATTTAGGAGACCAACTTCTTTTTGTCGCCCGTCTTTGGACTCTTTCCCAGAGGCTGGCATCTCTTCTGAGCACTGAGGATGCAATGATATCATGCACTTCAAGGTGTGATGTGACACATGTTTTGTAAAGCTTTGGAAAGAGCTACGGAGTGAATACACCTAAATGTCTGTGTAAAGTGTATAACAACATATTTCCCCGCTACATCACCCGTGCAATTTACGCTTGTGTCCATTTTTTCCGTTGAAACTAGACCTAAGTCACGCTCCTACGTTCATCAGGGTAAGCTTGTTGCGTGCGTTATTTGACTAAACTGCTGTACACGTATATTCTAGTATTTCTTCGTTCTTATTAATGTGCGCAGACGTTGTGGCTACTCGATGCCCACAACGTAAATCAAAAGGCACTTGCGAAGAGTACGAATGTGTATTGTAGCAGTAGTCAAATTCGAAATTGTGTCAAGGTAATGTTCAACAGTAAATTGACAAATGTTTGTGAAGTACATATAAAATCGGTCTGTATACACATATAATACAAGTATACAAATTAGATTAAAAAGCATATTTACAGTTGGTATAGGGGTACTACATAACTCCCCCACCAGAACACTGAAATATAAAACAATACATTTAAGTGTTCGAAAATAACATACGTCAGCGTAATACGTAGCAGCGATAGTACACAGAAGGCGATTTATTAAGCTGAAAAATGGGCAGTTTAAAGCGGTTAATAACATCGATTATAAATGCGATAATCTAAGGAAAGTTGGGGTGCTAATCGTAATAGAATATATAAGGAAAGATAAAATCGGCCGAGGATCTGTAGTCTGTAGACGAGAACGATAAGTGCATTATAAGCGAGATGTGATTAAATGTAATAATATAGGAAATATCGATGTTAAAATAATAGTGACGTGATTTATGTATGAAAATATTAATCAGTGAAATGAGTAATCAAATGACAATTATGAATAAAGGTAATAAAAATGCGAATTCGTAGTAAGTTATATTTCGATGACTTGCACGTAACGTTTAGGCCAACGGACTCGTCTACCAGATCGCGTTGTTTTCACAGGTTTCTCTGTCGACGTTGAAACTTGTGTTGATGTAGGTGTTGGCACATCGTTCAGCTGGTCCTTATCGCTGACTTCGAAATCGTCGAGGAACGCTGGTTTGACTCTTTGACAGGACAAGCGATTTCGTGTCCATTTCTTAACGTCGCTGTTAATGTTCAGCCAGATAAATCTTTTTCTTAGTAGCTTGGTAGGCGCGCTCACATCAGTATGCAACAAGTTATGTAACTTCTCGAATACTGTGTATCTCATAGCTGTTGGAACGAAAGGTCGATATTTACCCGAAGAGGTGTCGCAGATAACTTTTGTCGTGCCAAAAGGGATTGCCTCGAGGTTTAGAGGTATTGTTTTAGAAGACATGATCTTTTTGAGTTCGACGTCCTCTCGTTGTAAGTTTGAGAGATGTTCGTAGTCGATGTCTGGGCATACAATGTTATCAATGTGCATACGTGGCAAAGCGTCTGCCACTTCATTGTTTTTACCCTTGACTTGTCGCAGATCAGAGTTGACTTGGGATATATACTCGAGATGTCGTATTTCGCGTGGAGAGTAATTAACCTGCTTTGCTGATAAAGCTTTCATTGGAGCTTTATGGTCTGTTGATCGGAAAGACGGTTGTAGAATGTCAGGAAACTGACCTGCCGAGTCGGTATATGGAGGTGCTGGTGTGCGTGTGACCATCAAGTTCAACGATGATGCACGGTTAATCTTACCAGCGATGTACTTTTTATTGAGCGAATCTATAAGCTTAGGGCTTACCGGATCAACCAGCAGTTTGTGCTGCTGTAGGAAATCTATACCAAGGATTGGGGATGGAACGTCTGCGATGATGAAAGACCAATTGTAGGTATTCTGCAGACCAAAATCTAAAGTCATTCGTTTACTACCATATTTAACAATATTAGACTTATTATAATAATAATAATAATAATAATAATAATTTATTTTCATATAAACATAAATTTACATGAAAATGCATGCCATTTTTACAGGCACGATCAAGGATGATATAATGTCAAATCTTAAATTGTCTACAAGTTAATAATGTTTCAACAGTTAAATATTTGATATATATATAAATACACATTGTCTGAACTAGGCTGTATAGTTATTGAATTGTACAATTGTCCTCCAGGTTGAGCGGGAAAATCGACTTCGTTTCGTTTTCATCCCGTGGTTGTAGGCATACGATAATCAACCAATATTGAGGTAAGTACAACGTTTACAAGGAATTGGAAGCTTTTTTAGAAAAATTAAAGTGCTGTGGTGTAACATTAAAGTGTAATAGATTAAGTGAGTGAAATATATCATTAATAAACACATTTATATAGAAAACAGAATGGGGAAGTAATTAATCCTTAGGCCGACAACGTTCATTTGCAATGTATAATGAAACCAATATATTTTATACTATCATGCGTTCACTTTTGGCTTTAATACAATTATTTTCAAGCCAGTTGTCTTTATTTCATGTCTTTTTTTCTATTTGGTGCACAACCGTACCCTCCAGAGAATAGGAATAGAATAAGTCGAATCAAATTCATAAAGAGCTATAAAATGTTAGGTTTAATGGAATATAATGAGAATCAAGTAAAGACGTTATTAGAAAATAAGTGAGACAAGATATTGTGAAGTGGTATTTAAAGATCTGACAATGGATAGCAAGTTAATTCATAAGATGCCCCATAAATCTGTGCAGATCCCACGTGGTCGCATCTCAACAATAGGCTGAGCGAATGGTATATATTTAAAGGTAGAAGCATTATCTGTCAAGGCGTTCACTATTATCTTTTTCAAGATAAAGATCTAAGCCCTCATAAAAATCAGAAATATCTCGAGCCTTTAATTTGTATATTGCTGTTCCTGCAGAATGGGGCGATTCACCTTAGTGACCACCACCATATCTACTGATCAGCTAACGCCACCCTCCCTCCTTTTTTGATGTTAGGCTCTGAGACTATGATTATTATGGCTACCGCAAATATATTGCTTGGTACCAGACATGTTCGTACCCCATATTCCATCTCCCTAGCTTTCTTAATGAGTGCTTCCAATAGGTCTCCACGTACATCTTTACGAACATATTATATATGTGTGCATGCATCCTGATGAACAGATTACTTTATAAGAAGTTAAAACCTTAAAGAGTAAAACGAATAGGTATTGTGAATAGTGGAGCAAGATTTAGCAGAATACTATAGTTAAGGTTCAATTTAGGTAGTATGGACTGAAGGTAAGGTCGGTTGGCAGGACTTAGTGTACTAAATTTTCATGACAGTCTTATATATAGTAAACATCTGACATTGCAAAGTAACGTGTCTAGACATATTATAAAAAGATATTAACACAGAACCAACGAAATTTTGGCGTTTTTTAACAATACTGCAGTGTGTGTATACTGAAGAATGGTGGTTAGTCTACAGGGAGCCGTAGAGTAAATCAAACCATATATGATAAGAGTATAATCAATAATATAGTTCGTATATCAAATATTACACTAGGTTCAATAATTGAGTGTTATAAGGGAAACAAGCGTGGTAAAGCAAGAGAACATTTGATGCATAAATATTTTAAGTATTTTAATATCCATCTAATTTAAGAGTTGAACATGCATGATTAATAAGTATTGTTATATTAGTATATACATATGTAAAACGTTAAAAGGTGTGGATGCTATTACAATTATTTCCAGTGTTACTTTCACCAACACAACTTAGTGAAAATTATAGAGAATAGAAATCAGTAAATTAGTTAACGTTCGCTGCGTGAGTATTAGAGTCGAGATATACGTATGTGACTATACTGAAGACTGGACTGGCCTTCAATTTCCGTTCTACCAACAGTTGTGGTCTTTTAGACGAGCTAGGGTGGACATGTTAAAGTGTCTTTCTAGGCTCCGTTTGAACCCATCAGGGTTTTCACAACATCTTATTTCAGGTGGTAGTTGGTTCCAAAGAGTGCAATATTTTATGGTGAAAAAGTTTGCCCTAATGGATTTTCTGTGGGTAGCCACCTTGACAAGGTAGTCGTGGTTTCGCAGCTGATATGATTTAATATTTTCCCAAGTTATGGATGAGTTACTGTAGCAGTGTTTCCTAATGACTTTGAAGAGTAGAAATAGGTTGCACTTCACTCTCCTTAACCACAGAGGCTCTAATTTCAGACGTACACACCTGTCAACATATTCCACTTGTTGGTCGAACCCTATTATGCGTTTCGTGAGGAATCTCTGGACACTTTCGATTTTTTTTCTGTCTACAGTCCTGAGGTTACTAAATAGGAGAGCACAATATTCAAGTTTGGGACGGATACATGTCCTATATATAGCTAATCTTGCTTCTTGGGTGTAGAAGTTACGCAGTACAAAGCCAGTAAGTCGTTTACAGTCAGATACAACCTTATTTGCGTGATCGGAAAAGGATAAATCTGAGTATGTTATCCCGAGGTCTGTGACTGTGTTCAGTTTTGACAGGAGCTTCCCGTACATGTATAGGCACATTATCGGTTTCCAGCGTCCAAGGTGGGTTATACCGCACTTGTCTGGGTTGAAAGTCAGTTGCCACTTTTCGCTCCAATCGCCTAGATCATTTAAGTCTTGTTGGATCTTGCTTTCGACGCTCATATCACCGTACCCATAATCATATACTATCTTGAGATCATCTGCAAAAAGGTATGGCTTGCCATACTTGATTACAGAGACTATGTATATTAACGGCTTGGAGCGTAACTGCAGGGTCAGGATGTTGACGTTCCTGCGTAGACGGAGGGAGAACACTAACCTCTGCTCCCGTGTCGACTAAGAATGTAGTACCGGTATTTCTATCTGTCACATAAAACAAACGAGTGCTAGATCGCAGATTGCCAACAGTAGAAGTTTTCATACATGACGATATATCTTTTGGTTTAGCCAGAAAGTTACATGGTGAACGACACCGTCGTGCATTGCTTCCGTAACTACGGTGGTACCAGCAAATATTATCTTGATGTCGTGACGTGCTGGGTGACCGAGAAAGACGTCGACGAGACGAGCTTCTAGAACGGCTTGGTCGTGTGCATGTGGTCAGTGCTGCTAACTGACTCAGTAAGGTGTCGACTTTGTGTTCTAGAGTCTGTATCCTATCGTGGGTGTCTGGTATTCTGCTAGTGGAAGCAACAGATTGAGGTGTTGACCTCTCGTACATGCGATCCGCAATTTTGGGGAGCTTTTCCATGTCAATGTCGTTGTCTCCGAAAGCAAGAACTTGCTGAATGTTTGCAGGCAGTCGTCGCAGCCAGATTTGGTAAAAGAGACGTTTGTCGATATCTCTTCCTGCTACTAGGCTTTGCATATGCCTCATGACTTGTGATGGGGTTTTATCACCTAGCTCTACATTGCTTAACAAACGATCGAGTGCTTGCCTATCTGAAAGTGAAGTGCATCGAAGTACCTCTTCCTTTAACTTGTCGTAAGGAGCGTCTGTGCTGGGTTGAATTATGTATTGTCGAACCTGTTCAGCGATTTCGTCTGGTAGTACTGTACTCAAAATGCTGAATTTAGCCGTCTGTGACGTGAGCTTATTGGCAGTGAAATAACGTTCCAGTCGTGCAAACCAAAGACGGAGGTCTCTGGGCTTAAAAACTGGTACAGTAAGAGAATAAGTACTAACAGATCCCAGCTCTAAGTTATAAGATTTATTGGAAGACATGTTACAATTCGTAGAAAAATAGTTTAAGAGTAACAAAATAAAAAAATTATGCACACTAAGAATATGGCAAAACAGAAAAACATGCAATGCAGATGCTTACCACAGAATACTGCAAGTTGTGCGATAAGAAAGCGCAAAAATGAGTTCGAAATTTCAATTATATGGATATATATAGATCCGATAAATTTAGAGTTTAAATAATCCAGCAAGTATAATGGTGCGTCGCTGTAAACAAGTTATCGTCGAGAACACCAATTTGTCATCGCTGCCGAAATTTTGTCGTCGGGGTCGAAATATCACGTCGGGCTCACCAATTTGTTGCGTGCGTTATTTGACTAAACTGCTGTACACGTATATTCTAGTATTTCTTCGTTCTTATTAATGTGCGCAGACGTTGTGGCTACTCGATGCCCACAACGTAAATCAAAAGGCACTTGCGAAGAGTACGAATGTGTATTGTAGCAGTAGTCAAATTCGAAATTGTGTCAAGGTAATGTTCAACAGTAAATTGACAAATGTTTGTGAAGTACATATAAAATCGGTCTGTATACACATATAATACAAGTATACAAATTAGATTAAAAAGCATATTTACAGTTGGTATAGGGGTACTACAAGCCTTCGTTGCATAGGGTGTAACTTGCACTCAGCAGTCTATGGGTGCATAGTTTCACTACTTTGCTTTTTTCAGGTTGAAAGTCATGTGACTGGCCACCGCCCAGTCTTTTCGAAGCTTTAGGTCTTCCTGTAGCCTATCTCAGCCTCCCAAACAATTTATTGCCCTCCATATCTTTACGTTGTCAGCGTATAGAATAGTCGGGCAGCTTAGACGGTATGCTTGATCATTGATAAAAATCACAAGCATCAGTTGTCCTAGGATAAAACTCTGCGACACTCCTGATGACGAGCCGCGCCAAGATTATCGGACTCGATTGACCTTAGTGCAAAATTTCCTCTCAGCTAGGTAGCCCTTCAACCATGATGGAAGCGGCTCACCTATACATGCCTGACCTATTATGTGTAGGAGAAGGTCATGGTGAACTGAGTCAAATGCCTTCTCAAAGTCTAGGAAGACAACATGGACCGGAACATTCATATCCTAGCATGATGTCCAATCGACTCAAGCTGATAGTAGGTTTTTACATAAGATCTGTCTTTTCTGAAACCGTGTTGGGCTTCATGGAGTATATTAGACATATAGAGGTAATCCCTGATGTGATCGTCTATAATACTAATATAATCATATTGATGACTCCTGAAAAAACTGGCGTCCCTCATGTGCAAAAATTGAGAATATATTATTATTGTTGTTAGTAGGCAATTCATCAAGCCGATCGGAAGAGTCTAACTAGTGGTGCCACCAACAGGCTTTCACTTCCTGCCAGCTTCGTCTTAGGGTCCCCAAAGCCCACCGGGGGGAAGTGAGCTGTAGCAGTGAGCAATTTCACAGAATTATTAGCCACAACATTCATCACTGAACATTGGGTGCTGACCCTCACTGTTTTATTCAACCTGTTTGGCGGAAGGCTCACAGTCAAGCATCCACGCCATCATGTTACGATCGTTTGTTTGTAGACGATCCCTAGCCAGTTAATCAGTCAACCTTGCGCTAGTATTCTGTCCCTAAATATAGTTCGTAATTTGGACGATCAATCCCGTCGTTTCGCTTTGTCTTCGGTCCACGAACGGATGCTATAGAAGTTGTGTGTATTAGATCTTGCGTTAGCATACTTCTAACCAACCGTGAACGTCAATACCCTCATCCCCTGAAAGTTATATTTGGTTTTTGATTTTTCATCTGGTGAAAAGGTAGTCATCACTTCGGCTGTTCCTGTGCTTGTGCATACTGCTTGCATTCACCAAATTGCTGAAAGCACAGATGTCAGCCAACTCTCAGAAACTGTCAATGTCCAGCTCTTATTACGCTGTCGCTCGAAGACTTTCAGAAACAATTTGTAATAACCAACGCCAAAAACCAGAACACAGATTGGTGACTTGAGAATCTTTTATTCTTACGCCAATATGTAACCAACAATAAGGTTATTACACACAGGGTCTAAGAATAAATGTTATAACAATAAATCACGATAATACTTCTGATAGTTTACGATCTTCCACTGAACAGCAAACGATGATCGATGAATTGATGACTCCCGTGAAAATAGGGAGTCGGGTTTGAGCAAACGGCCATGGATTGATCGTTCAATCTTCAACTGCATTGACAACAGATATTCTTGAACACTTCCTTCTCCTCGTTCACCGAGCGCCCCTCCATGGATGATAATTTGTGCTCCTGTATTTTTTTGCAGTCATTTCACTCCCCAGAATTTCGATATTAGGCTTTGTGGTTTCGCCCACTAATTCTCCTATTTAATTTTTCTGTTGAAATCTTAAATCTTTTCTATCAGGTCTGAGCTGTCTTTATTTATGTAGCATAAGATACTGTCTCTTATCGGAGAATCTTGTTGTCATGGTTATGGAGAGCGACTTTATTGCATATCCCCTCAATGACGCTTGTTGCTATGTTGCTATTGGTTTCAAGTGGCCTTGGTTTTCGGGGAAGATTTAACTGATGTAATGTTGTGATGTCGTAAACATAACTCAGGCTCATACGTGAAAAACTATAATCCTGGAATAAAGACAAGTTGTTTAGAAGGTAAGGAGGGCATTATTTTTCAGTTTATTTGTATATATACTACTGTGTATCGAGTTGCACTGAGTTCTTAGTGCATTCATTTTCATTAAGTTCATTTTCATTAAGTGTAGTAATGAAGAATGGAATTTCTTCCACATCAGTGTTATTTAATTGAAGTTTTAATCTTTGTAGGCCCTTGAAGGAATAAATTCGGCACGGAGAACTCCTGTGGAAACCGAAAGCACTTCCAGTTTACTAAATCTTACTGACTCCCTGTATAAATTTCATCTGTCAAGTGTTTATGTAAAGTCTGCTGGTGTATTCAGTAAAGTAAAAGTTGTAGTGCTTAACTCCTAGACTTGTTGTAGTCATTGGTATTGCCAGAATACTACTTACTCGTTTTATGCAGCCGAAGTATTCAATTCTCACTTTATCGAGGAAATACTATATTGCCTGCAGAAGTAGTGCGTCAGTTTACGGGTTTCATAAAGCCTTAAGAATGTTTTCTGTTCACTGAATACTGTTTGCGAATTATCCGAGAAAACACATTTCCGAGTGGGATGTAATACAAAGCTGAATTCTTAAACTGTCATCCTTTTAACAGTTCAATTCAATCACACATATAATAATATGATAGTCTGTAATTGACTTCAAAGACTTATCAGGGAATATTCTCATCACCTTACGGTTTGCTGATGATATTGTCCACCTAGACTATGAGAAGTAACCCCTGATGCTGTAAAATATGAAAATAATACCGGTGTTTGATTATAGGTGTCCGCGTTCTATCTCATCAGTAAAGCAGTATAATATGGCGAGTGCTGTTGAGGTTACGCATAAATGTTTAGGTGGGGAGGGTTAGTTAGCCTTCAAGGTAGGGAAGCTGAATAGGTTGAGATGGCTAGAACACGTGCTGGCATACTAAGCCATCGCCTTCCTCCAGGGACAATGCTGACCAGCACATGTTAAGGTTTAAAATGCGTTTGGGTCGGTCAAATGAAAAAGTGATATTGGTTCATAAAATTGTTGACAGTCGGCTGGAAGAAATACCGGAGATGTGACTGCAAATCTTTGGTACTGGTACTGGTGCATTCACTCTGTGTAATCTCACATATCTATTCAACTCATGTTTTTCCTTGTCATTATTTATTCTCCCTCACATTTTCTCTCGTTAAACTTCCATTTAGTTTTATGTCTCTACCTTCGTGTGCTACATGGAATGTGGTAAATTAAACAGGTGGACTTCTCTGCAAACTCATACTGAAAGCTACTCAGAATGACAGTCTGTGCGTAACTAAATGCGAAACATTGATAAATGATCTCCAAAATTTCAACAAATGATAAGTGTAGTTCATAATCTTGCTCTTTGTCAAATGAAAAATTGATACCTTTCGGTAATCTCTTCTTCCACCCGGGACTCGTCTCCTACTTTGCAACTGGATTTGTGCTTTGTCACATTTGTACTTAGTTTTCGGTCATTCAGCATTCGCCGTTGCTGTTGACTCAGCGCCTAGATGACTTTAGTTGAATAAGGTTTCGATCGTGCAAACACGGGTCCTGGGCAGTTGATTGGTTGCATTATCATTTCTCAAATGGAATGCAGCATACTGTATATTAGGGTAAATCTTCCGCCTCGCCTGCTGGAGCTGGTGTTCCTCAGGGTATTGTTATCTCTCTTTTTCTTTTTTCTCTCTCGTCTTACATGACCTTTCTCTTTCTAATGAGAGCAACTTCGTCAAATATGCTGGTGATCTGACCGTCTCACTTCCTGTCATGTTACAATGTGACTGCAGCAAACTTAACTGCTTCCTGTCTGTAGTCTAAGGTACGTGGTCTTACGTTAAATCCCTCTAAATGTCAGGCAGCTAACTTTCCCCTCACTCATAAGCGTGAACTGCGAAAACTGTGTCGTTCACAAGATGCTTGTATCAAAGAGGACACTGAAACAGAAACTAAGTCTAACATAAAATACCTTGGAGTAAATCTATCCTCTGGTCTTTCTTGGTCATTCTATATCTTGTCGATTTCTAAGAAAACCTTCAGTCTAGGTTACCATGTTATGTAGTCAAGACAGTCAAGAATCATTCAACCTCTCTTTTTACAACTTGTTAACTCTTGCATTGGTCTTTACTGCTCCCCCTTATTCTTTCCTGAATTACTCAAAAACGACTATGTCGTATTGTGTAGGGTATTAAGGTTGTCATTAGGGCAAGTGGTGTACCATTTCGTCAACTCGTTAATGCATTAGTTAAAAGACATCTAAACTCATGCGAGAAATGGTCTAAATCTATACTGTCTAACCCTCAACACCCCTTCTATTCTCAGCTCTTCCCTTTAATTTCATCTGATGGAACCAGAAGTCGGAATAAAAGATTATGTGATCGTTTTTGGATTTTTTTTTTTTTTTTTTTTTTTTTTTTTTTTATTGCCAGCAGTTCACAGCCTATTGAGTTTACGCAAGTGCAATGCTCATTTCCCACTTTCCTGAGGAGACATCAACTAGGATTCTAGGAAAGTAGTACGTCAGTATGCGAATTTCATGAATCTGTAGACTACATTCCATTCACTTATTACTGAAACTAAACTATGAAGGAACTGATATTTCAAAGAAGGATGTAGTACAAGGCTCATTTCTACAACTGTCGTCCTTATTTTAGTTCACTTTCATCATAAATGTATTAACCGAATTGTCTGTTACTCACTTTAGGCCCTTACCAGGGAACAGTCTTGTCAACTTAGTGTATGCTGATGGTATTGTCCACTTAGGCTGCGAGAAGTGACCATTGAAACTGGAAGATATGAAAAGACTACTGGTTTTTGATCGTAGTGTCTGTACCCTTTCTTCTGTGTTAAGTAGTCTAATATGGTGAGTAATATTGGGGTTAAGCTTAGTGTTAAGTAGAAATGTGATTTCAAACGTTGTTAATGACACAGATGCATTCACTCTGTGTAATCGCACATATCTGAGCAACCCTTATATTTTTTCCATATGACTGTTCGGTTTTCATCACATTTCTGTTCATTAGAGTTCCATTTAATTTATTTTTTCCTCTACCTTTGTGTGCTACATGGAACGTGGTAACTTAAGCGGGTGCACTTGTGTGCACGCTTCTATGTTGAAAATCAGTCTGTCAGAATGATCTATAGTCCAGGTATAGTGAAATGTTAAAACGGGGATAAAAATAGGCAAAATGTCAACAAATGGTAATCGTATTTTTCATTTAGTTCTTGTCTAACTGAAAAAGTGATCTTACAATAATTTCTCCTCTTACCCGAGATAACTCTCACACTCTGTCTCGTTATATCTCATTAGTTAGTTAATTTTATCACGTAGCCCAACTGCGAAGTTGAAACACATCTGATGAAATATGTTATGCTTATTACCAACCAAATATAATATTTTTCAAGTGTGGAACGTCACAAATCGAACTGCTACACTTCTGTGCTGAGTTCCATGTTAAAACTCAGTCAGTCAGCTTTGTCACTACAAATGCGTAGTGTCACAACTACCTAGTGTTAATTAGCTTAAACAATTATTCATGCCGTTTCCTAAGTACTCTATGCATTTCCCGATTCCTTAAACTGTCCAGATAAAGTGCACCGAAGAGGAAAACATAAACCAAAAGTCAGTAACATGGACGTAAGAAATGGTGTGAATAGAAGTGAATGAGACGAGTGACCTTTTATCCCTGTAGTACGCTTAAGTAAAATACTCATGTATATGAATGAGGCAAAAAGTTGTGTGACTGACTTGATATGATGATGAGCAATAGTTTGTGCTCAAAACGCCACCAAGTAATATTGCTCTCCAACACTGTGTGATTTACCAAAATAAAATCGTATCCATAATGGAGTTATACTCTACCACAGTGCCCAAGTTTTATGCTTATATCAAAAATACTTATCTTGTGCGTTATGTGTCTCCTAATTGTTTCATTTTTGTCTTCCTCATTGCAGGTTGTCAGTCTCCGTAGACATTCTACCAGATGTCGTCATGCATAGTGTCTGCAAGCAGTCTTTCAATACATCTACCTCCCGCAAAGTTATTGTTACGATGCCTTTAAATCATTTACATTTGGCCGTAATACAATTAGTGTGCTAATATTACTGATGCAATGACATGCAAGACTTGTACATGTTACTGTGAAGCTAGTTTGTAATAACATTCCCTCCATAGTAAATAGAATGCTTGTGATAACAATTCGTCATTATCTTTTCATTGTGTTGATAGTTGCGTATATATTAGAAAAAAGCTAACCTTGTCGTATCAGTTCTCTAAATTACAATCACTAAGTGCCCATACCTCTGCTGAATACCAAGTGCTACTCGTGGCCCATGAAATACTTATTACTGCATTCGTAAATAGCTATCAAACTGTTATTACATGGAGTATTGAGACAGAAGGCGTATGAAATTTAGATATTAGTGTGTATCTGATAAACAAACTAATATGGAATTACTTACTACCACAGTGACCAAGTTTTACACATATATGAATATCGAGCCTCCTTTCTCGATAAACATTTAAAGAGAAATAGCGTTATTCCGGGAAACCTGAATTTGTCGGAGAAACAACTTATTGTCAATTTGAACTCCATAGGAGATTGAATTAGTGGAGTTTCCCGAAACCCCCTATCAAGTGCAATTCCAATCACATTTTCTAATGAACTTCTATGCCTCATTTTCTACACACATGCTGTTGTTCACCAAAACATCGAAGGCAACCTCAATATGCACCTATAAATTCACTTACTCCTGTGGAGCTAAGTGCATAAGAAGTCTCAGCAAGACACTGTCTAGACATGCTCAAAACACTTATCAGCATGGGTAAAATTTGTTTTGATAAAGTCTCACAGTGTTATACAGTAATGTTTACTGATGACAATGTTTCGAGCACAATTTATTACTACTGCTCATAATCATATCAAGGTAATCACACGACTTCCTAACTTCATTTATATAGTTCCATTATTTTTCACTTGATTTGTTTGGCAGTAGCATTTTCCATACTTCGGGTATGAGTGATGAGTCATGCCTATTGCATGTATTGGGTGCAGACTCGATGAAGAAGGATTCAGGAATCAAACTCTCTCCAGACCTAACTAGATTACTTTTTAAAATTTTGAACCTCTCCCACCCTATTGTGTGGTGGCGTGTTAATGCATGCATTGTAATTACTGAACTTTTTTCTAAATTACTTATCTTCTCGGGATCAACCATTCTTACCTTAGCTAAATTCTTATGCTCTGACAATCTGACTACCCCTGACCTACTAGTTTGACCTATGTAGTTGACCTCACAGTCATTGCATGGTATTTTGTAAATAATATTATTTTGTCTAATTGGGTCAACAGACATGGTCCTTTAGTCTACAGAGCTTGTCCTACCTGAGTGAGTTTATAGGTTTAAATGCCACCCTAATTCCTGCTTTATTTGGAATCCTACATAGGGTCCCAGATGTCCCCTCTTTATATGGTATAATTGTAGGTGACTTATATTCTGTCTTATTTATGTTATTATTACTAGTTTCACAGTTATTTTTATTTTTTTTTTGATAGAAAAAGAAAGACCAGATTTGCAGTATACAATGATATCGTCATTCTATTTCACAGGTTCTCATCAGCTGCAAACTACCTGAAATTACAATGGTTATAAATAATAACATTTCATACTTCTTCATTGTTTGAAAGGTAATAGAGAAGACATTATAACGTGAATGCATCTGGAATATAAGTATTATAATCTAAGTCACCATCAATTTATATACTGTCAAACTATGAAAGAAGAAGAAAAGAGGGGGGTGAGAGAAGACAGAAAACATAAAAATCTAATAAACAGTGTCAACATAGCAACTCAACAAGGTCAAAGTTCATCAATTTGAAAACTTGCTTAGTGAGTTGAGCTCACTAGTGTGTATGACCAATCCGTGTAATGAAAGTAATAAGGTTACCAAGGGAGTGAGAGATTGACCACACTCTCTTTCTGTATGCCTAAGTTTGGTCTGTGACGTTTGATTGCAATTGCTTCAGCAAGTCGTAGTAGATTCACTGTCCTTTGTATGTTTAGTATTTTGAAAGATTTGGAAATCTCGACAAAATGACCCGTATCCACAAGGTGTCTGGTAATTACACTTTGTAAATATCTGCTTCCTTTTAGGCATAAGTTTCTTGGAATATGCTCTGAAAACCTGATAGAAGCCCTTCTTTTTGCCGCAGGTACACGTAAATTTATCAATGCAGTTGGAGGTAACACATCAGCAGGGTACTTATCCAGTTTCGATTGCCTTATAGAGCATGTAGTGCTTGCTGTATAGTGTCACCAAATAGACTGCAGGGAAGCATCTCTTCATTGCTCCCTTCATTCTCTTTTTAATCTTTTGCGATACTGTTTCTCCTTTGTATGAGAGGCAAATGACCACTTTCTGTGAACCTGTGATATCATTTTATCCTGCAAATCTGGTCTTTCTTTCTCTATCAAAGTTTATCAAGGGAACCAAATGTATGAAATATTTTTCTTTTTCTTTTGGCCTTTCTCGATCTTCCTAATGAATTTTATAGGATAGTTATTCAACCCCAACCAGCTATTTTTCTATCTGTTTCATTTCATCATTTAGGTCTTTTTTGTGCTACTTAGTGCCACTGCTCGGTTTGTTAAACACTTAATTAAACCTGACTTAACAATTAACGGATGAGATGAATTAAAGTCATTTACCCGTAATGGAATTACACTCTACTACAGTGCACAAGTTTTATGCTTATATCAACTTGTCAGCATGTTTGTCAAAAGGAGGACATAGGGCTTTCAACAGCTCGATTCTGTAGTAGTTTATATAATTAACTTCTGGTCATACAACATCAGCGGAGAATTCCTTCAGAGTCATACATATGAACTACAACCAAGTTGTTCAGAAGGATTTCGCCTCCGCCTTCTTCATGCAGTCAGAAGTTTAGTCATCTTCTGGAGGAGAAATTTGAACTTTGTAGTCAGAAACGTTCTATCCAGCCTACTTTACTACCGTGACCCTGTTATTTTGTTCTCTCTGTTTTTTCTGAATAGCCGTATAATAAATTCTATGTGGTAGTTTTTATTACTCTTTGTTTCGCAACCTGTTTTCAATTCTAAGTTTTCTTGTTTCCTACCAATTTTATTTCGAAACGAGTACTCATCACTCAACTGATTAATTGTCAACCTTCTTGATTACGTGAGGCTATTCTCGAAATTGTTGTTAATCATGCATTTTGATTTACATTATTATTATTCCCTTTTCGGTACCACTTGTGACGTAGGACTTTAACAACAAATCACCATCATTGTTATAACTAAAGCTGAACAAGGCAGTATCACTGTTGTTCTTAATAAAGATGACTATGACAATGTAAGCTTTGGAACATATCGAAGTAGGTCCATAAGCATTAGTACCAGTAAACAAAATGTCTAGTACTATGAACAAAGTGAAAGCACAAGTAATGCAATCTACTCAGAAAAATTGAAACCAAAATTAGGGAATTCAGTTTGATTTTCAATAGCTCCCAAAAGAAACACGACCACGAGATTTTATGGAAGGCTGAAAATACATAAAATAAATGCTCCTTTACGATCAATAATCGACCTTACCAATTCAGTGATATATACTTTAGCAAAATACGTATTAGAAGTACTGAAATCACTTCAATACAATATTCCTTCAAACATTAAAAATATTGAGAAGTTTAAAAGGAAAGTAATGGACATAATTATTGAAGAGGATGAAATTATGGCAAGTTTTGGTGTGGTTTCTCTATTTACTATTTTTATTTATTTTTGATTACAGCTTGATTCCACACCGTATTTTTGGTACAAGTATGTAATTTTCAGAGTGGATATCGGCAGCTCAAATTTTTCAGGCCGACCATAGATATCAGGTGTGCGTCGGCGAGGGCTCGAACCCCGGACCATGTGAATGGTCGGCGATAGTGCTAACCACTGTGCCACCGACGCACCATATATATATATTCCTATATGTGATTCACTTGATATTATGAAATATGAACTTGAAAACAATCAGGAAGTATTAAATAAATCTTTATTATCAATAGAAGTTATAAGAGGACTTCGTGAATGTCAAGGATATGGTTCCCAAAATGTCACAAAGTAATTGTGTCTATAGGATAAAGTGTACAGAATGTGAAGCTTGTTTGCTATACAGGGGAGAGCAGTAGACAGGTGAAGATTACAGTGAATGAACATAGACTATGCACGAAACGTCCACCTAGAAATGAAGTAGAATTAAAAAGTCTAGAAAAAAGATCGGCTATAGCAATGCATGCGATAGACAGTGGACATAAGATTGATTTCGACAGTGTCGAAATACTTGGGAGAGGATTTCATTCAACACATAAGGAAACGTTGACCTCTGAAGCTTTGCACATTTTAACCACAGGGAATAGAAAAGAAGGAATAGACTTATCACTTATATGGCAAACTCTTATGAAGCAAGACAGATGAAAAAACAACAAACACTCTATGAGCCTCCATGGCCTTTTAAAACATGTAGTATCATTAGTATACAATTGGTGGATGGTGGCTAGCAGTGCAATCCAGGATAACGCACATTTCGTCCTATTTGGGACTCGTCAGCTGGATGTACCTGCATTTCTCAGTGATGATGATGTTCCCACCGAGGCTCGAACCCAGTGCCCATAGTTTCAAACGCCAAAGCGTTATCCACTAGACCACTTGGGTCAAGAGAGCCACCTCTTGTGCAACGGGTCATATTAATTATTGAATTTTAGATTTTCCCGTCGATTGATTGGACCGAAGTGGTCGGTCTCAGGTTGACATGTCGGCGGGAAAATCAAAAATTCAATTCATGTAGTATCATGTTTATCACATGTGAATTCACGTATTTTCCATATGACAAATAACATAGAGACACACACACACACGCATACAAAACTAATCTTTACAAATCAACTATAGAAGAGTAAACACAATAACAATTTGACATTAGTCATTACAAATATATGTGATGACTGCTAACATATTTCTCTTGGTACAAATGTCCATGGACAAATTACCTGCAAATAAACTGACTTCAATTTATGTAGAAAAAACTTTGACTGTATATATTTTGATGATTAATAAAATCCGAATAAATCTACCGAAGAAGCTGTGGCTTACACAGCGAAACGTTAAGAAAACAGATCTTGTTTTGGTTTTTTTCTTTAACACTCTAGGGTTAAATTTAAATAATTTATAAACACATCACCACTTTGTTCTACTCTCTGCTGCCCTCTTCAGCTGAATCCACGATTGTCCATATTCCCCCATCTCCTCCTTCCCACGCGATCTCCTCCATGTCACCTTTACACCGACGACTCACTTGCCACCGCTTCCCATTGAGATTCCACTCGAGCAATGACCTACATTGCGCGCGATGTCATTCGCCAGCCTCTTCAGTGACATAAACCCGATCAATCTCCATATTCTTGTGCATATTTGTTAAGCAATCAGCTCTTGTTTGGTTAGTCGTACCAGAGTTACTTGTTATTTATTCTTTCTGATCGTCCATTTGATCTTCAGTATCAAGCCAACGAAGCGAAGGTAGCTGTTGATAACAGTTTGCAACAGTCTGTTACAAACGCTTTTCTTGACACATGCAGTGCAAATTTATGACCCGTATAGAAGGAGTGACTGACTTCACATGTGTGTTGAGGATCCAAATCATGTTCGGTATTATGTTCAGGAGGAGTGGAGAAGATTTCCAAACTGGTTTCAGATTGATGATTTTGTCTCTAACCAGCAATAACCCCCCTGTTTTCAATGTACATTGCATATACTGGATGACAAAGTTTCGAACACAATTCATTGCTGTTCATAATCATTTCATCAATTATAATCACACATGACTTCGAAACTTGAGTTTTATAGTTTTCTTTGTCCTCTCCTATTTGTCGTCGTAGGGGTAGTAGAATTTTCCAGATATCCGCCTGGACAGGTGTTGAATCATTCCTATTACACGTATTCACTCTCAGGAGATTCGTTGAACCAAGCTTCTGTCATCAATCTCTTCCTCCATCCTGTGACATTAGATTTTAAAACTGTCATCCTATTGTGTCGTTGTGTGTAACTGCATGTAGTGAGTGATATAGCTGAACTATTCTCCAGATTTCTTATCTTAATCGGGTCAACCAATCTAGATTTTGCTGCTAGGTTTTTATGTTGGGCTAGTCTGACTCACTGCACCTGTTCTACTACTTTGATCTATGTATTTGACCTGACAATCATCGCAGGCGGGGTATTAGATAAACTAAATTTTGTTTTAAAGGCTCCACTGACAGGATCCTTTAACCAATAAAGCTTGTTTCCAATTGAGTTTGTGGGTGGTTTGAATGCCATCCACTTTTATCCCTGCCTTGTTAAAAATCTGCGTAAGGTTTCCGAGGTTCCTTCTTTGTATGACATTACTACTGATGATTTAGATTCCTTATTGTTGCTGTCATCATTAACATTATTATTATCACTAGCGCTACTATCATTATTTATTTTTACATTTCCTTACATATTTAAAGATTAATTTATCCGTATAATTATTAAGTTTCAAGGCTTCTTTTATGTGTATCACTTTCTAAATACAGTAAATGTGTCATCTACATACCTCCACCATACTTTTGGGAGGGGGGCGGGGTGATTCCACACTTGTCCCAGATATCTGGAAAATCCAATACCCCAACGACGGCAAACAGAGAGTCGTCATGACTGAATTGTACGGCTCAACAACAGCTGTAGAGATTTGTGGAGCGGGATATACTGCGAACTGCAGTTTCGCCTTCTTCTCGAAATCCACCGACAGGTGTTCCATCACCACTAACGAGGTGAATCCTGAACCAGTACCACCTCCAAACGAATGGAATATAAGGAAGCCCTGAATACTTGTGCATCTCTCTGACAGCTTCCGTATCCGATCCGACACCTCGTCCACCAGCTTTTTACCCACCGTGTGGTGGCCACGCGCTGCATCCTCCCTACCAGTAATCATCTGCTCCGGGTGGAATAACTGCTTGTACTTCACATGGCGTAAACCATCAACTACCGTCGGTTCAAGATCCACTAACAATGCGGGTGGAACATAGTGATCAGTATCTGTCTCACTGAAGAATGTACTGAAGGCGTCATTTACACTCCCATTAGTGGAAATAGCCGAGTCAACCAGCACTCGCCCATCTGGTTCAATCCCACGCTCGAGACAATACAACTCCCAACACGAATCGCCCATCTGGACACCTGCTTGACCAACATGAAGACTAATACATTCACGCATGATGCTTGCTGACAACCGCTTTCGACAAGTACAGTCACGACACGTCAAAGAACAAAGAAAACTATAAAACTCAAGTTTCGAAGTCGTGTGATTACAATTGATATGATTATGAACAATAATTTATGTTCGTAAGTTCTTTCAGTTAATAATACTGTCGCACTCACTGTGTGATACATCTAATCAACAAACTAATATGAACTTACTTACTACCACAGTGCCAAGTTTTACACACATATATTACATTGCATATATAAACTACCTAAATGAACAACTATACAGCTTTGAAGTGAAGTCACGAAAAAGATGGAGACCTGTTTGCTGACTTATACGTGCCAGATGAGCCTAGAGAACGTGCTTTTCATTCCTTTTCAACACACTACTTAGTCATGTATCCTTCGGCTTTGTGACCAATAAATAAATTTAATTGCATGGAGGATTTCACCATGAACTGACATCAGTTTGAGAACCACTGGAAAACCACCTGGGAGTACTGGACGGTCGTTTCTTCCTAGTTTGGGACTCTTCATCAGTGCGCACCCACCAATACTTGAAAATAAATTTAAGTATTTGAATATTTCTCATTTTGGCAATGGAGGTGCGCAGCTGAAGCCCTATGTTCCTCTAGGAACTAAAGGATACAATAATAATAATAATTTGAATATTTCTCATTTTGATAATGAATAGTTGTTACCTTGATGGTTGTTTACAGTGGAAAAGCATCGAAGAAAACTATAATATGAATGACGTCATTTTATCTTACTCATCGATGAGTTCATCTTACTTTGGTGTTCACTCTTATCATGGGAAATATACTGCATCATTCATATCAATTCATCTGGAGACAATTACAAACACCCCCGATTCTTAGCTGTACAATCGCAAAAATATATATGTGTTAATTTGTATGTATGTGTACATTAAATTTGTCAAACGAAATTACAGTTGGTTATGGTTATTTTTACTAAACAGGTGAAGATTAGTCGATTGGAATTACGTAATACAAAATTTGAAAGAGGTTACTTCATTCACTTATCATCTAGGGAGCATTGTCTCAATTACAGGAAGTCGGAACGGACGAGGATGTCAAATCGAGCAAGAATCGGGAAGGCGAGAAACACATTCATCAACCAACCTGAAACCAATCTGGAAATCTTTGTCACTCAGCATCAACAACAAAATTCAGTCGGATTTTCAATACAAACAACGTCAAGTCAGTCAGATTTTCTATATGGATCAGAAACTTGACAGGCGGGTCACAAAGAATATTTCCAACAGCCTGTTGGAGACCTTTATCAACAACAACTGTCTTCGCTGGCTCTATACTGAAGATCAGAAGGCCAGGCTGGAAAGAATCTGAATAAAGCGAGAACAACAGTGGTTTGTGCAGAATAACATGGTACCACTGTTGTTCTCGCTTTATTCAAATTGATCAAGGGGAATAAATGCCGGGAAGAATCACTAACAAGAAACTATGGGAACAAACAAACAAAACAAAAACCAATCGCCCAACCAACAAATATGCAGGAGAAAGTGGAGTGAGATGGATTGGACACTCGCTGAGGAGGCTACCGCTGGGTTACATCGTGCGAGCGTCAGGCCATTGCTCGAGTGGAACCCAAAAGGCAAGCGGTGAGTGTGACGTCGTTGCAAGGGTGACATGAAGGATATCGTGTGAAGAGGAATTGAAACACAGTATGGACTAACATGGATGCAGGTGAAAAGTACAGCAGAAGATAGAAGTAAGTGGAGACGTGCAGTTGAAGCCCTATGTTCCACTAGGAACCCAAGGGAACAATAACAATAGTAATACAAAATTGGTCAAGAAAATTAGATGTTAATCAAATTAGGGTAGTAAGAAAGGTAGGTGATGAGTTGTCACAAACAGTTATGTAATAATATGAATAATTTGATGATTGAGTTTTACTCAGGATACACATAGGAACAAGATCGATCCATTGGAAAGCTTCTTGGAGTGGTCAACTAACAAGCTTCTATAGCTGGGTACCCATTCAACAAAAGCGGAATTAAATTAGATCACTTGCCACCCACATCTGTAGTTCCGATGTTCTAGAAACAGAATTAGATATTTTGAGAGAAATCTTCATCCAAAATGGATAACCAATAAGATTCCTTGACAAAAATATCAAATAAAGAATTTGTAGAAATGAAACTTCACTTGCACCTAAAAAGAAACTCTACATGAACTTGGATTTCAAGGGAGATTTAGCAAGCGATATTCTCACGAGAAGGATCACATCATCTCTGAGAACATTCTTTGCAGAAACGTTAAGAATAGTGTTCTCCAGTCGCTCACTGATCGGCAGAAGCCTCAAGGGCAAGATCCCGCATTTGACCACTTCTATATCCATATATCAGTTCACCTGTTGCTGTGGAGCCAGGTAAATCGGTCGTTCGATGATTCAAGAACGCTATCCAGCATGGTTGCGAAAAAGCAATTGTGGTGCCATAATTGTACACCTGGTTAACACTAATCATTCGATTTCAGCAAACGCCTCCTTCAAAGTAATCTACAGAGTCAAGAACAACCTATCAAAGGCAATACGGTTTCGTCTTATTTGTATCGCTGAAACTCTGGCCATTCACATAGAAAAACCGGAGCTGTGCATAAGAAAGAGAATTACTCAACCACTTCTACCATCGTGGTAACAATTTTGTTGATTTTTAATGACTTAATTTTGTTTGTTTGCCTGATCTTTATTTGCTTATAATTCTTGTATTCACTTAGAACTCTTACGTAATTTCGCATTCTCCACCTTGTCCGTATATGCATCCTGAGTAAAACTCAATCATCAAACCATTCATATTTTTACATAACTTCTTTTTAACAACTGCTTGTGACAACCTACCATTGTTACTACCCTAATTTCATTAACACCTAATTTTCTTGACCAATTTTGTATTACATAACTCCAATTACCAATCTTCACCTGTTTAGTAAAAAATAACCATAACTAATTGTAATTTTGTTTGACAAACTTAATGTACACATACATACAAAATAACATATATATATATATATATATATATTTGCGATTATACAGCTAAGAAAATGAATTCGCCGCCGAAAAGAGACTCTTCGCTGAGCTACATGTTTTGTTTTCATTGATGCCTGGATGGGGATTATCCATGAATTAAAATCACAAAGAACACCAGAAGCCCATTTAGCAATCAAATCAACCACTTTCAATGAATGAATGTTTGTCTGTTTTCGACATAGAACCGATGTGCACCGATGTGCCGCAGTTCAAGTCACCACACTCCATGTACCAAAGATGGCAAGAGAAGAAATGCATAAATGAGACAGTAAGCAGAGGTGTGAGACGAAGGAATAGTAATAACGAAGAACAATATAGTTTCATTGGAAATCATAAGTCACAAGGAGTGGATGCATCCGCATCTGCGCAACTGATAACGATTTTGAGCCATGTCACCAATTGTTTCCAACCATTGGTTTTTACCGTCCCGAGGACCCCAACCAGGAAGTCTGCACCTTCCTACGCGACTGGCTGGTTTAAACAAACTGTTGTGGATTCCATTGACTGATGAAGCCATGTTTTGGTTTGACCGCCTCTAGCTCTTTTCCAGCCTGACCCTATGCCAGCTGACATTGCCCGTTGTCGAGTAAGGCGATGGCTAGTCATGCATGTGTAACACATATCCTAACCATCTCAGTCGATGTAACTTCACAGCCTCGTCGAGTGATTTCCTCTCCTTACCTAGAACTCGACCAATATCTACCTTCAATATCGCTCACATTATTATACCACTTCACACGGGAGATAGAACGCAAGCACCTATGATTGAAGACAGCTAGCTAGCCTTTTCATGTCTTCCACTCTCAATGGCCAAATAATCACAATTGTCTATGGAGAATTCTCAAAGCTCAATTTTACATTGAAGTAAGTTAATACACACTAGTGAAGATGTTGTTTGTCTATGAGAAGGACGATGATAACACCTCGACAAGAAAGAAAAAAATCTAACCACAGTTTAGAGGAAGAAAAGAAAAGACAACACAAATCAATAGCTCATTCTATTCAATGTTTTAATATTTTTTTACGTATCACTTTATTCATTCCTATCTATCTCCTGCCTGTCTCTCTATTTCAAAATGTGAAAATGAGCGCCAATACAACAATCCAATGCAACCACAATAACAACCAACAACCAACAGATACAAAACCGGGGTGTAGCAAAAGGAAAAAAATTATAATAAATCCGATAAAAATTTATTCATTGAAGGGGAAGAAACGATGAAACAGACGAACAGATTTTACTCTTTATACTCGCACACCCCCACATACATACATACAAACAGACAGATGGACTGACAGATTGTGGGGTACTCAATCAATATACACACGCCCGCGCACGCAAAGAGACGCCTTAGGATTGAGCAATTTCTTCAATGATCGCTTGTACTTCATGCTTTTGGAATAAGTGATAATTATCCTTAATACTGACTGTTGCCATCTATACAAAAGGAAAAGTGTAAATGACAGAAAATAATAATAATAATAATTTGAAGAAGTAATTAAATAGTTCATTAATATGATGTGTACTTAAATTATTTCAATTCAACTAGTCGTCAATGTCTGGGGTTCATGCTGGTCAATGTAATGACTACATACATACGTACATACACTATCGTTTCATTGGTTACAGGATTTCATCATGAGTTGGCATTGGTTAGAGAACCATTGGAAAACCCGCTGGGAGTATTGCCAAACAGCTATTTCGTCCCACCTAGTTTGGGACTCTTCATCTGTATGCACCCACCAATGAGGTTTGAACCCAGGGCCTCCCGGTTACAAGGCGAGCTCTAAGATCATTAAGTCACTAGGACTCGATGCAATCGACCGCTAGCCAATGTCTTCGGTGGCGAGTATTTGTCCTAACACCCGACCTGCTGCACCCCACTGGACACGACTTCCGACTAGAACCTACTTGAATAGGGTCAGCTGCCGTCCAGTACTTGTAGGTTTCCTTATGGTTCTCCAACGGATATCAACTCATGATGAAATCCTGTAATCAATCAATCAATCAAATCCCTATGAACCAATACTTGACTATCGTTCCAATTGTCCGGAACGTATCAGGAGACGTGAGCCATACTTATTGTGTGTGTGCGCGCATTCCCATGGTCTGATCATAGGTTAAGTAATATCCAAGTGCTCAGGCTTAAAGTAAACGCATTTGTGGTCTCCGACCACCCCACCCCAAGCATTGACAAAAAGTCAAACGTCTAAGCTGACGACCCACACTGTCTACTGAAACAACTTCAACAGGCGAAGATTACAGTTAGGTGTACCTCGCTTTTTAAAAAAACACAATTAGCACAAAGAATAAACTTTATTGTACAATAAACCATCTTTCAATCATTAAATCTCAGGCTCTAACAGTCTTCTTTTATATGTCAGAGTGTCAACAGATAGTATACATTGTACACTCATGGATTATTATTATTATTAATAAAACACAAAATTGGCGTGCATTATGGGCACCAAGATATGCACTAAACAAAATCGCGTAGGTTGTGCGAGGGCTGAGATACTGCACAGACGCTCAGATTGAAACAGTTGTTTTTCTTAAGAGATCACTCCCGCCCCCCCCTACCCGAGCCTTTGACTTGAAGTCTCATCTACTAGATAGTCAAGAGGTGCATCAAAAGCTACGTTCTCATGGTTGCCTGTAGGTAACTAAAACAGATTCACATGTCATTATTTGATCCGTTCGAATGTACGTTCGCATTCACACCCCTGCCAAGTGAAGGCAGACCAGTGAATATGATTAACCTACCTGGAAGAGGCAGTTATGAACGCATGTAGGCCACATGAGAACATTTTGGACAGGAAGACGTACCCACCGTCGACCGTACCAGGTCATTTTTATGGGGGCTATCACTGGATTAATTGCTTTTCCTATTTTCACTGCTCATTTTCCCTTTTGGCACTGTTAGGTGAATCAATATTGACAGGATTATACTGTTTTCAAATATCTTGATTAGACAAACTTGTGAAATAAAACCAAACTAGTATATATTTTTTTTATCAACAGTGCTTTACTGCCTTTATTCTATGAAGTCATGAGCATTGGAAAATAACGTTTGAATACCAATAAAACTACTGAATAAGCTCAGTGTGCCAAAGGTTTTGAGCAATGAATGAATTGGATTAACCCGACGATATTGTGAACCTATGCAACTGCTACTAGACTACATTCGCTTGTTTGCACCACCGCTACTACAGTAACAACGGAAGACAAGGGTCAGGCAACAGACCGTTTATTAAGGAAATCAACACATATTTATAGATTTTCATGTGCATTATTATAGATTATTGTTAGCAGGAAAACAGTTTTCTGACTGGTTGTTTCTCACTGAAAGTTAACCTTGCATCTCTTTGCGGCTGTTTCTTGAATGTCAGATCATCTATATGCTGACTGTATCCGCCTACGCAAAGCCTTTGTTCTTATTTTTCTCACGACCAATATTTTGGACATAAACATTGACGTAAATTACTGTCCATCAATTTTGGCTAACAGCCAGCTCTCACCACACTACTACTACTACTCTGCGTGAAGATCTACGATACTTTCGAGTTGTCCAGGATGAAGCAATAGGTGGCTCAAGACTCGAAATCCAGAACCCATTGATTGTAAGCCAAGTGCCTAAATCAATAAACCATATTTGCATTACAGTTGCTCACCGAATATTAATACATAATTATTACTAGGACATCATTAATGCACCGGTAGACTACTTGTTAACCACGACGCCTTACATGTGGTCCAGAGTTTAATCCCCCGACTAACGTGTACTCCTAAACCTCGTTTAGCCAGTGTTAAGCCCAGTAAAGAGGGAAGGTCGGGTGTAAGACTAGCAACCTCCATCCCAAAAAAGAATGACACCGCTGATACTGAAACTCTCAAGTCCAAAGTGTGGAGCTGTATGTCCCAATCGGTACGCAAAGACATGCAATACCAAAAAAGACTGTTAATAGATTGAGAGTCAACAATGCATGCATATATATAATAAGCACACTTACCTCTACATTTGTTGAATCAAGCTTCTCTTCCATAACTTGTTTTAAAATTGATAAAGCATGCTTACAACCTTCATGTAATGTCATATTCTATATAAATGTAAGATAGATAAAAACACATGTCACGAGTGATTCTGATTATCTGAGTGGATTATTAAAACTCTTAGAAAAGCATTAAAAGAAATTTTTTTGATTATACCTTGAAACCACACAGCATTTTTGGTATGGAATTTTCAGCATATGATATCAGTAGCCCAAATTTTGCAGGTTGACCATTGATATCACAGGTGTGCGTTGGCAGGGGATCGAACGCATGGTCGGCGAGAGAGTCCTAACCGCTGTGCTACATGTATTCCCCTTTATGAATTTGAATAATAATTCATAGAATGGATAGAACTTGAAAAAGGGTGTGCGATTTTAGGATTAGTAGACAAATCGAATAAAATAAAAACGTTACGTAATATTGTGAGAAATTTGATAGCATAGAATTTAACGTTGTAAAATAGAAGAATTGATTTAGAATGACAAGTGGAACAAGTGAAATAATACCGGGGACAGTTCAAAGTGAGAATAGTAATAGTAACAATTGACGCAATAAGGAAGAGTATACAAATTGAATACACAAAATGGATGAAAAAATGAAAAATTGGTACAGCTAAAATATAATACGTACTCGACTCATCTGTATTGCTGAAGCCATCTTTGGCTATCGAAACAGAAAAGCCAGATCTCTGTGTACAGAAAAAGTTCGTTCAACCCCTCCAAATTTCATGGTCTTAATACCTCTATGAAAAAGTGTGGGAATCCCTCATCATATTTTGGCTCTACCGATTTCTTCATTTTGTCTATTCAATTTGTATACTCTTCCTTATTACGTCAATTGTTACTATTACTACTCTCACTTTGAACTGTCCCCGGTATTATTTCACTTGTTCCACTTGTCATTCTAAATCAATTCTCCTATTTTACAACGCTGAATTCTATGCTATCAAATTTCACACAATATTACGTAACGTTTTTATTTTATTCGATTTGTCTACTAATCCTAGAATTTGAATATGGCAAGAAGAACAACAGTGGTTTGTGCAGAATAAAATAATACTATCTTCTGTTTATTTCATTGGCTTCTCATTAAAGCTGTTTACAGCCCAAAGAAATGATTCAGTTCATGTACAGAAACAGTTTTAACACAGAGTTCAACTTTTAAACAAAAATACACTAATAATAATTAACAGCGAAGACAGCTGTTAATGAAGGTCTGAAGTTTGTTTGAGATGATCTTTATGACGCGCTGGCCAAGTCTCTGATCCGTATAGTAGCACTGACTTCACATTGGAGTTGAAAATCCGGATCTTATTTTCATTTTCATGCTGAGTGCTGTTGACCTCCACACAGATTTGAGAGTAATGAAAGCTTGTCTTGCTTTTCCGATTCTGGCTTTGATATCCTCGTCAGTTCCGCCTGTAGTTGAAACGATGCTTCCCAGGTAGGTGAAGGAGGCTGTTTCTTTCAGGTTCCTCCCATTTATGCTGGCTGATTGTTGTCTGTTGTTGCTCTTGATGTTGGCCCATGCAGTAATAATCATACAGAATGGAATTTCTGGTGTAGCTTGATCAAATGAAAGAGAGAATGGAAATACTCCATTACCCCAGATCCAAGAAAGACTGATAATCAACAGGCTCCAGGCGCTTCATGAAGATTGCCTCGACAAAGTCGAGGAAAATTGAACTCTTTTGTCTGCTGATAATTTCCAAGGATCTAGAGACGTCCACCTCCTCATGACCTGTATTGATGAAATGTCTAGCGATGGTATTGTTGAAAGCCAACGTCTCAAGGGAACAGCATTTGTTCAACAGTTGTGTGGCTCAACGATCAAGAATCAAGAAAGAGAAAAAGATAATAATCTACGGAAATTCGTCTGAGAATAATAAATATGCGGCGAGGCGAGGCGAGTCAATAAGTACAGAGGCAGAATACTCGTCGGGACTCAATCCCCTACCGACTCAGCCGGTAAAGAGTGAAGTTTGGATGTGGGACTAGCAATCCTAGTCCGTAAAAAAAAGATCACGCTTGAAAGACAATAAGTTCCACTCGGAATGCACGAAGGGGAAAACATAAATAAATAAATAATAACATCATAATACTGCAATGCAAATATTTAAAATCACATTTTTTTTAAATTCGAAAACTTGATTCATTAATACGTTACCTTATGATATATTTCTTGTAAGGCTTGTTGTGCACCTTCAGAGCCTGAACCAATTGCTTTTGCTTCATATCGTATATATGTACCACTTGGATCCATATGATACAATTGTGGTCCTCGTTCGTCGACACCGGCGAACAATAAGGCTACACCAAATGGTCGACTCTGTTGTCCCGATGATGATTGATTGTTAGTGTTGCAAATACAAAAATGAAAGAGATTGTGGTATAGAGTTTAGAGAAAGAACTATCATAGAAATAATAATAAGTTGAATACCATTCGACAATACGATGAACTTTTCCATCAAAACTGTCTATCTGGATCCAACATAGAACTTGGCACCCAAGTGCAGCAGTTCGACTTGCCACGTTCCAAATAGCACACACAAAGGTAGACAAGAAGATGAGTTAAGAGAATCAATAGAGTTTGACAAGTATAAGAGTGAAACAGAATGGATAATGGTAGAAAGGAATATAAAAGATTACAGAGACTGAATACATGTGCGCTGGCCATTGGCAACGATTTTGAGCCATGTCACCTATTGTCTCCAGACATTGATTCTTAGAATCAGTCCCGAGGGCCCCAACCCGGAAGTCTGCATCTCCCTCCCTACCTGACTCAGTTTAACTGTCAAGGATTTCATGGATTGATGAGGCCGTGTTTTTGTTTGGCCACCACTTACTCTTTTCCAACCTGCACCTTTATCAGCTAGTAATGCCCGTCAGGGGAGGCGGTGGTTAGGCATGCGCAGCACCTGACCTAGCTATCTCATCAATCCATGTAACTTTATAGCCTCGTCGATTGATTTTCCCTCTTTGCCCAACACTCTACACCAGGGTAAGCAATGCTGAAATTAGGCTTCGGTCGAGCTTTGGGTAAGGAGGGGAAATCATCCAACAAGGTTGTGAAGCGACATCGACTGAAATGGTTAGGACATGCCATCGCCTTTCTCGACAACGAGCAATGTTAGCTGATATAGGGTCAGGCTGGAAAAGAGCTAGCGGCGGTCAGCCCAAAACATGGCACCAGTCAATGAAATCCACAACAGTTAGTTTAAGCAAACCAGTCACGTAGGAAGGTGTAGATTTCCTAACTGGTTGGAGTCCTCGGAACAGTAAACACCAATGAAGGCTAGATGCAATGGTGATATGACTCAAAATCGTTCTCGATGGCTGGTGCAGATGTATCCGCTCCTTGTGACTTATAATTTCCAATGAAACTATGTTGTTCTTCGTTATTACTATTCTTTTTGTCGTATATCCCTGTTTACTGTCTCTATTATGCATTTATTCCACTTTTTTCTCTTGATTTGTGTGCTACATGGAGGGTGTGTGGACTTGAACTGCTGCACATCTGTGCAAAGTTCTATGTTGAAAACAGACAGATAGGCAAACCTCTACATTGTTGTACAGTTATCATAACAACTAATATAGACGGTAGACATACTTCCCGGTAAAAGACTTACGTCAAATTATTTTGTACACAACTATTACTTGTGCCATTTTGTACTGACACAGGGACTCAATGCTGCTAATTGGAGTCAGGATAAGAAGAAATCTAAATACGTTTGGCCTAAAGTACTACACCAATACAGACTACCTACAATTGTGTAGATAAACTTTGGTTCATCAAATGATTTAAAATAATGACTGCCTACTAAATATTATGGAGCAGTTGTGTTTATATATTATTCTCTTCTTCATTGTACTATCACGTGTTGTGACTACAGAATCAATACAGGTTCCCACCACTTAGTACTCAAGTCATCAGCAGATATAGAACTACGGGGTACAATGCTTAGGGGAATCACTGAACATGGATAGACTACAAATGCGATAATGATGAAAACTCAAGTTCGCCTAGTTTTCCTGTCGGTCCCAAACCCAGGAGAAGAGGGATGGCTGTGCGCAGGGCTAGCGACTCCACCCCGGAAAACCAATCCAACTGCTGCAAAAACATCAGCGCACAAAAACATTAGAAATATAGAAACACAAACTTATTGTTCGCTGGAATCAGAGTGAAAAAATGGTACCGGATGGTGAAAGCCTTTGGGAAGCCAATCAACCGATGTGTTTTCTTCCGATGGAAGCAAAAATGAGAATGGGGAAGTGGAATGTTCGCACAATGCACGAAGATGGGAAGGCTCCCCGGGTTGCCAAAAAAACGAGAAGATATGGCATACAAGTGCTAGGAATCTGTGAAAGCAGATGGAATCGATGTGGACTACCGAAATCGTTAACTGGAGAGTCAATAATCTATTCCAAACTAGTCACCCAGACGACAACCACACAAGGACACTGAAGCAGTGAGTGACTATCAGTATGTCATCAACAGAAGCCAAAGATATTATGCGCTGGGAACCAATCTCCTCCAGAATTATGACAGCAAGATTCAACTTAAAAGGAAGGACGGTGACAATTATCCTATGCTACGCACCTACGAACAACTCAGAACAAGGGAAGAAGGAAGACTTCTACGGACAACTGCAAACAGTAGTAGACAACACCTCAAATGGTCACATCAAAATCCTTAAAATAAGTGATTTGAATTCAAGTACTCCACAGTTATACAGATTTTTTTATTAAATTGTAGTCGCGAAGAAGTAAAAAGGAAATCACCTGCATATTAGATTCTATAGTACCGTCAGAGACAAATGAATAAACCAAAGAACAACACACAGTATAAACTGAACATTAATTTTTCTGAGTAACGAAATATAAATAAAAGCAAAATAACAGTGATAACCACTAACCATTGCTCCTGACTCCATATCATCATCTCCAAAGGCCAGTGCTAAATTGCTAACTGCCTTAGTCACATCTTCAATTGTCATTTTCTCGTTGTACACAAACCAATGATGAGCTGCTTCTGTACGTGCACGTTCAATGAGAGTTCTAGCATCCGCCACTAATCCACTTACAGCACACGCTTAATGATATAGAGAAGAAGACAATAGTAAGTTTAAATTAAAACTGAAATTCAAACAGAATTAATAATTTGATCACGACATTAATAATAGAAAATTACGAGAAAATCAAGTCAAGGGAAACAACTGTATTATGTAGTAGTTTATGTCCTATGGATACCAAACAAACCCAACAGGTTACTTCTAAGATTTTAAATACAATCCTAAGCATAAATCGTCATTAGATCTGAGAATCTAAATCTAAGGCTCTTAGCTGTGAACAGTGGAGAATGTGATAAAACTCTAATTTCACCCTTAGTGGTTGAGACGTTCACCTAAACTATTAGACGGAGAGAGTTATATACCACAAATTATGAAAACATGGGTGCTTGGGATAGGAGATGATTATGTCAACACCTGGAGCCTGTTGAAAGAAACTTTTTGCGAACTCTGGGCAAAGTAGAGAAAAATTAGGCATGATAAGTTCACACTATTAACAGCCAGAATACTTTGAGACTCTTTTATAATTTGTGAAACAGCTTTTTGCCAGTTTACTATATTACCCTAGCCATTTGTTATGCACAACTGAAGTTGCTCAGTTTTAAAACAGGGAATCAAAGCTCTAGAAGTATTAAACTTCGTGAGTATCTAATCTCTGAAAATTGGAATTATAATGATTGACTTCAGAATGGAGGTGATCGACAATTCGTAGATGAGATTTGTGAATCCTCAGTGCCAGGTTGTCGCCCGAAAAACCTATATCAAATTAGAATATAATTTAAGGCCATCAACAAGCCTGCATTTCTAAGGCAGTCTAGATGTGAGTACATGACACTAGTATTTCGTACTTCTATGCACGTCCCATTAGTGAAGCACATTTAATCAAGAATTCTTAGAGGCAACTCGCGGAAGGTAGCAATAAGACTGACATTGTATGACGACCTAACATATCTTAGTAACTGTTCAATTCGCCATGTCATGCAAAATATAGATGTAAAACGGATATAAATGGGAACTAATTTTACCACAGCAAATAAACAAGTGGACAGAATGAGGTGAAAACATATGGAGAGAGCAAACAGGCACTAAATACTTTCCTTACATGACTAAGTGCAATGTAATGCTCCACATACAGAGAAACACGGAAGACGTTAAAAAAACTGTCAGTTTTGTAGTGTATTAAATTTGTACATATCTTCATACAAGGCTACAAGACACACTCAGCAATGATTTAGAAATTAGGACACAAATAAGACATTATTGGATCTAATAAGATTTTAATTTCCCTCGTAATTACATCGTCCACAGCAAAGCATAATGTCTTACCAATGTGTTTATCCACCTCGAAAATTTTCTCGATACTTGACGGAATTATTAGAGTTGAATTAACTCGTTTCTCCACTGCCATAACGACACCTTCAGCTGTCTTGATGCCGATTCCAGTTGAACCTAACTGTTTATAAAGTTAGTGGTAGGACAAGAATACAACCTTTGTAGCTTCGATAGCATATTCAACCTGAAAAAGACGTCCTTCTGGTGAAAACGTATTGACACCACGATCATATTCAGTCCTAGTGAGGAACATTGCACGCGAAGGTGACAAAGATATATATGAACTTCCGCGGGCAAACTTTGCCGCTTCAAGGTCACACAGAAATATCCTAAATGTTTTGAGAAAGTGATTTGAATTCAAAGCTAAACATCCCTCACATTACTAATATTTAGGTGTCTTCTAAGATATTTTCATGTGAATGCTGGTTACCTGGTACTCCGGTCCCCATAAATTGTGTAGCAGGGACAACATCAGTCTAACTTCATATTTGCAGGAAGTAGCGAGCTCCTAAAACTCTTTCAGCGCGTTTGTTTGGAATTCACTGAGTCTCAGGACAAATATAAGTTACGATTAAGTGTTTTTACCTTAGGCGTGCTGCCACCTTAGAATCAGTATTCTGGGGTAGTTACTACGTGTAGGGTGTGAACTATGTTTGACTGAAAACCCCACTGGGATGTTGCAAGCTATTTGATTTGGATAGGAGACATAGAATGACGAACAACTTAATAATTTAGGGGTCAGCATTTTAGTGCATTTCTAATGTCTTCGATTCTAGAATGTATACGAAAAACATATTCTAGAATCGAAGACATCAGAAATGTACTGAACTGCTGATCCCTAAATTATTCAGTTATTCGTCATTCTATGTCTCCTGATCAAGTTGGATACAGACGGCATGTTATATATGTATAAGTGTACAAAGTGGTTGATTAATATTTTATATCCCATGGCCTAAGAAATCGGAGCTTCTCCTCCATATCTGCCCAATCCAAATCTGAAAATCTCACTTATGCGGTTATTTCTCGTACCTCTATAATCGTTACTGATCTGATGAAATGCCTGTCCTTCTTAGAGTTTTCAGGACTTCAGTGCACACTAATACCTATTTCTTGGATCGGGTTCCTCAATAAAACTGCTCGGATTATTATTATTCCCTTGGGTTCCTAGTGGAACATAGGGCTTCAACTTCACGTCTCCACTTGCTTCTGTCTTGCTTCTCCTGTACTTTTCACCTGCATCCATGTTAGTCCATACTGTTTTAACTCGTCTTCACACGACGTCCTCCACGTCACCCTTGGACATGTCCCACTTGCCTCTTCCTTTCCGGGTCCCACTCGAGCGATAGCCTGACGCCCACGCGATGTCGTCCAGTGGCCCGGCCTCCCCAGCGAGTGTCCAGTCTATCCCCATCCACTTTCTCCTGCATATTTGTTGGTTGGCGATTCGTTCTTGTTTTATTTGTTCCCATAGTTTCTTGTAGGTGATTCTTTCCGGCCCGGCCATTTGATCTTCACTATAGAGCCAGAGAAGACAGCTGTTAATAAAGGTCTGCAACAGGCTGTTGGAAATATTCTTTCGGATCCGCCCGCCAAGTTTCTGATCTGATCCGTATAGAAGAACCGACTGACTTGACGCTGTTTGTATTGAAAATCTCAGCCGAATTTTGTTGTTGATGCTGATTTGAGTGACGAAGATTTCTAGATTGGTTTCAGTCTATGTGATGAGTGTGTTTCTCGCTCACCTTACCGATTCTCGCTCGATTTGACATCCTCGTCCGTTCCGACTTCCTGTAGTTGAGACAATGCTCCCTAGATCGGTGAGTGAATGAAGTAACCTCTTTCAACTCCCTCCCGTTAATGATGATCGGCGCTGTATGTCGCTGGTGTTGTCGTTGGCTGGTTGGTTATTTTCATAACCTCCGTCTTGTCTATGCTCATCTGGAGTCCTGTCTTCGCCGGCTACTTCTCCGACCACTTTGTCGGTTTTCGCTTGTAAGTCTTCGATTTTGTGTGACATCAAACATAAATCATCCATGTGCGAAATCAAGGTCTTCTAGGTTCTTCACGTTGGTCGGTCCAGGATATTCCTGTCCCGTTTCTCGTTTCCCACTGTCGGACGCTAAATCCAGCCCACCACAATTGTGAATATCATTGGCGATAATAAGCAGGCAGCCTTGTCTAACTCCTTTGTTTACTCCAAACGCCCCGCTGAGATTTCCGTTGTGGATCACTTGACATGTGCCGTTGTCGTACAGCTAGCTATTAAATAAGGTTGATGCATATTTGGGGTACGCCGTAGTGCTTGAGTAATTTCTAAATTACTTCGCGATCAACGCTGTCAAAGGCCTTCTCAAAGTCTATGAAGTTGAGGTAGAGATTTGATTGCCATTCCATGCTTTGTTCGAGTGTGAGGATATAGGCTATAACCATGTGTTCCCGCGCAATTTGTGGGTTACCGCGCCCACGGCTACAGGCGTTATAATCGCCTATTCTTTGGAAATAGATTAAATTTGACTAGTTTTAGACTTCTGTAGCCAGAATTGTATATTATAGCTCGGACGAATTACTAATAAAAAAGTCATCCTTTTTTAAGAAAGTTCGCATAAAGACTTTTGTTTTCATTATAGTGCGTTGAGGGTTTGTTTTTTGCGAGTTGTTTCAGATCTTAAGGTTGTAAATAGACTACAGACAATGGTTGTTGTCATTCCAGTGAATCTATGAGAATCGGGTATGTGAAAGAGAAATAGCCTGCAGACATAGGTAAGATGTGTGTTTTGAGGATGTTAAACACTTCAGTTATCATCGGTGATGACTGGAATATTCCATAACACATCGACGACATCATGCGATGAATGAGACAGGCTGCTGAATTTCCTGGTGGTTATATCTATTTTGATGAAGTTCCTGGTTAAAACTGCTTAGGTGAAGATGTGATAATAGTTTAATTTACATTCGCACATGGAATTTCAGAAGGCCTTAATTGCTCAGTGCATAAAATGGCATCAGACTATATTGACATCAGTGTTCATCGCGTCCCAAAGAATAGTATAAATAGTCCTTCTCAAATGTCAGAGTACTTAAAATGAGTATCATCTTTTTGTCGATTAGTAGCTAGCAGCTGTGCCAAACCATCCATGGTACCCTACAGGCCCTAAAGAAATTCGTGAGAGATCTTACATGTCAGGTTGTCTTACGAATTGTAAGCTTGCAGATCTTTCACTTTACATGTCACTAAAATATCACTTATCTACTTCACGATGGTCTTTTTATCTGTGAACTATTACACTGCATTTTATCTTAACTGGATATGCCTTTCTTAAAGCTGAGACTTACTCTTCGTGCCTATTAGTTACTTGCTTACAGTCTGGTTGCTTTTATTAAAAACACAACAGCACCAGTGTTTGAACAAAACTGTATTTTCGTGGAAAATGTCATATTTTCCATGCTTACACCGATATAGTTGGCATTAAACATTGCAAATGTATACTAACATTCCAAGGACATAGCACTTAGCCAAATGCACAGTGTTCATTGTGAAGGGTTTACAATTTAACTCTTATCATAACCTGTTCTAATTACTCGTACAATAGTTGAACGACTAAAACTTTTGAAGAAGTACTAATTTATGATGCTTCACGATTGCAGTTTAGAGCATAACTTATTGTGCCTGTAGAAATGACATGCATTCTTTGTAAACATTCGTTTATACGACATATGAAATTATTATTTGCTTGCTGCTATCCTTTAGAAGATGAACAATATGCGTGACAGTGAAAACCACAGAAGAATGCTGTCATGAACGATTGATTTCAACGATTACTTCATCTGCATAAACATTGGCAAACACTTTTCCAAATTTGTCACTAATTCTCGTAGGGCCCGCACTGAAACTCTTTTTGGTTTGGAATGTGTCACGTTGACTTTGAGGGACAACTGTTGACGTGCTTTGAGATGCGAACAAGTCGCGTGACCACGTCCAATGTTTACAATTCTGCATCACATGGTTAACTAAAAAAGGTGGAACAAAAAACGTAAAGATAATTATGAACAGAATATTACAGATGTAATGATGGTAGTGCTTGTGTCCTGTTTCCAGTTAAGGCATTGTACACACGAATACGGTAATGAAAATTACAACTTTCCGTAAAGAAGATTAATAGGTAATTAAGGCTCGGTCGACATACACTGAAAACAGAGTCATAAAAACGCAAATGTACCTGTAAAATATGGCTTTCTGAAATGGACCAAGAGCAAGTGTCGGCAGGGGTACCGACAAGTCTGAAACGTCATACACGTGCATGTACAAGCACGGAGATCAACCTCTACTCTATTCCCATTTTCTTGGAAGAATACATAATCGAAGGCTTCAACCTCAACAGAAGCCCATCGTCGCCTTTCGTATTCACGGATTACCTTCCTTGTGGCGTATGGCGTCAGTAGTCGTAGGATTGGGATTAGACGTCGTGAACAGGAATAGGTGAAGCATCGTGACTGAGCAATCATCGCCTCCTGCTGTATTCTTGAAAAACTTTGTTGACACCATTTATACACCTTCGGCATGCTTTTATGCAGACTATCTGATCTTTGCAATTGCCGCTTCATTTGCTTGTGGGAACTTTCGGCGCGATTATTTGTATCATTCCCAAAAGTCAGCACGTGGTCTCTGAAACATGCTGCCCACAATTCTCGTCGATGCATCCAACGACGTTGTAGATATTGACTGACACTAGCATCCAATCTACTAATAACTCTGAAATAGAAATTAAATCTGGAAAATGAGAATATTAAAGGCATTACTCTGATCTCCTTTTACACTGCACTAAGCGGTATAAGTAGTTCTTCACAATGGGATTCCTTGTCTACGAATAAAATGTAAAGTATGTTGTGAAAAACTTACTTTACGACAGAATGCTCGACAAACATGGAAAGATCACAGAACAATGTGCGCTTCTCTGTGCGTTAACTTGACTGCTGCTATTTCAGCTTGCGCACAGTCCATAATGAAAGTCTCCGTTCTAGAAGTATCTTCCATTATTCGACGAAATGAGTCCAATATTCAAACTACATCACGTTTGAATTCCTTTCTAGTCCAAGCAAATGAAACTGGTCGTCCACGACCAAAATTATCCGTCACAAGTAATTGGAACAAAGAATACCTGCAAGTTGATTAATGATTTGGTAAACTTACTTCCCTTTATTTTTATTATATGTGGAATCGATACCAACAACCTCAGGGGGCTGTTTATACAATTCCATTTGCTCATAAGTTGCAAAACAAATTCTTGTTAGTGAATTCCTGATAGGCTCATCGGAATAATACTCCATTTATTTCCCACGGGATTTTAGGAATTCAAAAATGTCACTACGACTCAAAATACCTTGAGTAATTAACAAATACGCCAACGTTACCTTTAGTAACTGCGGCTTTCATATTTTTAACGTCGATACGAGTTAAATCCTTGTGGTACTTCTCCTTAACATGCATTATTATTTCATCGGATGAGTGCGATTGCTGAAGAAGTGGTTCCACGTTTTCTTTCTCTTCCACTGTTAGTCGTCTAAACCACGGGTCATTCTGCATGTATACCCTGCTGCATGGATGGTTATGTACCATCTTGTGGGAAGCAATTATGTATTCACTACAACGCAAAACCACGCGAAATGAAGACGAGCAATTGCAACATTTACACCTTAAATATTCATGAAATCATAGTACACTCCTTCCTACGACTTGTTTTTCAATTTCAATCCAGCTCTTCTAAGATGCACTCCAAAAGTGCATTTAAAACCAACGTAAGCGTACTTAAATATGTCATCCGGTATTGTTTTGCTATAAATGTGAGTGCAGGACAACTACACTGTTACCATAAAATGACTTCCTCTCTTTTTCAAATTCTGCTAATGACTTCCCAAATTCATCCCAGCTGAAGAAATGCCTTCCAAGTATTATTTCACCGAAAATTCCACTTAAGTCTGTGCTCCTTTCACTCGAATTGACTACCTGCAACGGACTGAAATAGATTTATCAATTAGTATCCATCTATGTCACAACTATTCCAAGATACATGGTAAAAAATGACGTTGAAATACATGAATGATCAATAACCATCAAGAAAATACCGCACATATGGCCTAAATTACAGAAAAGCACAAGAACCCACCGGTTCGTTGACATCGCAAGCAACCGATAGACCAAACAACGGAGTGTATGACAAACAAAGCCCAGTACATGCACAAACAAAGAGAAACAAGGCGTTACAATAGTCAAATCTACGTTTATACTCATCACATATGCTGGCAAACGACGCAAACACAATCACACCAAAACAGCGCCCGACAGCACCCACCCAGGTCAATTCAAAATCCAATTGACCGCCACTGTTCTAGCAAAGAAAGACGGCAAAACCTGAGGCGCGGAAAATATAACGGGTCATAGCGTCTATCCTCACTCTTGTTCTATGATGATGCGTAGAGTTGCAATTTGGTCAGTACATGATTTACCTTTCCTGAATTCAGCTTGTTCTGGTCGGAGTTCTGTCTCCAGTGTGTCCTTTATTCTCTCCAGGATGGTGCGACTCAGGATTTTACTTGGCGTCTACAGGAGCATGATTCCTCGCCAGTTCTTGCAGTGTCCTAAGTCACCCTTCTTTGGTAGTTTGACGAGGTAACCTTTCCTCCAGTCAGTAGGCATCTTTCCTTCCTTCCAGACCTTTTGCAATAATGGAGTCAGCATGTCTGTCGTATTCTCTGTGTCCGCTTTTATGCTTCAGGGGTATTTTATCTGGTCCAGCTGCTTTTCCAGCTTTCAGAAGCTTGATTCCATTCAAGACTTCAGCTTTTGTTGGAGGACTGGTGTCAATTTGCAGTTATTTACGTGCTGTTGTTGGTATTTCTGGACAGGTTGGAGGTTGTGGTCGGTTCAAGAGTCCTTTGAAGTGATCCGCCCATTGTTTAATCTGTCTTTCTTCCTTGGTAATTGGGTTCTCTTGGCTGTCATTTGTAGGTTTCACTTGTGTGATCTCTTCCCAGATAGAGATTTGGTTATCTGATATAATGCCCCCAGGCCCCTTTGTCTGCCGCCTTCTCAGCTTCAGTGCCCAGGTTGTCGTAGAATCGTCTTTTGTCCTTCCTAGCACTCTTCTTCACTTCTTTGTCCAGTGCTTTGTAAGTTGAGCTCAGCGTCTCCTTCTCCTGTCCGTCCTTGCATTGAATCATTTTCCCTTTCACCATTCTCCTCGCTTCTATTAATTTCCAAGTGTCCGTTGAGAGCCATTCCTTGTCTTGTCTCTTATTTCTTCCTAGAACCGTTGAAAACGTTTCGTTGAGAATCACCTTCAGAGACTTCCAATGTTCTTCCACGCATGCATGACTCTTCAGTGATGTCGCGTTGTGTTTACTGCTTTGCTCTGACAGTTGCAGTGAAAGTGTCCTGTGTGGTTATGTCCTTCAGTTTCTGAGTGTTGAACTTGCATTGTGGCCTATCCCCAGCTATCCTCGAGGCTTTTAGTTTCACCTTAAAAGTCCCTTGTGGTAGATGGTGGTCTGAACCCACATCTGCTCCTCTCCTCGACCTTGTGTCCAGTATGCTCCGTCTCCACTTTCTTGAGATTGAAATGAAATCTATCTAGTTTTTGGTGTATCCATCTGGTGGAATCCATGTCGCCTTGTGTATATCCTTGCGCTTGAACACACTGCCACCAATCACCAAATCATTGAAGGCGCAGAAGTCTGAGAAGAGTTCACCATTGTCGTTCATTTCACGGAGGGCCTCAAAACCCGTGGTGAATTCTCTTCTTGTGTTGTCTCCTCCCAGCTCCACACTCATATCACCCTTCAGGATTATGATATCTCCATTTGGGACTTTGTCCATTACTGTTTGTAGTTGTCTGTAGAACGCCCCCTTCTTTTCTTGTTCTGAGACGTTTGTAGGCGCATAGCATTGGATGACTGTCACCTTCCTTCCTTTTGAGTTGAACCCGACTGTCATTATCCTGGCCATTCCCTCGGTGTGCTCGTGGTTGTCCTCTGGGCGGCCAGAATAGATTACTGTCTCTCCAGTTCCATCTGCTTTCTCAGATTCCTAACACTTCTATTCTGTACCTTCTCATTTCAGTGGCTATCTGGGCAGTCTTTCCAGTTTCGTAAATTGTACGAACATTTCATGTACCCATCCTTACTTTTGCTTTCATCGAAAGATGGCACATCAACTGACTGGCTTCCCGAAGGCTTTCACCAGCCTGCATCATTTCACTTCTCCGATTCCAGCGAAAAATAAGGCTGTGGTTTATATTTTTAGAATTTTTAATATATTTGTGCACTGAAGATTCTGTAGCGATTTGGTTAAGTTTTGGGGGTGGGGTTGCTAGAACCACGCCCCAACCCTCTCTCTTTATCCGGGCTTGGGACTGGTTAGAAAACTAGCGAGTTAGTGGTCTAGGCGAGGTTTAGCTTACCATTATACTTCCACCTCGCAATCATGTAAAAATGTCGTCAGATACGCTTCTAAGAGCATACTAAATGACAGCAAGATATGTTTGTAATTTTGTGGCATCCAAAAGAAATTGAAGTACAGGACTTGTTTTCTAACACAAAATAATATTTTGAAATCAGTGGCAATCAGTTTAATCAGCCACCTTGACAAAAGGAGATTCCCTCGTCTTAAAATCAAAACGGTGTGACTTAGCTTAACTGGCTACTTACCAAATAGCTCACAGACACTGATGACCGACAAATCACGAACAGTAGGCAGATTTGGTGGCTGTCAGCAATAATCTATCGACATTTCGCTCATACATTAACCTCTGAGCTAATAATTTTTAGTGGATTGTGATTACAAGAACTCTTAATCTCACCTGACACATCATGATAGAAAACATTTCACATTGCCACTAAAATCAATAAAGAGGAATGAGACGGTAGGTGTTTTTACTCAGAACAACGGCATAGAGTGAAGTTTTCGCAAATAGGACCTTACCTAACGGGAATAAATATGATTCCTTTGGTGGTCCTTTAACAGTCCTTAAATTCTTCTTACAATATAGGACGCCAGTGACTTTTCGACCAACACATGATTTTCTTTTAGCGTAAACAGGTGGTATTCTATGCACTTTAGTTGCTCGCCAACTTGCAATAACGAGGTTCCAAGCTGGTAGTTGGTCGATAAAAGCAATCTTGAACGCAAATGACTGTCTTGTGGATGGCCGTATAAAAGTATCGCCAACCAATCTGACAAACAATCCAAGAAGTCATGCCAGCCAGTCAACATTTTCCATCCTTCTCACTGAATGCAATTTTGTTTGCAGTTAGGTTTATCATCTGGAATATTTAACTAAGTCAGTTGGTTCAGTTGATTTCCATTCATACTTTATTGTTGAAGCTTGGGGTTACATATGTCAACATTCATTGTCTTTCCGGTAACATGCATGCCTCTTATGGCTTCTTCGGGCTCCTTTGTTGTCGCTTTGGACAACTGCTGCTTTTTTGGCGGATTCTAGAAAAATCAGTCCTCTCGACAGCAATAGGAGAGGCTACATTAGTTTACTTCAGGGAAGTGGCGTTGCTTCAACTTGTGGACCCCGTCGTTCTTGGCAATCTCCCAGTTAGGTCGACATATACTTTAGAGAAGGTGGTAATGGGCCGGTTGAGAGGAAATCCAGAGGGTGAATAAACCACCAGACAGAAGGCTATTCAAAAGGATCACGTGTAGGATAAGTAAAACAGTGGCGTTCAGAAATGAAAGAAGACAGAACGAGGCCATTAAGAATAGTATTGGTAGTGTAAGTGTGCGTCGGTGGCACAGTGGTTAGGACTCTCGCTGACCATGCACATGGTCCGGGGTTCGAGCCCACGCCGACGCACACCTGATATCTATGGTCGGCCTGCGAATTTTGGGCTACCGATATCCACGCTGAAAATTCCACACTTGTACCAAAAATACGGTGTGGAGTCAAGCTGTAATCAAAAAAAGTTAAAAATAAATTTGTGAAGTGTATAAATATAAGTTAAATGATTTATTTGTGGTATCGGTAAAATCTCCAAAAACTAGCATCCCCCCTCTACAGATAAACGCAAACCTACTTCTTTTGTGTGATGGCCTTAACTTCCGTCGAAGTCATCTACTAATGAAGCGCTTGCCACGGCAGTGGGTAATAAATCCCACAGGTGGTAAACTTATAGAGTGAGAAAGCTTTTCCCTTACCTTCTGCTACCACATTCCGACAGGTAGTTCTATTCAGGTCACCCTGAGGAATTTTGAAGTACTCTTCTAGTAATATCTGGAATCGAAGATAATGGTTATTCACCGTTTTCAGCTCATTGATCGGGTAGTCCGTGCCTCTTTGGTGGCTGGGAGCATACAGTTCCTAATGTCACTGTCGGCCATTATGCATACAACATTTAGCTACGGTGAGAGATTTTGCAGCACTTCTTCAAACTCTTTTTGAGTGACTCCCATCTTGTCTTAGGCGTATTTCTGTAGTGACGCTGTAAATGTCTACACTTCAATAACTGCACTTCAATTTTGCACGATTGCTTAAGGCGTTCGGGCGTAATTTCTACCTTATTCCAGTGCACAATATGTACAGTTTCATTGGCTTTCGTTGCGTAACCTGTATGATAATATATTTATTCCTTTCTAAGTAGGACGCACCTGTCAGCCAACTCTCATAAACTGTCAATGTCGAGCTCCTACTACGCTGGACCTCACACTGTTGCTCGAAGACTTTCAGAAACGCCTTGTATTAACTATCGCGAAAACCAGAACAGATTTGTTTTACTGCGCTGAGCCCAGCCAAACCGCCACTTGTCGCTGCATGACTGTTGCGTACGAGTAGGTTGATTAACACGTAGAAAGCTATTTGCAAGTCATTTTAGATCATTGATGCTGCTTGCATATGGTTCTGTACAGCTTCCGGTGATGGTGACTGTGGACTTTCAAGGATTCTGAGTCATTACTAGCCGGAACGCTGACGGAAGGAGGGTGGCGCTAGCTAGTCAGTAGATATGGTGGTGGTCACTTAGGTGAATCACCCCATTCTGCAGGAAAAGCGATATGCAATTTGACGGCTCGAGATTTTTCTGAGGGCTAAATCTTTGTCTTGAAAAAGATAATAATGAACGTCTAGACAGATCATGCTTCTGCCTTTAAATATATACCATTCGCTCAGTCTATTGTTGAGATGAGACCATGTGGGCTCTGCACAGATTTATGGGGCATCTTATAAATTAACTGGCTATTCATTGTCGGATCTTTGAATACCACTTAAAAATGTCTTATCTCATTTATTTTCTAATAACGTCTTAATTTGATCCTCATTATATTCCATCGAACCTAACATTTTATAGCTCTTTATGAATTTGATTCGACTTATTCTATTCCTTTCTCTGTAGGGTACGGTTGTGCACCAAATAGACAAGAAGGTATAAAATAAAAACAACCAGCTTCAGAATAATTGTGTTAAAGCCGAAAGTGGACATTATGATAGTAAGACATATTGGGTAGCGTTATACATTGCAAATGAACGTTGTCAGCCAGGGATTAATTAGTTTCCAAATGTATTTCCCTTATAAATGCATTTATTGATGATATATTGCACTAACTTATTTTATTACACTTTAATGATTGTCAATGTAGTAAAAGATTGAACAATCAATTCATTGCTGTTTGCTCAAAACCAACTTCCCCAATTTTCGCGGAGGCATCAATACGACAGTCATCGTCTCATCGGTCGCTGTTCAGAAAGAAGTCAGCAGTAAACCGTCAGAAGTAATATTGTGATTTATTATTGTAATATTTGTTCACAGACCTTAGTAGAAATATTTTTTATATGTTGGTGTTACAATAAAGAATTCTCAAGCGGCCAATCGGTGTTTTGGTTTTTTCGTCCGTTATTACTAAGCGTTTCTGAGAAACTTCAAGGAACAGCGTGAGCCCGAGCGTAGCAAGAGCTGGGCATTAACGGTTTACGAGACGTGGCTGACAATGATTCACGCCAGCACTTTCACTTTTCTAAAACAGCTTTCAATCCCTTGTAAAAGTTGTACTTACCTCAATATTTGTTGATTATCGTATGCCTACAACCACGGGTTGAAGACGAAACGAAGTCGATTTTCCTGCTCAACCTGGAGGACAACTGTACAATTCAATAACTATGCGGCTTGGTTCAGACAATGAGTGTATTTAAATATATGTATCAAATATTTATCTGATTAAACATTATTAGCTTGTAGACAATCTACGATTTGATATTATATCATACTTGATCGTGCGTGTAAAAGTGGCATGCATTTTCATGTAAATTTATATGTTTATATGAAAATACAAATTATTTTTATTTTTATGAGTAAGTGACTGCAATCGGAGAAAAAGAGGGAGCAAAGTGTTAAAAAGTGGGACCTCCCATGGAAAGAAAAGGGGAAATAAATAGGAGTTTGCACAGGTTTCCCCCCTTTTCCAAGACTGCACACAATGTTTATCTTATGTCACATATTTCCCCACTTTTTGACACATATCTTCCAAATAAACATCTTTATTTCCCTCTTTTGGTCGCAAAAATTCCCGCTTATTCGCCTCACGTCAACCAACTAGTAACGCACCATTAAAATAAAGGTTTGTTATGGAAAGGAAATATATTCCAGTTGTTTAATAGGAAAAAGAAAAAATTTGACAGCGATTCTGAAAATTAATTCCTAAAGAATAATGAGCACTTAGAATTAGAAATAATACACACAAGTAAAATATCTTTTAATATGAAATTGGAATTCTGCATTACACCTGCCCTCCATCATCAAATAGACCCATTGAACCATCCTTAAAAGGAGACAAACTATTAGTGAGCAAGTTAGTAATTAACGGTCACACTTATACAGAGATTTGACATAATAATAATGATGTTCATAATAATTAATGTTCACATACTTTCTCTTTCTGGTATTCTGCTGCTCTTATTCATCTTCTGGTCGAGGTCGAACAACCCTGCATCTAAACTGAAATGAGGATTAATTCCAAACCATCTATATCATAACCACTCAAATTCCATGAACGATCCAAATCTACCATTTGAAGACGCTGGCGAACATGCTGTAAATGAGTATTCATGATCTGAAATGAAGAAGCAACTGGTTTTCAACATTTTTCTGAACTTACGAATACAGTCCGCCATGCAGACACAAATGGAGCAAATGGAGAATTCTGGAATCGACCTCGACACCATTTGATGCAGTAAAACAACTTAATATGACCTTATCTAGTTTTCGTATCCACGGTCAAATTTCTTTCCTGTTATAAAACTAAAATAAGACTGCTGAAAAAGTGGAATAAATATATCACTGATCTCAACATAATACATCAATAAACTTCAAACCAAGGGTGTTGCTCACAACAAAGTTATATAAGAGAATTGACTTCAAGCTTTTTTTCCCAGATATCCGTATTACATTCATCTGATGTCTGGTTTTTTTTAATGCGAAGGCAATATTTCTATATCTCTTTATGTGCTACACAGACTTTATAGCAGACTGTTCCGACTGACTCTCATGTCAGAGAGAACAACCAAACTGTAAATTCATCATACATCAAATTATGTGTAATTTATATAATAACTTATCCATGCCTGTACAATTGGTATGTTCCTGCATAAACAGGAAGAAATATATATTATTATCGTGCGTGTAAAAGTGGCATGCATTTTCATGTAAATTTATATGTTTATATGAAAATACAAATTATTTTTATTTTTATGAGTAAGTGACTGCAATCGGAGAAAAAGAGGGAGCAAAGTGTTAAAAAGTGGGACCTCCCATGGAAAGAAAAGGGGAAATAAATAGGAGTTTGCACAGGTTTCCCCCCTTTTCCAAGACTGCACACAATGTTTATCTTATGTCACATATTTCCCCACTTTTTGACACATATCTTCCAAATAAACATCTTTATTTCCCTCTTTTGGTCGCAAAAATTCCCGCTTATTCGCCTCACGTCAACCAACTAGTAACGCACCATTAAAATAAAGGTTTGTTATGGAAAGGAAATATATTCCAGTTGTTTAATAGGAAAAAGAAAAAATTTGACAGCGATTCTGAAAATTAATTCCTAAAGAATAATGAGCACTTAGAATTAGAAATAATACACACAAGTAAAATATCTTTTAATATGAAATTGGAATTCTGCATTACACCTGCCCTCCATCATCAAATAGACCCATTGAACCATCCTTAAAAGGAGACAAACTATTAGTGAGCAAGTTAGTAATTAACGGTCACACTTATACAGAGATTTGACATAATAATAATGATATAATCAACGTGGTTATTCATCAGTAAAAAGTTACTTAATCGTTGAGTAGAAATCAAATTACTTGTTTATAAATAAATGGTCACACTTAAAGTCTATTTTTAAACATAGAATTTTCCCCTATACATTTAATAACAATTGAGTCACTATAGACCAACCATTAACTGTTGAACCAACTGTCTACATAAACACGTAGTTCATATAATTAACAGCACTATTTATCGTAACGTTGACAATTACACGCTACTGGCACTTGCATTATATATTTTCACAGCATTCATTTAATTAAATTGTCACTTACAGCAGAGATCCTCTGGTCTCTCTTCTTATTGACTACAGCAGCCTGTGAAAATTAAATCAGAATTTCGTTGAGTAACATACATATAATGAAACTGTTTATAGTATAATAATAATAATAATTTTTCCTTCACGTTCCCAGTGGAACATAGGGCTTCAAGCTAGTGGCTTGAAGTTTCTGTAGCAGTGTTTAATTTTTACAGGATGGGGTTGCTAGCCTCATGCCCAACCTTTCCTCTTTACCAGCATTATTTCTGGCTCAGTGAGGTAAAGGAGTGCGCCGGCCGGGGGTAGAACCCCGGACCATGTGGATGGTCGGCGAGCGTCCTAACCGCTATACCACCGACGCACTTTTATAGTATGGTAACTTTAATTAACCTAAAAATGTTTACTTCCTCTTCGCCGGCTCCCTCTTTTTGCTAGATCGTCCCGTACGTCGTGGAAGTAGGCCTTAGTGCCGGCTCTCAAGGTCTACCTTAATTCGTCGTCGGGTATTGTAGCAGAAACGAACTATTTTTTATTAAAGCTTGATTCCACACTGCATTTTTGGTACAAGTATGGAATTTTCAGCATGTGATATTGGTAGCCAAAATTTTACAAGCCGACCATAGATATCGGGTGTGCATCGGCAGGGGATCGGACCTCGGACCATGTTCATGGTCGGCGACAGTCGTAGCCACTGTACCACCGACGCACATATGTCGTTAGTATATAATGTAAATAGGAGGGGCCCAATGACACTACCTTGTACCACACCATAAGTGATTGGGCTAGGTTTGGAAGTTACAGAACCAAGTTTAACTATTTGGGACCTGTTGTTAAGGAATGATTTAAGCCATCCTAATATTGTGTTGCGTATTTCTAAGGAGTTCAGCTTATGTATTAGCAGTAAATGCCTTAGAAATGTCAAAGTATATGACAAGTACTAGTTGTCGTCTGTCACGAATGCCGGTCACAAAATTAAAGAAGTCTAGATGACATGTTAACATGGAGCGACTTTATTGCATATCCCCTCAGTGACGCTTGTTGCTATGTTTCTATTGGTTTCAAGTGGCCTTGGTTTTGGGGGAAGATCTAACTGATGTAATACTGCGATTGCATAGCCATAACTCAGGCTCATAGGTGAAAGTCATAATCCTGGAATAAGGATAAGTTGTTCATAAGGTAAGGAGGATATTATTTTTAGGTTTACTTGTATATATACTATTGTGTATCGAGTTGCACTGAGTTCTTGGAATAAATTCGGCACAGAGAATTCCTATGGAAACCGAAAGTACTTTTAGTTCACTAAATCTTACTGAATGGTTGTATAAATTTGATATCTGTCGTGTGTTTTTGTGAAGTCTGCTGGAGTATTCAGTAAAGTAAAAGTTGTAGTGCATAACTCCTAGACTTGTTGTAGTCATTGGTATTGTCAGGATGCCACTTACTCATTTTATGCAGCCGAAATATTCAATTCTCACTTTATTAGGGAAACACTATATTGCCTGCAAAAGTGGTGCGTCAGTTTATGAGGAACCCATGTTGATTCGGACTTATAATGTTGCAGCTCAGCATAGGCTTGGGTAGGTTATCTTTAACTAGTCTCTTCACAATTCTAGATGCTATAGTTGTGATATTAATCGGCCTCTAGTTGTTGACTTCTGTTCTAGAGCCACATTTGTATTTAGGCATAAAAAATGTCTTTTTCCATAAATCCGGGAGAGTTTGGCTTTCTAAGGACATTGTGAAGATTTTAAGCAGTAGTAAGGGAATGTCAAGGCTACCACATTTATAAAAATAGGACGATATACTGTCAGTGCCGGAACCTTTAGAGATTTCGAGAGTTCTGATAGTTTGGTTAATGTTAGCAGAAGTGAATTCAGCGGTGCTAATTTGGTTTGGTTTGAGTAGGGATGGAGTCGGTGTCACATTAGAAGTGGGGTGTATACCAAGTAACTGGACTGTAGGCTTAAGATAGTTAGCTGAAAATGTTTCGTTGAATAATTCACACATGTCTGTAGAGTCAGCGTGTAGCATACCTTTGTCCATGACGGGAGAAATTCTGTGATTTCTGCGATTCAGTCGCTTCTCTGGGATTTCCATGAGAGCATACATCCTAGCAGGGCTGACTACTGTGGTGCGTTCTTCGTTTCTCATATGCAAATCTCGAGCACGTGAGATGGAGCTAATGGTGTTAAGTATTAAACCTAGTGTGTCAAAGTCGCTGTGTTTGAAGTACCTTGTCGAGTGTCTCTTCAGTTTCTTACAATCCTTTGGTTTTATAATTGACATTTGATGTGGGGAATCCACAGTGTTTGGAGTGGAACGGCAGCATCTAAGCATGTGTTTGAGTTATGACAGAAGGTATTCAGAGCTCTCGACAGGTCATCAGTAGTGAAATACTCTTCCCACTTGGAGGATCTTAGTACTGATTCCGCCAAAGCCCAGTTTACCTCACTATAGTTCCTATACATCGCTTTTTGTGAAGTGGATGTATGAGCTGCATCGCTACTCAGTGGAAGTGGCAGTACAAACATCACTCTTTCGCGGTCACTACCTGAAAACTTAGAACCCACTAAGATTGAGAGGGGACTTATATCGTGACAGAATATTAAGTCCAGTACGTTGTCACCGCTTGTAGAGATAGTGACAGTTTGTTTTCAGCAGAAAACGTCCATTGAACCTAAGAGCTTGTCACACTTAGCTATGCCTGTTAATAAATCCCAGTTGATTTCGGGTAGGTTAAAGTCTCCACACATGGTCTTATGCTCGTGTGGAAGAGTGGATACTTGCTCCAGTGCATTGATAAGTTGAATCTCGTAATCACTAAAGGTGCTGGGTGCTCTGTAGATACATCCTACTAGTAGTGTAGCACCTTTGAAGCGTACGTTGACCCATAGGGTAAGCGTGTTCTGGAAGTACATTAGACAGGCTCTTCACTTACCACTGTTCCTATCACATCGAAAGTGTCCATACCCATCGATGCCAATCTCTTCGTCTGGTATATTGGGGCGACACCAGTTAGCGCTTGTACTAGAAGCATCTGCCAGGAGTTCCCGTAGATCCCGCTCTGGTCGAATCCACATAGGTGACATGTGAAACATATCTTTTGGTGAAGGAATGAACACCGCTCGAAATTTGTCAGTGTGGAAGACCGACCACTTTTTCTAGCTCATTTCTCCAGGTTAGTCGCATTATCAAGTAGTTTTATCAACTTTGCATTGTTTGTTGCTGCTCTTCACAGCTTCGCATCACCTATACAGGATCGCTGATGGATGGTTTGTGCGTTGGTGCCACGGTGGTTAGGACTCTCGCTAACAATGCACATGGTCCGAGGTTCGTTCCCCTGCCAACACACACCCAATATCTATGGTCGGCCTGCAAAATTTGGGCTATCAATATCATATGCTGAAAATTCCATACTTGTACCAAAAATGCAGTGTGGAATCGAGCTGAAATCAAAAAAAGATGGAATTCTGTGATCGCCCAGGTTTGTTAAGGAGCTGAAAAATTCAGAAGGACAGGACAAGTAGCCAGTGAAGAACTATATCTTCTTTTGTAATTTGTAGGGCTTCCTTTATCTGTTCAGTGATGAATACTCTTCTGTTTTCAACTAGGTTTCTACGTCTCAGTTGTCCTCTGTCGTGCAATAACGCCATGTCTTCTACAATATTAGGAGCTGTCTGTCGGTAACTGGAATAATCATTTCGATGGAAAATTCAATTTCTAAAGTTAGTAATCCTCTTTTTATGCTCTCAACAGTTGGATTTCATGGGTCTCCTAGTCGGATGCTTCAGCAAATTCCAGGCACAGGACGAGGATGGGGAAAGACAGGTCCCTGGATTTTGTTCAACTAGCCTGAGCGGCCAAGTTAAACTTCAGTCACCACTATCTCCCTATCAGCGAACGACGTTGAACTATCCATTGGGATTCACAGACTTTAGTTCAATGTTGTAGAGCTTGATTAATTTGTAATGCGTGCTTTTACAAGGTGACGGTTGCGATTCGATCAGGACAGTGTTTTTCTGTATTGGCCGGATTTAGGGTTGCTCCAGAAGGAGAGAACTTGCTCGTGTTGTAGTGTTATAGCTTTAAAAAGCAATAGCAGGTCAACTGATGGATTTGTCCACCGTTGTGCGATATGCTTGAAGCGAGTTAGCATTAGAGAGGGCAAGCTGGTAATTTTAATATTTTGTAGGAACTTATTTTGGTAAGGTCACATCTCTCGACGCAAATTTTGTATATCTCCAACTACTGTGTATTGAAACAGTCAGTGAAAGCAGCAGCTGCAAAACGGAGAATAGCCTCATGTCAACAGTTCAGCGGTACCAGCATTGCAGAGATATCGCTTCGTGGAAAATGGAGAAAATCACTTCTTTGCTGGGTGGTGAAGACGTTATTGTACACGTGGATGAAACTGTGCTGGTGAAAAGGAAACATAACCGTGGTCGCCAGCGACCGAACAATATTTGGGTAATGGGTTTATACGCACCTCCCTTCAAAAGGGGTTCGTCGAAAGGATAGCCAACAGAAAACAACTATTTTGTTGCCTATTATTACGAGACTTGTAAAACGAGAGTCAATAATACACACGGACGAATGGAAAGGTCACAATTCGCAGTCGTCTCAGGGGTACATTCATCTTAGAGTCAACCACTCAAGTGATTTTGTCGATCCCGTTACGAGGACTCATACAAATTCCATTGAAGATTTTTGAGGCCGCTTAAAAACAGAATAAGGGCCATAAATGGATCTCATAAGAATCTCATTTATAGTCATTTAGACGAATAAAGTATAGAATGTGGTGTGACCTTTTCATTGACATTCCCATGCTTAAGTAGGAGATTTTTGTCTCACGTGTTAAAGAAGGACGCCTCCTGTAACAGTTTAATGCTTTTTTCTATAAATATACGTTTCCATTTATCATAAATGCCTCTTTAATGTGATTGGTCCGTTCAAGGTCGTTTGTTGATCGGTTGTTAGTGGTGCCGAAAGTTTAACTTTGCCGGCTGTTCTGACTCAGATGTTTTCTGATCGTATCGCCCAACAGGCTTAGTATCACCTTTGACAGCGGCTGCTATATACTGTTTTGGGTTTTGTCGACCCCCTCTATGTTCACTGCATTTATATTAACCACATGTGAGCTTGGTTACCAGACTGCTGATATATTGGCTCATAGGTGATTGAGCAATAAATCGTCGACATCCCTGTGCTGACGCAAAAATAGATTTAGGTTATGGTGACATTTTAAGCCAGTTCGTAGTGTCCCGTAACTTATTCACGATATTGCTAATTAATGCACGTTCCTTAATCAATAAGATATCTGAACTAAGGACATTATTATTAGTCGCCAAGCCTACTGTAGCTCTGGTTACTGAGTCATGGTGCTCATCCTCTGTACTTGATGTGCATATAGGTATCGATGATTACACTGTACACCGTGCAAACAGAGATTGCAAGCGTGGTGGAGGATGTCTCATATATGTACATAACTCATTTGTAGTCAGTAAGGTGGAAGATGAAACAATGAATAATGTACCTGACTCACTCTGGGTTGTCTTACATGGAGATAAGTACAAACTTCTCATAGGCTGTGTTTATCGAGCACCAAGCTCAACAAAAGAAACTGATGCGTTGTTAGCTAAATCATTCGCACACGCCTCCTCGTTTAGTGCTAATTACAAAATAATTGCAGGGGACTTCAATCTTCCAGAAGTTAATTGGCTAACTAGTTCCGGCCCCCAACGCTTCGACGAATTACTTGCCACTATAGACTGTTATGGATGGCAACAACACGTCCAGACGCCTACTCGTGGTGACAACATGTTGGACCTTGTTTTTTGTCATGACACAATCCCAGTCTCCACCTATGTTGGTAATAGATTTTCCAGTAGCGACCATAAAATGGTACTCTGCTCTCTGCCTTTCTCACCACTAAATACAGGAAACAAACAAGATTCAGGAAGCACAATATGTCGTAGTTACAAATATACAGACTGGGGATTAGTCCAAGAACTTATTCGACTCTGTCAATGGGATGACTATTTTACCACTGACTCCCTGGAGGCCTTAGTAACCCTGTTTTACAGGAATGTTACCCTTTGTCTAGATACAGCTGCTCCAAAGAAAATAGTGAAATTAGGTAGACACCGAGCTGAATATATTCCAAGGGCACACCGTAATAAGTTAAGGAAGCTGAAGAAACAGTACTATTCAACTAAGGATATATCACTATTGCTCTCAATCCACGAGACTCTTGAATCTATCAAGCGCCTACGCTCTCAAAAGGACCTCGACGAAGAGTTAACGGCACTTGAAAGTACCTCCAAAGTTTATAACTTAACGGCACTTCTTAAAAAACGAATGCAGTCGGTGAGGGAAATCCCCTACCTACTTCACGACAAAGTAATCTACAATGAGCCTGCCACTATCTGTGAACTTTTTAGTGATTGGTTTGCAAACTCTAGTTTAGAAACACATATGCCTGGAGAAACCGCCCCTTACTACCTCTTCCCTTGAAAGCATTGTGTTCACTAATCAGTTAATAGTACAAGCAATTAAAAGCCTTAAACCTTCCACTAGTACGGGACCGGATGGCCTCGCTTCTATAATTTTCAAAAACAGTGGGTGTGTCAATGGAGTTGAAGATTGAACGATCAATTCTTGGTTGTTTGCTCAAAATCAACTTCCCCAATTTTCGCGGAGGCATCAATACGACAGTCATCGTCTCATCGGTCGCTGTTCAGAAAGAAGTCAGCAGTAAACCGTCAGAAGTAATATTGTGATTTATTATTGTAATATTTGTTCACAGACCTTAGTAGAAATATTTTTTATATGTTGGTGTTACAATAAAGAATTCTCAAGCGGCCAATCGGTGTTTTGGTTTTTGCGTCCGTTATAACTAAGCGTTTCTGAAAACTTCAAGGAACAGCGTGAGCCCGAGCGTAGCAAGAGCTGGGCATTAACGGTTTATGAGACGTGGCTGACAGGGTGTGATATACCCCTGTTACTTCTTAAATTCCTCTCAATATCTATGGACACTGGCACTTACCCTAGTGAGTGGAAAACTAGCTTCATAATTCCACATTACAAATCTGGTGATAAGGCAAACGTCGCAATTACAGACCCATATATATAACCCCAGTTATCTCACGAATCATGGAGAAAGTTGTTAAAGATCAATTGTCAGACTACCTAATTAAAGAAGATCTTGTTACAAGGTCTCAACACGGATTTCTCAAAAACAGATCCTGTGTTACTTGCCACTTCGACTTTTTCAACTGCATCACTAGTAGTCGCGAAGCACGTAAGCTAGTCGTTGTTCTCTACTTCGATATATCTAGGGCATTTGACATGGTATCTCACAGTATTCTCTTTGAGAAGCTGTACTCTTGTGGAATTCGCAACCCATTACTGAACTGGTTAAAATCATTTCTAAGCAACAGGGTACAAATAACCAAAGTTGGATCTGTATTGTCTCATCCTAGGCAGATCTCAAGTGGGGTCGTGCAAGGTAGTGTCCTAGGTCCACTTTTATTCACAGTGTACATTAACAGCATTTGCAAGTGCTTCACCTCAGGTAAACCATTCCTATATGCTGACGACCTCAAAGTCGTCTACTCCTGCTACACTCATGAATTAAGCGATATGGTTACTAAAATACATCTTGAACTAAGTAGCCTTGCAACGTGGTGTGCTGAATCCTGTCTAAATTTTAACATTGACAAATGCGGCTGGATTTGTATCGGCAACAGTAAGCTTGATCTAACTCTTGAAATAAATGGGCGAAAACTAGCTAAGCTCAACTCAGTCGTAGATCTCGGTATTAGATACTCTAGTAACCTAACGTTCGCTGAACAGACTGATTATGCCAGACGTAAAACGCGAAGGCTGATAGGATGCATAACACGCAATTTCTTTTGTTGTGAAACTAGGGTTTTATTATACAAAGTATGTGTCCGACCTATCTTAGAATACTGCCCGTTTATTCTTAGCGGACTAAGACAAAATGACAAGCTTAAATTAGAGGGAGTGCAACGGCAGTTTACCTCAAGAACTCTTGGTTTAGAAAGTGGTCTGGAATACCATGAGCGATGCGAAAGACTAAGATTAGAACCCCTCTGGAAAAGACGCCTTAAGCTAAACCTTATCTTTTACTACAAGCTAACTAATCTTCTCTTGCATTCCTCCGAGCCAATAACTAAACCTACCGCTGTCATCAGTTACAATCTTAGAAATCATCACAACCTAGCTGCCATAGAGCACTGTCAGACTTACGTGCGGTACAACTTCTTCTTAAATAAGTTTTCAGTCATTTGGAATAGACTACCAGCTAATGTGCGCGATGCAAACACACTTCCAGTGTTCATCTCCTCAGTCACCAGACTGCTCAAAGATGACAATGCACTTCTACATCTGACTCTTACACCTTCTTTTTCACCCTACATAGATATTTTAAGTTCTTTAAACGTGTAGTTACAACAAACTACAATTATAAATTTTAATATTATTGGAACTAGATGATTAACATTTCTACACAGGACAGTAATATTAGTTTACACATAATATAAAAGTTAGCATAACGGGACTAGTTAGTTAGTGAACCAAAATAACCACAGTTACTAGACAGAATATATATGCGTGTATTTATTAATCACTCCTTAAGGACTCCCGTTGCTTTCTTTTGCGTTGCTGTTGTTTGTCTTCTTTTTTCTCTCACCATTTCAGCTTCCATTTGACTTTTTGAATGAGAATGAATAATGTGGATATTTGACCATTTACAATGACAAATGATCTGCAAACATTATTGGTCCCGTATCTTTCAGTTGCCTGGTTAATAACGAATTAACTTTCTCCACGACGCAACCTGGATTACATTTGTGGAATATACTCTTATACCAATGGAAAAGTATCAATTTGTAATACAACGACATGATTGTAACTTATAACATAACTGATCGTATCTGTAAAAATAGCTTTCTTATTACCCAATTTGGATATAAATCAAAAATGAGATTCGGATTTGTACACACCTAAGTTATATTGCGGAATTACTTCAAGTTTTATTTTTTCCCAAGTATTTTTAATCCATCCAAAACTTACTTGGGTTTTTTTGTTAATGCGAAGACAATATTCCTATATTTCATGATGTGCTCCATTGAATGACTAGTTATATTGTGGAATTACTTCAAGTTTTATTTTTTCCCAAGTATTTTTAATCCATCCAAAACTTACTTGGGTTTTTTTGTTAATGCGAAGACAATATTCCTATATTTCATGATGTGCTCCATTGAATGACTAGTTATATTGTGGAATTACTTCAAGGTTTATTTTTTCCCAAGTATTTTTAATCCATCCAAAACATACTTGGGTTTTTTTGTTAATGCGAAGACAATATTTCTATATTTTTTGATGTGCTCCATTGAATGACTAGTTATATTGTGGAATTACTTCAAGTTTTATTTTTTCCCAAGTATTTTTAATCCATCCAAAACTTACTTGGGTTTTTTTGTTAATGCGAAGACAATATTCCTATATTTCATGATGTGCTCCATTGAATGACTGGTTATCATATTGTTTCCACAAACCAAAGACAAAAATGTCAGCAACCATGTAATTTAACCATAAACCATATTTATGAAATTTAAATAATACTTATCCATGCCTGTACATTTGGTGTGTCCTACACAGGTAGGAAAAAATATGTATTTTATTAAAACATTATTATTGAGTATGATTGCTAATCGTACATGTAATTTATCATATCTAATTTATCATATTGATGATGCCTCTAAACTGGCGTCCCTCATGTACAAAATGAGAATATACTATTATTATTATATCTTATTGATTAAGGAACGTGCATTAATTAGCAATATCGTGAGTAAGTCACGGGACACTATGAACTGGCTTAAAATGTCACCATAACCTAAATCTATTTGTGCGTCAGCACCGCAAGAATTTATGAATGAAAGGGAGGTCGGACTGGGTGTCTGTACATCGGAGTTGGTGTGCAATGAGGTGGTCCTAGGTGCCATGGGTCGTACCAGTGATTCGGGACACCTGGAAAATTTACCATGTGTTCCTGGATATAAGGGTAGTAGGGGTTGGGCCTAGGTTGACGGTTAAAAAGCATAGCATCAAAAAGTTTACCCATCCAACTGCTATTCGTCATACCGGTACACACCCTCGGGTTGTTTTTATAACTTAAAGGGAATTGTGAAGGAAGGTGCTTTGGCTGCAAGACTTTAGGAGTCTTGGAGCCTGACTTTCTATAAGGTGGAGCATGCGGAACACCTCCAGATCTACTTATGTTTCGAGAGGAGTTTTTCGTAACAAGTGATGGTTTGTTGGCATTCTTACTCTCAGCAGGCTTATTGAATGCAAAGTATTCTTCCCCATCATTAGTCTCAACCCTGCGAAATTTCTTCATCGTGGTGAGGTTACTATGTTTGGGGGGAAGTTTTTTAGAACAACTTGCAGAAGTTCTAGTCATTTTAACATCTTTCGATGAGGCTTTATTTACAGGGGTACTGGTATCTATATCAGTTCCTAGTTCCATTGGCAAGTGTGGTTGTTGTGTAGTTTGCTGAATGCTAGTTTCAGCACTAGGTGTCTGTTGCTGTGCACGATCCTTATTTGGTAAATCAAAGCTAGAGGAGGTGACCAGGTTATTACTACGCATTATTCTGCGCTGACACGGTGTTTTATCTTGAGCTAAGGTTGTGAACTTATAACTTCTATTCAGTCTTAAGTGATCCTGACATTTAGTAAACTTACTAGCATCAAGGGAATTACTGAATTTAAAAATGATTGGGCAATTAGCCTGGTTAGACTTTTTACGAAGTCGTTTGCATTCACATAGAACACTAGCCATGCTGCAACAAATCAGGATTTTGTGTCTTACAGTTTTCAGGGGCGGAGAATCTGGGACGTTGTAAACTATAGCTTGGTGAGAAGAGGTTATACGCTTCATCACGTTCGTAGCCAAGCAGTCAATCAGATTTTCAGCTTTATTTAGGCTGTCTGGAGATATTTTAGGATGTTGTTTTAACAGACAGGCTATTGGGTCTAAATCCGAAAGCTTGTTTTGAGTTACATCCAGTAAAGACCTAACCTGGCCAATATCAGAACGGCTTTCCGTGGTATTTGAGATTGGCAGTGACATACTATCAAACCGATCTATTTTTTCCTGAATTTCACTTACTTGCCTCTGCATATCTTTCAAAAGGAGGCTTAGTTTACAGAACTCAGAGTTCTTTAACAGAACATCTTTCACCTGTATCACAGGAGTGAGATCTTCACTCAAACCATTTTGGGAGCTAGTAGTTGATACTGTGTTACACGGTGGTAATGCAGTTATAACCGAATTTGAGCCACTATCTGAAACAATAGTGTTTCTACGAACACGTTTTTAGAGATTTGGACCATAATTTCAAGAATTATATGACAATAAGCAGTAAACAAATTTCAGAGTAAACACGTGCAAAAATGTCACCAATTTCGAACGTACCGCCAGAGAGTAGCCAGAAAAGATAGTAGTAAAAGATGGTACACTGCTCTCTGACTTTCTTCCCACTAAATACAGGAAACAAACAAGATACAGGGAGCATGATATTGTCAAAGTTACGAACACATAGACGGGGAATTAGTCCAAGAACTCATTCGGAACTGTCAGTGGGATGACTATTTTACCAGTGAATACCTGGAGGCTGAAGTGTCCCCATTTTAAACGAATGTTACCCCTTGTCATGATATTGTTGTCAACGTCCAGGTCTAAGTAGGCTAGACTTCACGCTGTCCTTGGAAGACTTCTAGAAACAATTTGTATTAACCAATGCGAAAAACCAGAACACAGATTGGCGACTTGAGAATCCTTCATTCTTACTCCAATATGTAACCAACAATAAGGTTATTATGCACAAGGTTTCTGATAGTTTTCTGCCGTCTACCGAAGAACGCTTGCGCTACGGGTGTTCACCTTCTGCGTGAATCATCTTTCCTTAATATTTTGGAAATTAGCCGCTTTCATCACATTATCCAGTTATCCATAGTCAACAAGGATTGTATTGTATCAACTGGAACAACATATAGCATTCACTCGTGAAATCTACGTCAAGAATCCTCGGATACCATATCTAACTACGTGGAACTCAGGACTTTATCCACAGCAAACTCTGTAAAGGAAAGTCTGACTTTTTATTTTTGCAATATAAATCTGTTTATCGTTGTTGTTTTGATACTTCGATAATACAGCTATCTTATTTTCATATCCTCAAGACTTTTTTTCCGGAAATTGTGAAGTTTCTTATTTCTGTAATGGTTAAGTCTATCAAACGTGTAAGTACCGTTAAGAGACTGAGATCTAATACTAGTCAGCCATCTGAAGGCCTCAGCTCCGTTGACAATTCTACACTGTTTACACCAGCCATACCCAGAGTTATGGTATCTGATATCATGGAGGAATTAGCAGAGAATGCGGCTTGTAGCAAAAATGATTTACTGACACTTCAGAAGTCAATAGCAGAACTACAGAGCAAGTTTGACAGCATTATGCCTCTCACGCAACTGTGTGACCCACCACAAAACATCTGTTTTGAATCACTAATCAAATCCGAGCGCATAATTGACTATTTGGCTGAAGAAGCTGTTAAGAGGATTATGTCTTCACATAACGTCTTGGCCTATAACATTCCAGACAGAGAGCCGATTGCCAAACTTAAGAATTCGTGTCTAAAGGCTTGTAATATGTCGTTGACAGAATGTCAGGTCTTGCGTCTTCGTAAGAAATCTGCAAACCACCCGTGTCCTGTGCTTTTCAAGTTTAGGTCTACCGAAGAAGCCAGGAATTTTCTGAAATCGGGTAAGAAAATAGGCTCTTCAACACCATACACTAACATTAGGGTTGCACCTGATTTAACACCATGCCAAAGGCGATGCCGCTCAGGAACAGTGAACCCTGATAACTCTAATAGGATAACTGTAGATGATGTTCCGTGCGTTATTCCGTCTATTGAAATATCTGATCACGGCATGCAACAGACATTTTCGCAGGTAGTGGCTAATGTTAGCCAAGCATTATATAACGATATTGATGCAGACACTGAAATGGTGGACATAGATGAGTCAACGGGAAATAATGTTGAAATACATCGTTTTCACACTGACGCAAAAGTCAAGACACCGAAACCATCAAAACCCATCCCACTGGTGGTCCAACCATTGCCTTATAAGTCAGTTACTCCTCTGTCTGACAATCCACACTCTGTAAAGCACCAGTCGAATGTAGCCACCCAAGTTGGCAAGTTTTCTAGGCGTTATGACAAACGTCCCATTTCCATTAAGAAAACTAAAGCTCATGAGGTGTTCAAGCCACAGAAACCCTACATAGCATGTGCTGACTGCCCTGTTAGCCATCATCAGCCAGATAATCATAAGATAGGGGAAAAAGAAGTAAATAAATTAAATACTAAACCCGGAGCAAGAAAGCTCTTTGATAAGAAAGAGACGAAAGCACCTGTAGGCCTTCTTTGTAAGAGAAAGTCAAATATGGTAGACGAAGCTCCTAGGGGTAGGCCTAATTGGTGCCAAGTGGAAAGCCAATTTTATCGAATCCCTAATTCTAGACAAACAGCACAGCAAAGTAGTAGGTATTGTTCTGCACATCCACTACGTAAACCCCTTGTCAACCAGCCCACTTCTAATATTCTGTCTACTGAAAGTTATAGAAAATACCCCAAACATCGGCCACAGACCACATTTAGCAAGCCAACAGAACCCATTCATATATCTTATGTGTCTAGTGGGGAGCATGTGCCGATTTCTGCACAAAACTTGCCATGGTCTGATGAATACCAGAAACAGATACCAACACTTCATTCTTATACTGGCAACAAATTACCGAATACACATATCGGTTATACCTTAGGGCAGGATTTTCACCAGCGTCAGTTAACAGAAACACCTGGAATCATGCATATAGCACGCATGATATCGGATCAATTCCTTGCTGGCATAGCGAACAGTCTACAGCTAGGGCAAGGCATATTTCCCGGGAGATAGCTGACACAGTGTCGACACCAAACGCGGATACTAATATCTCTAAAATATTAATATCTGATTATCACACAGGTGTCTCTCACTGCATACCATATCCAAACGTAAGCCCATCCCTGACTACCACCTCAAAAATCTACCTGAAGTCTTCCTACGATCCAAAGATATTGGTAAATGAGTCTGATAACATGTATATAGAGGATACTCACGGATTATTTTACCAAGATGTTGTCCGCTCACTGAAACCACATAGCCAGTGTTTATCTATTATCCTAGTAAATACGAGATCAGTTCTAAGCAAACATTTAGCACTAAGTACAATAGCTTCTATATGCAGACCGTCATTGATTATGATCACCGAAGCCTGGTGCACAAGTGAAATCTCCAATGACAGCCTAAGGATTGATAAATACAACCTTTTTCGCGGGGACAGACGGACAGGTCGTGGGGGTGGAACACTAATTTACTGTGAACAATCCATGTGTGCAACCCAGTTTAGTAACCCAATTCTGTCACAACTCAATGACTCGATCTGGGTCGAAATAAAAGTTGTCAGAAGTAAACCTATACTTGTGGGTTGTGTGTACCGGCCCCCTTCATCCAGCAGGGAATATGATAATATGCTTAGCAATATCTTTAATGTTACAGCCAATCTTCCTTTCAGTTATAAAATTATCGGAGGCGATTTCAACTTGCCAGAAGTATCATGGTCTTCACTCCGAGGACCCCAAAGGTACGATAATCTCATAAATTCCATCGTCACAGGAGGGTGGACACAACACATAAATTCACCCACTAGATCCGCAAATATCCTAGACCTTATTTTCACGAACAACATAACGCCATCTACCGTACATGTTGGACATGAATTTCCAGGTAGTGACCATAGAATAGTAGTTTGTTCTTTTGACATCTTTCCTGAAACAAAACGCAGAGATGAAGCTGGCCAGATACCTATGAGATTGTACACACATGCTGACTGGGACTTGTATCAGCACCTAATTAGATGTTCTAATTGGGACTCGTACTTTTCGAACCAGTCCTTAGATGCAATTCTTAACAACTTCTATCAGAATATTAACTCAATTCACGACGTCATTGCACCCGAGAAGATTCTTAACTTCAGATTCCCCCAAAGTGATTATATTCCGACATCGTTTAGAAGAAGTCTACGTAAGCACTCAATAAAATACTACAGATATCATGACTTATCGTCATTAATTGCCATAACGTCCCTTCTCAGTAGAATTGAAGAGTTGAGAAATATAGGCCTCAGAAACAAAGAAATGCAGGCCATTCATGCACCGCATAACTCAGGAGAAATAGCCAAACTTTTTAAAAGTAGGTTGATGAACTCCAAAACACCCTATCCGAAAATAATATACTTAGACGGCATTGCTTACGAAAATAATGAGGCGATATGTGAACTGTTTAGCAAGCACTTCGCCAGATTATACACCTTAGAGAACGATGAAGTCGTGGATTTCCCACGTAAAACAGACGAATGTTTAAGTGACATAATTTTCACCACACATGAGATCGATAAAGCTGTCGCAAATCTTAAGCTTAGTAACACTACTGGCCCAGACGGTATATCTTCCGTTCTGCTGAAAAAAGGTGGTAATGACATGAGTTTACTCTTACTCAAGTTATACTCAATTTCATTAAGCGATGGGACATACCCTAACTGCTGGAAGAAGTCTTATATTGTACCTATCCATAAATACGGGCCTATAGCTGATATCAACAACTACCGCCCCATCAACATCACGTCTGTAGTTTCACGTGTAATGGAAAAGATAGTTAAGACTCAAATCATTCAGTACTTGCTGTCAAATGACCTACTATCCCCATCCCAATACGGTTTCTTAAGTAGAAGGTCGTGCATTACTTGCCACTTAGATTATTTTGACTACATCACACAAAGCATTGATAATGGGCGTTCGGTAACAACATTGTTTCTTGACGTTAGCAAGGCCTTCGATAAAGTCCCACATATCAGACTCCTAACAAAACTCCAATCCTACGGAATAACCGGAAATCTTCACAAATGGATAAGTTCTTTTCTCACAGAAAGAGAGCAATTAGTCAAAATCAACCACCAGTTGTCTTCCTCAAAGCCGATAACCAGTGGTGTAATACAAGGTAGTGTTCTTGGCCCTATTCTATTCCTCTTATTTATAAATGACATAGTCTCTGTAATCAAGTATGGCAAGCCATACCTTTTTGCAGATGATCTCAAGATAGTATATGATTATGGGTACGGTGATATGAGCGTCGAAAGCAAGATCCAACAAGACTTAAATGATCTAGGCGATTGGAGCGAAAAGTGGCAACTGACTTTCAACCCAGACAAGTGCGGTATAACCCACCTTGGACGCTGGAAACCGATAATGTGCCTATACATGTACGGGAAGCTCCTGTCAAAACTGAACACAGTCACAGACCTCGGGATAACATACTCAGATTTATCCTTTTCCGATCACGCAAATAAGGTTGTATCTGACTGTAAACGACTTACTGGCTTTGTACTGCGTAACTTCTACACCCAAGAAGCAAGATTAGCTATATATAGGACATGTATCCGTCCCAAACTTGAATATTGTGCTCTCCTATTTAGTAACCTCAGGACTGTAGACAGAAAAAAAATCGAAAGTGTCCAGAGATTCCTCACGAAACGCATAATAGGGTTCGACCAACAAGTGGAATATGTTGACAGGTGTGTACGTCTGAAATTAGAGCCTCTGTGGTTAAGGAGAGTGAAGTGCAACCTATTTCTACTCTTCAAAGTCATTAGGAAACACTGCTACAGTAACTCATCCATAACTTGGGAAAATATTAAATCATATCAGCTGCGAAACCACGACTACCTTGTCAAGGTGGCTACCCACAGAAAATCCATTAGGGCAAACTTTTTCACCATAAAATATTGCACTCTTTGGAACCAACTACCACCTGAAATAAGATGTTGTGAAAACCCTGATGGGTTCAAACGGAGCCTAGAAAGACACTTTAACATGTCCACCCTAGCTCGTCTAAAAGACCACAACTGTTGGTAGAACGGAAATTGAAGGCCAGTCCAGTCTTCAGTATAGTCACATACGTATATCTCGACTCTAATACTCACGCAGCGAACGTTAACTAATTTACTGATTTCTATTCTCTATAATTTTCACTAAGTTGTGTTGGTGAAAGTAACACTGGAAATAATTGTAATAGCATCCACACCTTTTAACGTTTTACATATGTATATACTAATATAACAATACTTATTAATCATGCATGTTCAACTCTTAAATTAGATGGATATTAAAATACTTAAAATATTTATGCATCAAATGTTCTCTTGCTTTACCACGCTTGTTTCCCTTATAACACTCAATTATTGAACCTAGTGTAATATTTGATATACGAACTATATTATTGATTATACTCTTATCATATATGGTTTGATTTACTCTACGGCTCCCTGTAGACTAACCACCATTCTTCAGTATACACACACTGCAGTATTGTTAAAAAACGCCAAAATTTCGTTGGTTCTGTGTTAATATCTTTTTATAATATGTCTAGACACGTTACTTTGCAATGTCAGATGTTTACTATATATAAGACTGTCATGAAAATTTAGTACACTAAGTCCTGCCAACCGACCTTACCTTCAGTCCATACTACCTAAATTGAACCTTAACTATAGTATTCTGCTAAATCTTGCTCCACTATTCACAATACCTATTCGTTTTACTCTTTAAGGTTTTAACTTCTTATAAAGTAATCTGTTCATCAGGATGCATGCACACATATATAATATGTTCGTAAAGATGTACGTGGAGACCTATTGGAAGCACTCATTAAGAAAGCTAGGGAGATGGAATATGGGGTACGAACATGTCTGGTACCAAGCAATATATTTGCGGTAGCCATAATAATCATAGTCTCAGAGCCTAACATCAAAAAAGGAGGGAGGGTGGCGTTAGCTGATCAGTAGATATGGTGGTGGTCACTAAGGTGAATCGCCCCATTCTGCAGGAACAGCAATATACAAATTAAAGGCTCGAGATATTTCTGATTTTTATGAGGGCTTAGATCTTTATCTTGAAAAAGATAATAGTGAACGCCTTGACAGATAATGCTTCTACCTTTAAATATATACCATTCGCTCAGCCTATTGTTGAGATGCGACCACGTGGGATCTGCACAGATTTATGGGGCATCTTATGAATTAACTTGCTATCCATTGTCAGATCTTTAAATACCACTTCACAATATCTTGTCTCACTTATTTTCTAATAACGTCTTTACTTGATTCTCATTATATTCCATTAAACCTAACATTTTATAGCTCTTTATGAATTTGATTCGACTTATTCTATTCCTATTCTCTGGAGGGTACGGTTGTGCACCAAATAGAAAAAAAGACATGAAATAAAGACAACTGGCTTGAAAATAATTGTATTAAAGCCAAAAGTGAACGCATGATAGTATAAAATATATTGGTTTCATTATACATTGCAAATGAACGTTGTCGGCCTAAGGATTAATTACTTCCCCATTCTGTTTTCTATATAAATGTGTTTATTAATGATATATTTCACTCACTTAATCTATTACACTTTAATGTTACACCACAGCACTTTAATTTTTCTAAAAAAGCTTCCAATTCCTTGTAAACGTTGTACTTACCTCAATATTGGTTGATTATCGTATGCCTACAACCACGGGATGAAAACGAAACGAAGTCGATTTTCCCGCTCAACCTGGAGGACAATTGTACAATTCAATAACTATACAGCCTAGTTCAGACAATGTGTATTTATATATATATCAAATATTTAACTGTTGAAACATTATTAACTTGTAGACAATTTAAGATTTGACATTATATCATCCTTGATCGTGCCTGTAAAAATGGCATGCATTTTCATGTAAATTTATGTTTATATGAAAATAAATTATTATTATTATTATTATTAAGAGCGAATGAAGAGACGATGATCGCTGAATTGATGACTCCTGCGAAAAATGGAGTTGGGTTTGAGCAAGCAACCATGAAATCATCATTCAATCTTCAACTACATTGACACTCCCCGCCAAAACATAGGTCCATCCCTTTATTCCATCACGACCAATACACGTTGACTTGGATCCCATTGTGAGAACCTGGGTCACACGGACAGAGCTGAAATGGAAAACAAACAGAAAAGCCAACACACCACAGGCATACCCACAGCACAATCTCACACATCGATGACGACCTGCGCCTCCAGACAGAGACTTCCTCTTGACATCTGACAACACAATCTCCACTTGCTAGAATGACTCTTGCAGAATGCAACGTGACCATAGCACCAACTCATGATACTCTTCGCACATCCTCTTATCTACTCACTACCAATTACCACTGCAATCACTTGTCACTCATTCTGCGTCAGTTCTAGTAACGGTGACGTATGGAAGCCACAGTCGTCTACACTCTTTCTCACCGGCGTGTGAGACAACAATTAATCGTTATCTCCGTGTGCATGTCGTTCTCAGCGGTAGCCTCCCCGGCGTATGCGAGCCATCTGCTGTCCTTAACATCAATCAATTCATTGACGGATGTAGAAGGCTCGAAACAACTTCAGAAGTAACCACGACGAAAATTTTAGCAAAATTATGCAATACTTCAAAGTACGAAAACAACAAGTAAACACAGTGAATCCAAAAACACCAATTGGTATGACAAACCACACATATATACAAACATTGCACATAACCTCGCGAATCATGTCTTGATGGAATTCCTTTGAAGAATTGCATGACTTACACCAGTACTCCTGCAACCCTTCTCAGGTTGACAATTGTAAGTTGTGGAATGTCCGGACACAAAACAGATTAACCAACAATTAAATCAATTGAAACCCACTCAATTACTTAACACAAACATATGTACAGTCAACACATCAAATGTTGATGCCAATTCAGTATATGCAATATGGACATATGTACAAAATAACACACCAAGTACGATGGAATGAGCTTCGACTTACTACGGACGCCTGCAACCCTTCTCCGGTTGGCGCCCTAGGTTGGAAAATCGTCGCAGAGTTGATTTGCTGATTTTCTTCTATCATCTATATGCTCAACTCTGAACGGTGACATGCCCATATCATTGTATCGTAGAACATATGTGACTAACAAACATACGACGTATCTGACCAACCAAGCGAAGGCACAGAGTAATTTACACCAAAGATAATAACATTCAAATAGCAACTTGAAACTTGAAAGGCCTTTATTCGTGCAAACCAGTTTAAAAATTACCCTCTGGTATACAGTTGGCTTATCCTCATCAAACTGACTAATATCTTTCGTCTTTTCAAATGCACGGATACTGGCGTAGTTATAGCATAAGACGTTTGAGTTCATGGACGTCCCTTTCATTGTGGATGACAACACCAACGACAACTGATTAATGCCAGTTGATGAACTTGGCGGTGCATCAGAAGCTGTTGTTGTTCGGCCTTTAGAAGGTTGCCTAACTGCAAGATTACCACCACTGCTGTCTTTTGTTATTGGCTGCAGTTTAGCATAAACATCTGATGATAGGTGGGCTACACGCGGATCATTTACACTGACAGTCTCATGAGTATCCATACCTTCCACCACCGCATCCGCTCTTAATTCTACTTCACGTTCAAGTTGTACAGAACCTTTGTTCAACTCAGCAGTATTAGGCATTCCCCTGATCTCATCATGATCAACAAAAGACAAAAGTGCACTATCATAATCATTGTCACAAATATTCACTTTACCGTCATCTACCTGGTCGACTACATGATTTTCATATATGTGATTTTCAAATATGATTTTCAAATTCTTTAATAAAAGTAGCAGTTGATTTGCGTTCCTCCTCACAAATCCTTAAAGGTTTTGTACCTTTACTCTGACTAGTAATACCTTGTAAACTTGTGGAGTCAGAACTGGACTCTGAAGCTGTAACTCTCTTCTCCTGCACAAACTGCGGTGTCGTCTGTGACACTCTATTCAACAATGGCTTACCAGTTGCTACTACAGGTTTCTTCACTGCACCATTATCGTCACACAATTTGTAGTCAGACCTTGATGAGGCTGATTTCACATTTAGCTTACTACTAAACTTGCTCACTGATTCACAGTTCACCTTTGTATGAACTTCTTGCAAACACAGCCGTGTTTGTCTCGCAACTTGTAACCTGTCTGTTGAGGATGTAACACGAAAGCTGTTACGCTCACTAAGTTTATATGGATTACTAAACACATAAAGCTTTCTCGATATCCGCTTCTCTGAGACCCGTTCAGCATAAATGATTGCGTTTTGTTCTCAGACTGCTCTATTGTACGGGTAGGATGCAATATACTTGCAAACTTACTCATACACTGATTGATACTATCTTTTACCAGTTTCAGGATATCATCGAACTTGACTCAATACCTCCATCCTCTATACGAGAGCACATCTTCAACCACTTCCTTTGCAGTCGAGCAGGTAGGCGTCTCGCTATCACCTCTAGGACAGAACTTGAGTTCAGATCTCTCATGCAATTCATCGAAATCAACGCATTCTTGTAAGTGAACAGACTATCCGAAATCTCAGAGAGTGCCTTGGAGCCATCTCCTAATTGACTACCACTACCTTTAACAGCCACGAATACGTTCCTTACAATCATCTAAGGTCTTCCAAATCTTTGACGCAGGATATGCATCGCCTCGGTATATCCTTCGTTTGAGGGCATAACCTTGGAGCACTGTATAGCTCTTGAAGCAACTCCAGTGCAGTACCTCATCAAATACATTAACTTAATTCCATCATTGTATAAAAAACAACTCAACATGATCTCAAACTCTTTGATAAACTGTGGTAGTCGGTTGGGTTTCCATCAAGGTACTGAGACTCGAATTTAGTCAGCTTTAAACCCTTACTATCCCTAAGCGGCGAAACATGAACAACAGACTGATCATGCTGAGCATCATACATACCATTACATGTAACATGTAACGTAACATGTAACTCAACATTACTTACTTTCCTGCCTGCTTCTAAGACGCTTTGTCCGTTCTTTGACCCAGGCAAAACTGAACTTGATCAAAAATTTCAGAAAAGTTCCAGATAATATCTGTCCAAAGAAGACTTGCAGGCACCGGGAAGGACGAACAAAAACTATCAGAAACTATCAGAAACTGTTAGCCAACTCTCATAAACTGTCAATGTCCAGGTCTTACTTCGCTGGACCTCACGCTGTCCTTGGAAGACTTCTAGAAACAATTTGTATTAACCAACGCGAAAAACCAGAACACAGATTGGCGACTTGAGAATCCTTCATTCTTACTCCAATATGTAACCAACAATAAGGTTATTATGCACAAGGTCTAAGAATAAATGTTATAACAATAAATCTCGATAACACTTCTGATAGTTTTCGATCTTCCACTGAACAGGGAACGATGAGACGATGATCGATGAATTGATGACTCCCGTGAAAACATGGAGTTGGGTTTGAGCAAACAAACATGAATTGATCGTTCAGTCGTCAACTATATTAACATCCCCCTTGAAGATCGGTAAAAGAATGGCTCTTTTCCTCTCTCTTGGCAGTTTCCTCGAATTCATCAAGTAAGCCCACATTTTTTAGTGTCTCACTCTTATGCTGGAATCCTTGTCGATAGCTAACACTTGAGCTAGTAGCAGTATTCTTTCAGCCTCTTCTGCTGAGCCAGTGTCATCCTTAATGGAGGCAGCTTACCTTCAGGTGTCTGAACCCACCTGTACAGCCTGCACACTTTTGCTGAATTTATATTCAGACCTAATTTACTGCACAAATTGGATCTTTGTTCCTGATCAAACAGAGCCTTTTGTCCAAGTAAACTGCTGCTGCACACGGGTAGATTAAACAGGGTAAGGGAATTCGATCGACTGATCTCAGAATTAAGTTTGGTCTCCGGCGGCTTATCCTCCTTAGTAGGGCTGGTCACTTTAGATTTCATCAGGTTCTGACTTTTCTTTGCTATGTTGCTAGGGGATGCAAGCGGTGCTTTGGCGATTCCAGGCTGTTCCAGGCGTAGCCTTGAGGGCCTTCAGTTTGTGAAGATTGATATTTCCAGTCTGTTGGGCTGGAGTATCATTCTTACGGTTCTTACCAAGTTTTGGTGGTGTGATGTTATCAGGTGGAGTGCTACATGAGACTATGTCGAGACAGAAAGGTTGCCTGTATTTTTCGCTATCCCGAGTTGTGTTGTGTGAGACTGTGACACAGTGACAAAGTGGGCAAATGTACCAGAACCAAGAACATGGGTTATTTCGCGTAAATTCATAATATGGTCACACAGGCAGGGTATCTATCGTTTATGAAAGTTGCATTCAGAGGTTGAATCTGTTCTGGAAAAGACAGCGCTACGAGCTTTGCATTTGTCTCCCTTTCTAGAAGATGATTTTTGGGTCATATGACGTTTTGAGCCTTTCTTTTTTGTTTTGCTGTGAGTTACACACTGGCTTCCAACGGATATAGGTGTAGTATCACGTCCAATTGGTTTCGCCTGTGCCATTTCAAGGCTAGACTGTGGCAATTTAGGGATAGTTTCAGAACAGGGGAGATAAACACGGCTCTTTAGAATTGGTATGTGAGATGGGATTAATGTCCCTGGGTTATTGCCTCCCCTGGCTGAAGCCCCTGTGACTGCACAGTATGATGTTTTGGTACTTTTTAAAGGCTACTTTCAACTGCCATATTAACAATTACTATAACTTATGCATGAATAAGAGATATCAACATTATCTGCCCAATAGAAGGAGAAAAAAAGATTGATTAGGTACAAGATGAGGAAGATGAGAGGTTTTCAAATTTACCTAGAACTTTCTGGATGATCGGCTCCACAGCAATCACATGGTAGACCAACAAGTTTTGTTTGTCTGGACGAGTGAGGAAGATGCTGCTACTGAAGTGGCACCTGAAGCTTCGGAAGTAGTTCAAGACAGCTGGAATTACCACACAGAAACTTAATATGTAAGTAATGGCTGAATTTAATTCAGAGACCAGTTTACCCAAGCGGATATTTCACAAAATAGGTATTTTCCGGTTGGAGAGGAAAAAGCACGTCGAATTCAAGGGAAATTTGAATAATAGGTATGTAAGTCGAAAGACAAAAACCTTCTGTATTGGATTTAGTAAATGATCCAGAACCGTTCTATAACATGACAAAGAAATTGGATATTGGATTATTGGGTATTATGAAAGCGGTGTGTTTGATAATCAGCGGAGCATAGGCCAGTGATGGAGTTTTGTAAAAATGGCAGTTAGATCAGAACTTAGTGAGCAGAAGCTGGGATACATAAGAGAGTTCGTCAACAACAGAGACCCAAAAGAAGAATATAAGCTTATTCAAAGCATTGGAACTGGGACTTATGGAGAAGTTTACAAGGTATCACATTCAAATGAAGTCACTTTATTCCTAGGCAATTCGACTACGAACAAAGGAATTCGCTGCAGTGAAGATAATTAAAGTTGATGCAAAGGATGATGTACGTGCCATACTTCAGGAAATACAGACCTTGCGAGAGTGTCGACATTGTAACATTGTACAGTTCTTTGGGAGTTATTTTAGGTAAATTGTGTTAAGTATTCTTATGGTATAGAAATAATAAACTTTGGATATGTATGGAGTTTTGTGGTGGTTTCTCGATGCAGGATATTTACACACGTGAGATTTTCAGCATATATTATCAAACATTTATGTAGATATTCAGCGGCCAATCGAAGAAAATTGTATTGCTTTTGTATCCCGTGAAACATTACGTGGAATAGAATATATGCACAAAGCTGGAAAAATACACCGTGATATTAAGGTTAGTGGTGTTAACTGATATTTGCTCTGTAGATTTGTTTCTCACAATGTTGTTAATTTTAATCCGTCATTAGTTGTGTCGAGTTGTAAGAGTGCATTAAATTATTGCCAATGAAGACTGCAGTGTAGCGTAGGCAATTGGCAGGATTTTGTAAGTGATTTACTGCAAAAATGTCAAGAAGTAGAGCGACGGATTGAGTTGTGAAGAGAGTAGAATAATCGTTGCGCAACAATGTAAAAAGCACGAAAAGAAACCCATAACAAACAATATATATAAGTGGGGTTTCTGTATTTTTCTATAACTGCACGTCATTTGTAACTAAAGGTTGCTGCTACCAGATACTACCGTGTCCTGCTGTTACAGTCTCAGTGTTGCCTTTCTTGGTCTGCAATTAATTTTAATCATTAATTTAGTGTTCTACATTCTTATTAATGTCCAAACCACGTTCACGTTTATAAGTTTGAAAAAAATTGGGCACCGGATACATGGTATTCATTGTTATGGAAGATTTTGCATTTCCCAATTAATGGAAAACAAAACGATATTGTTTTTACTGACGTCTCTCTATTTAATGATGAGAGCTTTGTCAAAGTAGTAATATTAGACCAGAATTTACAAAATCTCAACCTGTATATAAAAACCTAATCATCATTCACCAGCAAGGGGTAATTTTTGCGTTGTCGAGTTGATCGACTAGTAAAGATAAAGCCAAGTGTAGATTGTTGGATTCGATAAGTGTATAAGATTATAAAAGCAGTATTTGTTTACATAATGAAATTGCTTATCACATTCCTGTTGATTTTGTCATTTCATGAGGGAGGCAGGTGTTGTAACCAGGTCAAATTCTGTTTTAGTCCATTATTCATATTCAGACAATTTGGATTCCACTTTATATGAAGTGCTTCTGATATTAGACGTTCTTTGTGATTTCTGAAGTTTTTCTGGATGATGATTTCAATATTTTCAGAATCAATTTTGTGTCCTGGTTCTATATTGTGTAGACCTATAGCTGATGATTTTTCAAGTTTTTCTAGTTCAACTGGATTTCTCGGCGGTCGAACAGATGCTCTACGGTGTTCATTTCTTCTGATTACCTTGATTTCTCGTATTGTCTGTCTGTAATAGATCACACCGTATCCCAAGCATTTTATTTCGTTGACACAATTTGATTGAATATCCTTAAGGATTTATTCTTTTATATGGACAAGGTTGCTTTGTAGTGTGTCTGATATTTTGAAGAAAACTGATATCGAGCTTATCGAGTACTCCTCTGATATTGTCTGACGTTTCTGATCCATATGGAATGACAACTGTTGAGGCCTGTTTCTTCGAGATACGTTTTTGACCATATTTAATATCGGTGTTGATTTTGTTGATGAAATTCTTCAGGTAGTTATTTTTCCTGAGAGTAATGTTTGATATTTCTCCTTTTTCATTCTCATCCGTTAACACCAAAAACTGCTCATCTAGGAAGACTTGTAACAACTGATACCTTTGTGCTGATGAAGTGTGATGATCCGAAGTCTAAATATTTGTTGGAGTGGGTTTTCTTCCTGAATACAGACATATTAAAATATCCGTTTTCCCACCCCTTAAACTAGCCAAGCGGTCTAGAAATAATAGTTCACCGAAGTCTGATTCTGCTTGCGAAGTAAACTGGATTCTGGGAGATAGATTGTTCCACATTCTTGTAAAGTTCCCCAGTGCTTAAGTCAGAGTAGATTTAGATACACATGTCTTCCTACAAGATAAAGGGTTTTTTCATATAAAGTATAATTATATTTCAATAGTTTATACACAATGATTGTATTAGTTTATTGGCCAGTCTTTTAATGGAAAGACCGTCAGTTGAATTAATATCGGGTTTTTTGATGTTCGTAATGTGGCGAATGTGATTTAAGAATCTACTGATAGATTTGCAGGAACACTTTTTCATAATTCAACGATGTGTATCATACACTTTTCAGTTTTATCTCTCTGAATGGTTATTACAATGCTCTTGTGGTGGTTTTCTGTACAACTGCTGTGTTGCTGAAGCAAAGTTATACACATAAAACACACATTAAGTCACACAGTCTTCTCTTTCGTGGTTTTTTCTCATTCTTTTTTGCGTTCCCATTAGGAAATAGAACTTCAAGCAAGAACTTTGAAGTTTCAGTAACGATAGGGTTTTTATTAAAAGGAGAGGTCGCTAGCTTCATTCTCAATCTTCCCTATTCACCAAGCTTGTTTATTACGGGCTAAGTGAGGTAAAGGAATTTGTCGGTCGGGAATCTAAACCCAGACTATGTGCGTTGTTGGCGAGCATTCTACCATTGAACCACCGCCGTTTTATCGTAGTTACTACTCATGAACTAATTTTCTGTTAACCACTTCATACCAAAGATTGTATAATTTTTCTTCATCTCTAGAAAGTACATTTCAACATTTATATTTTGTTTGTATACAACTTTGTCATTTATTTTTCCTTGAATTTTTCTTTTTTCAAATAGGGTGCAAATATATTACTAACGAATGATGGTGACGTCAAAATCGGTGAGTCCCGATATCCATCCTACTTAGCTAACTTGTAAAAGCTTACTCAAGTACTATTGGTTTCTGATTAATTTTTACTTATATATATATATATATATATGTCGGCCAGCACTCTACCGCTGAACCGTCGACTCACTTTCATCGTTTTATTTTATCTGATCTATCATTCATTCATTCATGTTTTACTTTTTTTGTTTCAATATATTTACAGCTGATTTCGGTGTTGCAGCACAAATAACTCAAACAATTCAACGTCGGAATTCATTTATTGGTACACCATACTGGTAAGTGTGCATAACAGTTATTTATTTGCTTTTGTCTTTGTAAGCCTAAGAAAGAAATGAAGAGCGGTTAGAATTTGCCTGGTACATGCTTCTTTGTAGGTACTTTGTAATGAATTTCCATTATGAGTTATAAATGCTAGTTTATTTAATCGATTTCTTAGACTGTATATTCCCTGTTTTGAATTTAGGTATTTCCTTTTTATTGAAGCAACTTTAAGACTGTTAGAGTCTCTGATATATATGACAGTGTCTTTCATTTTTGAAGGTTTAGTCCATGGTACAGATTTGAAATTATTCGATTGTCGCCTTTCGCTGGTTATAGGTCCACTTACTCACTTCAAGGTAGGTACATATTGTATAGTTGACAGAATAAACTCTCTAAGATGAGATTATGATTCGACGAAATGGAATAGAAGTCCTATCACAATTAATTGATGATTCTCAATGATATCAGAGTGTTCAAGTGTTGGCTTGTAGGGATTTGATTGGTTACATGATTTCATCATCAGCTGACATTCGTTAGAGAACCAAGTTTGGGACACTTCAGCAGTACCCACCCACCAACGGGAGTTTGAACCCATGACCTTCTGGTTACAAGGCGAGATCATATAGCATTAAGCCACTGGGACCCGATCCAATGGCTAGTCAATGAATTCCAACTTCTGCCAATTCACGACATAGCGCGACCACTAGCCAATGTCTTCAAAGTGTGGCTAAAAGTAGCATTCATATAGAATTGAGGTTTGATCAGTTCAATCATGTAGCTGACCAAGAAATCGGGTAGTTTGAACTGATTCGGCCCTCTGTGCTGAGTCAAATCTGCTACATCGCTAATAACCTCGATCCCGAAACGGACATCCGGTGTTTACATTACTTTGATCTGGTTAGCAAGCGTATAACTACTCGTTTCAGTCAATCAGTAGTATGTAGTTGAAGACATTTGTGCTGATATGGTGTTTATTTACATGAACTAATGTACAGCTCTACCATCTGTTGTATTGTACGTGACTGATTTTATTGATAGACTAATGCTGTATTCATTTACCGTACTTGTGATGGTGCGATTGAATAATTTTTGAACAGATTTCACGACGAATAGACAAAATACGATTAAACAGATGTGTGGCATATATGATTGTATTCTCAATTGGTGAGTAGTTGTTAAGGCATAACGTGATGGCTTCAAAACGTGGAAGTCCTGCACCCCTTCAGAGTCGTTTATGAAAATGATTCTTAAGGGTCATGATATATCTCATTATGGGTAAATTTTGTTTTGATAAAGTCTCACAGTGTTATACAGTAATGTTTACTGATGACGTTTCGAGCACAATTTATTGCTCATAATCATATCAAAGTTGATATGGAATTACACTCTACCACAGTGCACAAGTTTTATTCGTATATCATGATATATCTATTTAGTTGCCTTCTCTAGCTGATACCATTTTGCCACGTGTACCTTGTGATCTCGTATCATGGCGTTCTTTACATTACTTTAAAACCCCGTAGGTAGTACGTTTTGAGATCTTGTTTAAGTGAACTATTACTGAACTGAAATCAGAAGAGATCTTAATAGTTGTCTAGTTCGAGGTAGATATTTTTCTTATTGAAACGCAAACTTGGTGCATTATAGGCATCAACAGATGCGTCACACCAAATCTCATAGTTTGTGCGAGGGTTGAGATACTACTCGGACGCCCGGATCAAAGGAGATGGTTGTCTTAAAGAGCCCTCCTGAGTCTTTGACTTTGAAGTTCCTAGGTTCATACACTATTCGATCTGTCCAAATTCTGGAGTTCATGTATACTTGAGGTTTGGAATCAGGGTTCTTCGCTTCTCCTTAGCGGACCTGGATGTCCACCAGTCCGGTTGTAAGCGCCGAACGTTCGAATTCGCTCTTGTCTTAGGAAGCTACACCCACATCCTCTGACTTTCAATCTGATCTAGAAGCCTTGAGCTGAAAGCTGCGAATGTTTGGCATGCGATTCGCTCCCGCCAAATGTAAGATGATGCTACAGGACTGGACCACAGTGACTGCTAGCTTAGAAATAGGGAGTGAAGTGGTAGAGCGTGTTGACCGCTTCACATATTTGGGAAGTGTCAGTGCCAGCGGGTTGATCGCTGACGAAATCTCACTACAGATACAGAAGGCCAGTTTCGCATATGCCAGTTTATGCCATCTCTGTCTTAGTAGACGTGATATCCAGGTGGCTGTCGACCACAGGGTGGGTGTACTGCTCAGTAGCCCTCTCCATCCTCCTTTAAGGCTAGCTATGAGACCTGGCCATTGAGAGTGGAAGACATGAAAATGCCAGTTAGCTGTCTTCAATCATAGGTGCCTGCGTTCTATCTCCTGTGTAAAATGGTACAATAGGGTGAGCAATATTGAGGTTAGGCGTCGAGTGCTAGGTAAGGAGGGGAAATAAATCGGCAAGGTTGTGAGGTTACATCGACTGAGATGGTTAGGACATGTGTTACGTATGCCTAGTCATCGCTTTCCTCGACCGACAGGCAATGTTAGCTGATATAGGGTCTAGAGGCGATCAAACCAAAACATGTCAACAGTCAATGAAATCTACAACAGTTAGTTTAAGCCATGCAGGAAGATGAAGACTTTCTGACTGGTTTGGGTCCTCGGGATGGTAAAAACCAATGGTTGGAAACAACTGGTAACATGACTCAAAATCGTTCTCAATGATAGCGCAGATGCATCCACTCCTTGTGACTTATGATTTCCAATGAAACTGTTTTGTTCTTCGTTATTACTCTTCTTTGTCTCACACCTCTGTTTACTGTCTGCATTATGCGTTTCCTTTCACTTTCTTCTCTTGATTTGTGTGCAATATGGAGGGATTGTGGCGACTTGAACTGCTGCACATCGGTTAAAAGTTCTTTGTTGAAAACAGATAGGCAGACAAAATTAATGGACTGGCCGTTGACTCGAGTCCGAGCGGCTGAATGGTTTGCGAGGTTGTGTTGTAACTGGAAGATCCTGAGTTCGAAACCAATTGGTGGGTTAGTACTACTGATGAGTTGCAATCTATTATGGAACAGCTATCCACGAATTTTAATAGTCCTCTAACTGATGTCAATCTGTGATGAAACTTGAAACAAATCGGATCCCTAGAAAACTAACTCTTGGAAAATAAGGAGAGATACTCAGCATCCTTCTTATTCTTAAATCCCTTAGTGGTTTTCTTTATTTACATTAATAGGCTTTTAATTTTTCATATATAGATTGATTTGACAAGGAGAGATATATGACCAGAAAAATGTTTTGGTTCGAAATGTGTACTACACACATTTTTATAACAACAGACTAACTTTATCTATCATCCAAATGTAAGAGAAGATTACGTCCTGTAAATATATATAAGCAAAGTTTTCATCAATTCGGGTTAACTACTACTACTATTTTGATAAAGGCTGTTAGCAGTAGCATTCGATAGAAGCCAAAAAAAAATGTCAGCGATAACAACAATTTCGTCTGGCTTTTCATGTATTAGGCAAAATGAAAAATATTATTCTTGTAATCATAAAAAGGATATGCATGTTTGTGTGTATGCATGTATGTATGTATGTATGAATCTAATTTTTCTGTGATATGAAATTTCATTATATAAAAAAATTTTGTGCAGTCACAATCTCCTTCCCCAACTCTTCACCACCACCTCGTTTGTTTCCTCGCCGCGCCCCCACCCCAAGTTGAGAATAATTTTCTCCCCATATGACACTATGACTGTAAATATTATCTTTATTTATACTCTTATCTTTATTATTATCATCATCGTTATAATGTGTTATAATTACCTAGTTGTATTCTTAGTATTATTATTGATTTCCAAGAGTTAGGTAGTATCGATTTGATTTGTTTTCCATGTTTGATCACTGGTCCAACCGATAGCTGTTACCTTGATGTGGTGGTCGCCGGACTTGCATATCTCAATGAACGAACAAACTGCACTGGCTCGAACTATAGTTCATTCCGGTCCTACCTACTATGCAGTTACCGGAATAGTCTAGGAATTTTCTTTACACTATACTGGGGGTCTGTGGGCGTCGTCGTACTGGTGGGGAACAGGGGTATAACACAGAAGTGAAGTGTTTCCCTCAGATGACCAGCATGCCAGTTAGCCAGCTATGCTGTCTCTCACTCTGGAGAAAGAGAGGGGGTTAGAAAAGGTCGACTCCAACAATTGTACATCCCGACTTATCCTACCTACGGTGGTCCGTAACCGGCGGTAAGTTTACTTATACGGAACCAATCCCAGAAGGAACCAGTTCATACAGGCCGTGTGTGACCGGCTGGCCTCAAGCAGTTGTCCCTTCGGCCCTGCGGTCACGCAACACTAACCTTCAGGTACCCGAAGAATCAGTCAACTTCCAAGGTGGTATGGAGACAGCTGGGAAGTAACATCCACCCACACACTTCCAAGAGCACACAAGGCCTTCTTGAGCATCATTCTCCTTTTTGATCACTGATGATTGATATCAGTTAGAGGACTATTTAAAACCAACCAACAGGGATTGCTAGATAGTTGTTTCGCCCTATTTCGGGACTCCTCATCTGTTGATCATGAGTTGATCATTCACTATCATGATGTGTTGCAGTTGCATATTTTAATCTTAGTTTCACAATTTATTATATAAATACTAAATGTTCCTTTTTTGATGGTAAATTGGTGACGACTAACAGTGGAATCCAGGATAGGCATATTTCTGCCTATCTCAGTTTAGTCAATCAATCCACAGGGAAATCATAATTGAATTAAAAATAAATAACAAGCCCACTTTTATCCTAATTACTATGAAACAATCGTTATTTTTTCCCCTCTATTCCCTTCTACAAGTATAGACATTCACAATGATTGACTGCCTGCCTAGACTGCTACCATATAAAAAACACTGGCGTTGAATGTATCCTTGTTGCTATTATTATTACGGTTGTGATCGAGTCGATTATATCACCCGCTGATTCATATGCCCGCGTAGTAAATTTTATTACGTAATTATAAAAACCTGATGAGAATTTATGGAAAACATTTATTTACTCAGATTATGTTCTTTATTGTTATTATTATTATTATTGTTCCCCATGGGTTCTGAATGGAACATTGGGCTTCAAAAACACACCACCACTTTGTCCTATTTTTCTGTGGTCGTATTTGGCTGACCCTGCGATTACTCATAGTCTTGCATATTCTCCTCTCATGATCTCCACCAAGTCACCCTCGATACCGAACTTGTCGTTTCCCATTCGCGTCCCACTCGAAGATATGCCTGATGAGCGGTGTCATTCTAACGTATCCTCAGTCTGTGCTCAATTCATCTTCATTTTATTCAAGATTGTTGTTGGTCAATGTGTTCTTGGTTGGTTTGTTTCGATAGTTTCTTGTTGCTGATTCTTTCTGGCCATTTGATCTTCAACATATAGAGGTACCGAAAGCAGCGGTTGATAAAAGTCTGCAGCAACAAGCTGTTCGAAATGCTTTTCGTGATGTGTAGTCTAAGTTTCCGACCCATATAGGAGCGCTAACTGACCTAATATTTGTGTTGAAAATCCAAATTTTGTTGTTTATGCCGAGGAGTGCAGAAGATTTTCAAATTGGTTTCAGGTTGATGAAGGCGTATCTTGCCTTTTCGATTTCGGCTTTGATATCTTCATACGTTCCGCCTGTAGTTGAAACGATGCTTTGCAGATAAGTGAAGAGAGTAACCTTCAAATTTTTCTCATTGGTAATGGTTATTACTTGTTATTGCTGTTGGTTGGCTATGTTCACCTCCCCCGTCATCCTTATGCTCATCTGGAGTCCCTATCTTCACTGCCTGCTTCTTCAGCCTATTTATTGGTTTTCGCCTGTAAGTCTTCGAGTTTATGTGAAATTAAACACCAGTCATCTGCAAAATTCAAATCTTCTACAGTCTTCATATCAGTCCAGCTTAATCTATCTTCTCACCCCCCCCACACACAGTCTGACACATAATCCAGTCCACCACAACTACGACTATCATTGGTGGTAATAGGCAACCAGCCTTGTCTTACTCATGTATCACTTCGAACGCTTCGCTGAGTGAGTTTTCCGTTGTAGATCACCTTACTGACATGTGGCATTGTCATATAGCGAGCTGTTGAATGAGGCTGATAAAGACTTGGACACTGCACGCCGTAGTATTTTAGCAGTTTCCAAATTACTTCGCTGTCAACACTGTCTGGTTAGGGCCTTTTCGAAGTCGATGAAGTTGAGATAGTCTGTTGGATGACGATGCGTAGAGTTGTAATTTGATCAGTACATGATTTATCCTTTCTTAAATCCAGCATGTTCTGAGTGGAGTTCTGCATCCAGTTCATCTTTAGTTAGTAGTATTTCTCTATAGAATCTTAGCGAGTTGTTGCATTGCTTTGTAACGAAGGTGATAATATCCCATGAGTGTAGACGATTGCTTGTGGAGTGCTCTATAGAGACTATGAGTGTTGAATATTGAAGTGTTCTTCAAGGTATTAGTTTCAATGACACATTCCAGCCAAGAAGCTAAACAACCCATCAGAATTTTGATGATTTCAATTTGCAGCGATGGTGTTGACTTAATTGCTACAACAGCCTCTATTCACTTATGTTTTAGCCTTATGCAGTGAATGCTTCTTAATGAACAGTGAGAGAAAGGTCTATAATGTTGATCTATTGTGGTGTAGAAATAAGGTATTAATAGTATTTAATTGGTGGATGGTGATTACTAGTGGAATCCAGGATGCTCATTTCGTCCCATTTGGAACTCGTCAGCTGGATGTACCTGCATTTCTCTGTGAGTGATGACGTCCCCACCGAGGCTCGAACCCAGTGCCCATAGTTTCAAACGCCAAAGCGTTATCCACTAGACCAATTAGGCCACGAGAGCCACCTCTTGTACAACGGGTCATATTAATTTAATTGAATTTTTTGATTTTCCCGTCGATTGATTGGACCGAAGCGGTCGGTCTCGGGTTGACATGTCGGCTTCTTGTGCAGATGCGCATCCTTGATTCCACTGCTAGTCACCATCCACCAATTAAATACTAACTAAATGCCCAGACATCGTCGAAGCATCTGAACAAGAAGCCGACATGTCAGCCTGAGACCGAGCACTTCGGTCCAATCAATCGACGGGAAAATCTCAAATTCAATCAAAGTTATTAGTAGGCTTAGTTCTTCTCTGTCCTTAATGGTATCCAACAGTTCGTATTTGTGCGAATCTTCTATATCACATTATCTTCATGAATTGCTGTGTAGCTCGTTATCTTGAGGACTCAACTTTGAGCCAACAATTCCGCCTCACTAACTTCACTAAAAGCAGTTATGTAGTGTCGTTGTTTTCCCCACTCAAAGTACTATAGTGAAATTGATAGGAGCATATACCTGCACTCATCACTACAAGTGAACCGCTTGCGGTTGTCGATAAGTTCGTTTATTTAGGTAGTTGTGTGAATAAAGGTGACAGACAAAATTTCTAACCGCATAGGGTGGCTTTCGCCGATTTTCACCACCACTGTCACCGTCGTAATGTCAACCCGTCTGTTGAAATTCGGGTTTATAATGCTTTGATTCTCTTAGTTTCGTTCTACGCCTGTGACACTTGGCATCTTGAAGCTCAAAATGTCTGATGATTCTGCGTATTTGATCATCACTATCTTTGTAGAATTGCTTGCATCCGATGACAGCATTCTGAGGTACAACAATTCTGAGGTTTGGAAAGGTGTATTCGGACTCGGTGGAGGTCACTCTTCATTGTCTGTCGTCATCTGGAAACACCGGCTTCGGTAGCTACAAGAATGTCATTCCAAAGGTTTCTGTACCGGTCACACTTCGTTAACCCTTGAACTGGTTGGGAAAAGCTGAGAGTTGGTCAGTCTATAACATGTCGCCGGGGATGAAGGATATTGATGTTAGGTTAGTATCAGTTTGTAAATCACGACTCTCGGGTTAGGGTCCGAGAGGTAGTTCAAATCGGTGACTCTAGAGGTTATCAGATAACGTCGAGAATCGTAATCACTGGCGAACATGTAGTGTAATTTCCTTCTTTCTTCCCTCTTCTAAAAGTAACATAATGTGATGACTGGTGAATGATCTTGATAAGTATATCTTGCTTGCTTTCTGGATGGTGTCTCTCATTCATTTTATCCCCTATTCTCTGTTTACGGCGCTTCTCTTGGTGTGTCCGTCTGTCTGTTTTCGACGTAGAACTTTGCATTTATGTGCGGCAGTTCAAGTCACCACACTCCATGTAGCATACAAGCAAGAGAAGAAAGTGAAAGGAAATGCATAATGCAGACAGTAAACAGAGGTGTGAGACAAAGGAATAGTAGTAGCGAAGAACAAAACAGTTTCATTGGAAATCACAAGTCACAAGGAGTGGATGCATCTGCGCTATCATTGAGAACGATTTTGAGCCATGTCACCAGTTGTTTCCAACCATTGATTTTTACCATCCCGAGGACCCAAACCAGTCAGAAAGTCTTCATCTTCCTGCATGGCTTAAACTAACTGTTGTAGATTTCATTGACTGTTGACATGTTTTGGTTTGATCGCCTCTAGACCCTATATCAGCTAACATTGCCTGTCGGTCGAGGAAGGCTATGGCTAGTCATGCATATAAATAAATTTCGAGGAATTGATTTTTTACAATTACAATTAATAAAGAACTCCTTCTAATAGTAATAATAATTAATGCTTAGATATATTCCGTATGCTAATCAGTGTATTTTAATCAATCATTTCCGCGTATTTTATCCAGGATGGCGCCTGAAGTTGCTGCTGTTGAACGTAAAGGTGGTTATGATGAGAAATGTGATGTATGGGCATTAGGGATAACTGCTATTGAATATGCTGAACTCCAGCCTCCATTGTTTGATCTACACCCAATGAGGTATGTATTTTATTGATTGATTGATTTGTTATTTGGAGTATTGTTTAAAATTTGTATTTATATGTGACGAGTGCGTCGGCCGCTCTCGGCGGTAGGGATACCTTGCCAACCATGCTTTTGTTTGGTCTGCGTTCTATTCGTGGCCCGCACACTCCCAAACCTTGCACAACCGTTAGTAAACCTAGTAAAGAGTGAAGGTTGGGCGTAATGTGATCAGCCTTGCCCCGTGAAAGAAAAAACAAACATCAAATACCATGTCTACTGGAGCCTCAGAGCTTTAAACTTGGAGAGCTATGCTTCACTTAGAGCTCAAAAGATGAAAATAATAATGACGCTATGAGTTATTAGATGGTTGGAGGCAGTCGGCAAGAAGGCCTACTTGACCAAGGTTTCGTGCTTTTCGGAACTCGTCAGCAAGGCGTGTCTGCAGTCTTAAAGGAACTTATCTCCCTTCTGAGATTCGAACCTTGCGTCACACAGTGTTGAAATTAAAAACAAGTTACCCTTGAGCTTTTTGGACTCGCGACTGCTAACTTGACTGATCGGATTCAGTCTACACCACACGAATGGTTACACGCATGACATTAGTTACTATCTAGTATCCAGTCAAAGTATCTGATACAGTCTTATAGGAGATGAATTGTGAGCTTAAATAGCTCATTGGTAACGTCTCTCATACGGTTTCGAACCTCAGAAGGGATATGGGTTCCTTCAAGGTTGCATATACTCTTTACTGACTTTACAGCTAGCCAACAAGCACAACACCTGAGTCAAGTTCGGCTTCCTGCCGATCGCCTCCAACTGTCTAATAATAAGAATACAGAGAGCACGGTAATAGTGAGCCCCACCTAGCATGATGGTCACACTACAAACTTTGACTGATGGAATTCAGTTTTCAGCAAATAAAGATATGGGGGGTTGAACCCCAGACCGCACGTGAGGCGTAGTTGGCGAGTATTCTACCGCTGCATCCATCGACACCCACTACATATGTGTAAGCATTCATTATTTGAAAGAAACTTGAAGATATCGCCAATTGGCCTAAGTATTCGGTTTCCGACTAATAGTCCCCGGGGTTCAACGCCTTTCAGCCTGGGGAACTCAATCCATGTAGTACCATCAAGCCTCTTGCGAGTGTGGTTCTTAGACTGGTACGTGAAAAATCTGTCCCAGAAAATTGAGCTTTAACAAGATTTAAGGAAAGCAGATCAACTCAATATGTAGGGAGGTGTGTCAGATTTCGACATTAGGCTCAAAATCCTCTCTGCTTAGTGCATTTTGCATAGCCCAAGTAGCATTATTAAAGTGAGGGAACAATAGATGTAAAGGGTAAATATGTTACTGACCGTCGCCTAACATTCTTCTTGCATCATTATGAATTGAACCACCAAGATCATGTAATTTTATACATAATTGGCTTCTATGTGTTTTCCTTCACGAATCTTCATTTAAGCCATAAGATCATTGAAAAGACAGACTAATTTTAAACAAGGATTTAGTCGCCCGTTCGGTTGTTTCAATGTACCAGAGATTAGTTACAGGATTGATTCATGAGCTGACATCAGTTAGAAAGCCATTGGAAGACCTGAGAGTACTGCCAGACAGCTGTTTCTCTAGTCCTCGTTTGGGACTCTTCATGAGCACGCAGTCACAACCGGTGTTCGAATCCAGGACCTTCTGGTTACAAGGAGGGCTCATAGACCATCATGCCACTGGGACCCGATCCAATAGCTAGCCAATGAATTCCAATTTCTGCCAATTCACGACATAGCGCGACCGCTAGCCAGTGTCTTCGGCGACTATTTATCCTCACGTCCGACCTGCTGTATCCTACTGGACACGACTTTATTATTATTATTTTTGCAAATGAATCTTCGATTTTCACACAAGTTAATTGGATCGAAATACTTCGCCCCTGTTAGCGTGTCAGCGCCTAGTACAGACGCTTCGACGATATTTGAAGAATAAAACCGAAGTGATTTGGTGGATGGTAACAAGCAGTGGTATCCAGGATATACGCATTTCGTCCTGTTTGGGACTCATCATCTAGATGTTGAACGGGTATCAACCAGAAGTGGAGAATTTCGTGGCTTTGAGTGGTTTAGTGAATAATACTTTGGCTTTTGAAACACTGTTATTGGATTCTAGTCCCTTTGGGAAGTGATTGGGGAATTCAGATACATCCAGAGTGACAAGTCCCAAACCAGGGCGAAATGCACAATTTGGATTCAACTGCTAGTCAGGCAGCATGTCAATCAAATAATTTTAGTTGTTAGATTTTGTCATGAACCATCATCGAGCTTGGTTTCGTCTACCCTGATAACAATCTTAATCCACTTATTATTATTGCATAATTATGTATTCAGTTTTTTCCTTTCTTTTTTCTTTTGGATTTTGTTTTACTATTCTCATTATTATTGTTGTTACTATAGTTTCTCCTGACCCCACTGATCTTGACTATTTACAAAACTGATTTCTGGTCACTTCTAAATGTCTATTCACATATAATATTACGTGTTTTTTTATTTCCTGTATGTCGCTCGCTTTTTTATTATCGTTTCTTGTGTTGTGTTAAGTCAACTTCATGAATAACCATACTTTCCGTGTGAATTCGAAGCATTTACTTTCTGATACAAAGGTTGATTGCTGGATGATGACTAACAGTGGAATCCAGGATAACGCGCATTTCCACAGTTAATATTACTGAACAACACTGTGTGATTTATCAAAATAAAACCTTATCCATAAATGTGTATCTTCATTGTTGATGGAAATTATGTCTTTTCATAGATTCCAACCCGTCTTACCCAGTCTTACCTCCAACCAACTAATCATAATAAGAATAACTGAGAGTGCACTATGATGTCCAGCCATCATATAGCAACATGTTGGCCATATTGCAAAGTTGACTTCATATAAATCAGTCTACAGCAACACTAAGAACTACACACACGACACTAGTTAGTATCCAATTGAAAATCTAAGTTTTGAAATAATAGAGAAGATTTGTAGCTCAGGTGGATGATTTGTAATTCATAGTGTTCTCTGAGCTGGTTGGTTTCATTGCGGAGCTTTCGTCGTCCACCCTCTGGACAACATCCCACTTCAGCGTAATTTTTAGCATAAAGTGAGCTCATTTAAATTTCTTCATGAATGATATAATTACGTCTCCCGGTAACCATCTTCACATATGTGTTGACCATTATCTATTGACTTGGATTTTAAACTTTCTGGTCACCTGATTTACTTTTTATTAGTTGGTATATATATATATATATATATATATATATATATATATCTGTTTTCGACATATAACTTTGCACATATGTGCAGTAGTTCAAGTCGCCACACTCCATGTAGCACACAAAGCAAGAGAAGAAAGTACAAGAAAAGCATAATAGAGACTAAGCAGAGGTGTGAGACAAAAGGAATAGTAATGACGAAGAGTAATATAGTATCATTGGAAATCATAAGTCACAAGGAGTGGATGCATCTGCGCCAGCCAGCCATTGAGAACGATTTTGAGCTAGCCATTGGTTTTTACCGTCCCGAGGACCCCAACCAGCCTGGCAGTCTACACCTTCCTACGTGGCTTAGACTAACTGTTGTAGATTTCATTGACTGGTGCCAAGTTTTTGTTTGACCGCCGCTAGCTTTTTTCCAGCCTGACCCTATATCCACTAACATTGCTCGTCGAGGAAGGCGATGACTAGGCGTACGTAACACATGTCCTAACCACCTCAGTCTTTGCAACTTCACAACTTCGTCGATTGATTTCCCCTGTTTACCTAGAACTCGACGCCTAACCTCAGTATTGCTCACTTTATTAAACCACTTCACATGGGAGATAGAACGCAGGCACCTATGATTGAAGACAGCTAACTGGCATTTTCATGTCTTCCACTCTCAATGACCAGGTCTCACAGCTAGTCATAAAGGAGGACGGAGCGGACTAATGAGCAGTACACCCGCCCCTTGGTGGATAGTCGGATATCTCGTCCACGCCAGAGTCGGCGTAAACTGGCAAATGCGAAACGAGCCCCCTGTATTCGTGCTGAGATTTCGTCAGAGATCAACCCGTTGGGGCTGATGGTACTTCCCAAAATAAGTGAAGCGATCAACGTGCTCTACCACTTCACTTCCTATTTTTAAACTAGGCGTCGATGTAGTCCAGTCCTGTAACATCATCTTGCATTTGGCGGGAGCGAATCGCATGCCAAACATTCGTAGATTGCTGTTCAAGGTGTTTAGAAGACTCTGCATTTCGTCAGTGTCTTCGCCTAGAAGGACTATATCGTCTGCATATTCTAAGTCAACGAGATTACTTCCTGGTAGCAAGTCAATCCCGGAGTCGCTGATGTGAGTTAGGGTGAAATCCATTAGTACATCTGTGATGAAGTTGAATAGAAATGGGGATAATGGGCATCCTTGACGGACACCGCTAGTCGTCATCAGTTCAGATGACAACTCGCCGTAAGCCCTCACCTGGCTGTATGGGTACAAGTAGAATGCGTTAATCAGTGCGATGTATTTTCTCGGCATTCCCTTTACAGCCAAGCATCTCCAGAGAAACTCTCGGTTGACAGAATCGAATTCCGCCTTTAGGTCAAGAAATATAATGACTGTTGACTGATATATATCGTGAATCAACGGAAGTTGGAAATCACAGGCCGTTGGATCAAGTCGCAGTGGTTGTGAATGTTCTACGAGCTCATCTTGTAATTGGAACGTCCTAGGTTCGAGTCCCGAAACTAGGAATAAACAACTATTCAGTCTTCTTAACTAGTTTTTCAATGGTTCTCTAATCGATGTGAACTTGCAATCCAACTGATACCTGTGTTAAGACAGATCAATATGATATGATCATACACGATGACAATAAAAAAATATAGAAAAAAAAACAAAGGCTAGTCCCTCTACAAATCAACTCTCCGCAGATGCTTTTTAACAGTTTGCAGTACAGTAGCAAAATTTTCAATATTGATTCATTCTTTCTGTGATGAAATAAAATTAGAAGAAAGCTGAAGTTTTGCATATTGATATATATGTGGATGTGCGTATGTCTCTAGACGTTATACATCATAGATTGCTTTGAAAATAAACAGGCAGTTAGTTAATGATTGACAGATTTTAATTCAGTAACTTCGGTACTCTTGCTTCTGTTTTTCTACCTGTTGTCAATATTATAATACTATAAAATGGTTTGAGGTGCTGCATTCTTACATGTTACACCCACAGTCAAAGGCACACACGTTCACACGTGCCTACCTATGAACAACGGCACATATATGTACATGCATGGTTATAATGTATGTATACTTTTTGAATGAGAAGGCTTCTTTGAAGTCAGTTTAATTTTAGTGGAAGAGAACTTGTTACTGGATTTTGTAGCATAGTGTATTTCTGACGTAGATTAGATTAGATAAGATATTTGCCTTGATTGAATCCTAAAGTTTTCAACTATAATAAAGAAAAGATTGGTAGAATGTCAGTTTGGTGTTTTTTAGAAACACGAGAAAATCAAACAGGCTTTAAGCCAGAAAGTGGGTGTATCAATTGTATCTTCACCCTTCAACCGGTTCTGGAACATAGGCATACTTACCGTCGGCGTCCAAAAATTGCCATATTTCTTGACCTGAAATCAGCTTTCGATTCTGTCATCTGAGAGGTACTATGGTGATGTTTGGTTGTGAAGCGAATGCTGAGAAAATATATTGCACTGATCAAGGCACTCTACTCGAACTCATGCGGCCAGATAAAAGGTTGTGGTGAGTTGTCGTGTGAAGTAATGACAACTAGTGGTGTCTGTTAGGGGTGCCCACTGTCCCTATATCTGCTTAATTTAATCATAGATGTAATAATGGAAGTGACCCTAACTGACTTCAGTGACTCAGGGAATAGTCTTGCTGACTTAGAATATGCAGGTGATATAATCCTTCCTCCTGGGTGAAGATGCTGATGAAATGCAGAGTCTTCTGAACACCTTAGGGAACAGTGTTTGCCATGGAATATGCTGCCGTCAAATGTAAGGTGATGTTGAAGGATTTCGCTACACCGACTCTTACCAAAAAGATATGGAGTGAAGTGGTAGAGCGTGTTGACCCCTTTACCTATTTTGGAAGTTGTACCAGTCCCAAGAGACTGATTTTTTGACAAAATCTCACCATGAAAACAAGAGGCTCATTGCATTAACAAACATGTCATCTTTAACGTAGGCGTGTGATATCCGGCTGGGTGTAGATGAAAGGACATATGTTGCACTGCACAGCAGTTCACTCTGTTTTCCATTATGACCGGGAGACATGGCCATTGAAAGTGGAAGATATGAAAAGACTAGCTGTCGTTAATCATAGGTGTCTGTATTCCATCTCCCGTGTTAGGTGGTATAATAGGATGAGTAATATTGAGGTGAGGCATCAGTTGAGTGTTAGTTAAGGAGGGGAAATCAATCGACGAGCTTATGAAGTTACATCAATTGAGATATGGGGATAGGACATGTGTTACGCACGCCTAGCCATCTATCCCCTTCCTTGACAGACATTGTTAACTGAATGACATAGGATCGGTCAGGTTGGAAAAGAGAGAGCTAGTGGTGGTCACATCAAAACATGGCCCCAGTCAAGGAATTCTACAACAGTTAGTTTAAACCAGCCGCGTAGGAAGGTGTAGACTTTCTGGTTGGGGTCCTTGGGATGGCAAAAGTCAATGGCTGAAGACATTTGGTGATTTGGCTCAAAATCGTTCTCAATGGTTGGGGCTGATGTATTCACTCTTTGTGAATTTGTCATATCCAACCAAATTCTATTGTCCTGCCATATTAGTAATCTTTTCGCCTGATATTACAGTTTATTATCTCTCTCTGTCTCTGATGAATCTCTATATACTCTCTTCTCTTGATTTATGTAGTACATGAAGTGTGGCGACTGGAATCACTGCACATCTGTGCAAAGTCCTATGTTGAATCCAGTCAGTCATCTGTTCTTTACACAAGATTCCGAATTGGGGAATTAGTGTGAAGAAATGTACTGTTTTGATGAAATATCAACCAATCTAGATTTAAATCCACCTCTTATAACGTTATCGATGCGATTGAGAATACCTCAATCTTAGTGCGATTTAGTTTCAAACTTGATAGTTTATTGGATATTTTCCAGGGTTTTGATAAAAGTATTCACGGTTTTTTGGAGAAGTTTTCGACGAGTTACAGGATTTCTTCATGAGTTGACATTGGTTAGAGAACCATTAGAAAACCTGGGAGTACTGGACAGCTGTTTTGTCCTAGTTTGGGACTGGAATTAGAATTCATGGGCCATTGGACCGGGTCCCAGTGGCTTAATGGTCTACGAGCTCGCCTTTGACCGAAAGGTCCTTGGTTCGAACTCCGGTGGGTGCGTACTGATGAAGAGTCCCAAAATAGGACTAGAGAAAGAGCCGTCTAGCAGTACTCCCAGGTCTTCCAATCGTTCTCTAACCAATGTCAGCTCATAGTGAAATCAATCAAATGCCTACAAACCAATACTTGAATATTTTTGACAAGTGTTGTATTGAAGATCTTGGTTGGAATTTATGAATGTCACTTTGCAAATAACAGTTTAAATCATTGACGTCGTTTTCAAGCGGTCTAGCTTGTCTAGCTAGTATGGACTGAAGGCAGTAGTTGGTGAAAGTCTGCACTAGCTCGTTGGGAATGTTTTTCGGGTGAAACATGCTTCAAGTCTCTGAATCATACTAGAAGCACTGACTGAGTTGATGTACGTGTTAGAAATGTAGGTTACTCTATTCTGTAGCGTCCCAAAACGGAATTACCTAATGATGACCTTGACAAATCTCTGTCGACCGATCAGATGTGTCAGCGAAGTAAAAGTGCGTAATTAGAAAGGAACGTTTATGTATAAATAATCAAATGTTAAAAATTAGTTACATAGGTTAATGTTTTTGTATATGTTCCAGTGACACAGCAGGTTAGGACTTTCGCCGACCATGCACATAGTTCAGGATTCGATCCCCTGCCGACGCACACCTGATATCAATGGTCGGTCTGCAAAATCATATGCTGAAAATTCCGTACTTCTACCAAAAATACGACGTGGAATCAAACTTTAATAAAAAAAACCTCCAAATTTCTCATAGGAGTTCCGGTAGTTAGGTTAAACCAGTTTCTGTACATAAATTCGTCGAGATAACTGTTAATCATCGTGTTTCTTGAAACACCTATTCACCTCTCTGATTCTCCTTTTTAAGTGACTCCAGAAACTTTCAATGGAATTTGTATGAGTCCCATCGAAAGGATCAACGAAATCGCCCTGGGATGACAGTTGTCTGTCACTGCTCTGTTGGTCTGTGTGATTGGTTGTGTCAGGCGAGAGTAAACGAATAATAGGTAAATAAGACAGTGGCACTACGATCAGGAATCATCTGAATATATCCTTTCCTCAGGATGGTTTCATATAATCCCAGAATCCACTGTTAATTAGCACTCAGTCTACCGCGATTGTATATCCTTTTTTGTATGCACTGTTTCGTCCCTATGAACCGTTATACATCGACACCGCCACGTGTTTGGGTCATATTGTTCATTTTCCATGACATTATATCTCTGCACTGCAGTCACTCGTGAATTCTTATTTTCGAATGCCGTAGCTGTAACTGGTCTTTTGGAAACCCATTTGTGTCACATCATCATAATTGCCGTTCAAGGAAACTTAGACTTAGCAGAGAAATTACCTACAGTAGTATCTATAAACTAAAAAAAGAACGGTATACCTTCTCGAATTGATCCATCAATGCAATGGGTGCATCTTTGCAAAAATGCATCACACCTCATCATCTACAACTTTTTCTCCCTTCCTATAAGAGGCTGTTATCTAAATATAGTACAGTAAATATTAGACCTACTTGGATGAAATTTACTGCATAATCGGTATATATAGCATCCATAATTGCGCCTATGTATTACCGACTCATCTGATTGATGGTTGCTCAATGTCATTAATCCATTCATTAGGTAGTTTCGTTTTGGACTGTTCTAGTTTAAGATCACCGAAATCCGTATCCTTTTCTTTATACTGATTTACCTCTGATTTCAGAGTGATGAAGTGGCCCCTCTTGCTCATATATATATATATATATATATATATATATATATATACATCCCAATATATTGTTAACAATCATTATAGAGTGTCGGCTTGCAAGGATTTGATTATTTTCAAAATTTCATCATGAACTGATTTCGGTTAGAGGAGAACCGTTTGAAAAAGCTGCTGAAGAGTTCCAAACTAGGTTTTTGAAAAAAAAAACAGTTGTCCAGTACTTCCAGGTGGTGGTTTTCCAATCATCCTGTAACCGATTTCAGTTCATAATGAAATCCTGAAATTATTTACCAAGCTAACAAAGGAAATTTAGGCAATAATTGTATTTTAGAAATAATTACTCAACGAAATTATAAAAAATTTAAACGACAAGCAATCACATAATTCATCGTATTTTGTTTGTTGAAAAAAGCGTAATGATGACCATATTATTCAGTTCAATTTTACAGAAAAATAATTAGAAGTCATTTGTAAGCTAACTGGTATGATAATTCAAGTAATAATAGCATAGGTAGAGTAGAAATAGTCCATTTTCACATTTCTGGGGAGAAGAAGAAGGTACCCAAAGCAAAGGCCGATGACTGCACAAATTGACTTATCTAATCCGTATGAACTGACTCCGTTAACTTCTCTTCTATGTGAATGTGGCATTGACGTGAACTTTGCTCAGTTTAATGCTTTCTAAGTCGTTCTAATAGGGACTTTCTTTATTCTTTGCTAAATCCTGAGTAGAACTTGAGGTAATGGTGATTGCCGATGTACAGTCAGTCCTCTATATTAAGTGTCTATTTTATTTAAGTTTTCTTTTTGCATTGATTTTCGATTGTGAATGAACTTGGAGAAGATGATACATTATAAACAAAAATTAGGATCTGAGAGGCTTCTGTTCAGTAGACGATATCTAACCGATGAATCTTGGTCAATTAAACTTTAATCACCACTAACTACTACCAATCAGCAAATGACCTTGAACGCACCAATCACATGAAGGAGGCATTTTTGTGTATGGAGTACATATATTTATGAAAAAAAAACTGTAGAAAAGTGTTACAGAGGATACCTTTTTCTTACATTTGATAAAAATAACTCTCAGTTTTAGGTTGGGAGTATCAACAGGGTGTAATTCCATTGTGGGTAAAATTTATTTTAATAAAGTCTCATAATGTTATACAGTAATATTTATTGAGCAATTAATGGTGCTTGAAACGTGGTCATCAGTAAATTATTACTGTATAACACTGAAACTTTATCAAAATAAATTTTACCCTCAACAGAATTTCACTCTACCACAGTACACAACCACATTCTATGCATGTAACTATTTAGGTGTTTTAATCCTAACAATGACCGTTATCTTTCCTAGACCCAACTATAACGTGACAACATCCCTAAACTAACTGTAATCTATCTCGAACCAACCCTAAAGTCGCCTAGATTAGGTTAACCTAACCCTAACTTGTCCTTAGCTTAAAGCTTAACTTAATCTTTCCCAAACATAAGCTGAAACTTGCTAGATATTTCATTTAATAGCATAACACTTCGATAAGAATATTTTATTGATAATGACACCATTATTTGCCAGGTTGCATCAACTTGCTCAGTGTTTCAAGGTCATTGGTTCGGTCGCACACCATTGGTAGTTAGTGGTGCTTAAAGTTTAACTTGGCCCTTTAGGCTAACTTAATGTTACTTGGTTGGTAGTGCCAAGCATTGAATTCTTAAGGGTGGCTTTTGTTCTGTGTTAATACTCGTCATCTAGATGTACCTGAATCATTTTTTGAGTGTGATAGTGTCTTCATGGATATTCGAACCGAGTACCCGTCGTCTCAAATGCTAAAAGCACAAAAGCATAGTAGATAGATCACAAGTTGTGACTGTGATTAATCATTGATCTAATAGATAACGCGTTATGTCATCGTTTGAAGGGATGAAGGGTGGTGCTGAGTTCGAGTTTCACCTAGTGAGAACACCACCGTTCTATTGAGGAACAGATAAGTTCAGTTGATGCGAGTCTCGAATAAGAGGAGGAAATGCACATCGTCTAAACTCCACTATCAGTCACTATTAACCACATTGATGTGTAAGAGTGTTAGTTTTGTTTGTGTTGTCTAATCTTTGTTGTTGTTATTATTGTTGACCAACTCTCAGTTCTCGACTGAGAAATCCCTTAGCACTACTACACTTAGTTTACCACTGTGATATGTTGTCCTCATACCTCCGCCATATTTTGGGGTTGGGTCTGAACGTCTCAGTCACTAAGTTTTCCAGTGTATCCACAAATGTACCTGTGACTGTAGGGGATATTGGTGATCTGTTGCCGGTACGCTCAGTTTGTTTGTACAATTTCCCTTGGAGTTGAAATGATGTAGAAGTCGGATATAAGTTCACTCCTATTTTGATACCGTCTAGTGGTATTTTTGTTGCAATTTGAAGTTTCAGGTCCGGTATGAGTCTGTTTCTGACCGAATCTGTGATCGTATTTATCGGTATTTGTGTGTATAAACTGATGATGTGGAAACTAACCATGTTTTCATGTTGCCTACGTAATTTTAACTACTCCAGTTTGTGTTTCAGTTCATAAGAATTGGGAAGTTTAGATTTTGAGTGGTTTTTAAATAGGATTTAATTCTGTAGGTAAATATTCAAATAATTTATAAGTAGGAGAATTTCTAAAATCAAATGTGAAATTAATGGGATATGCTGGCCTGCGAACTGTAAGAATACCATATGTTGTACTGAGGTCGTTAGTCTTTCGCGTCAGTTGATACTAACGAGACAATAATGGAAAATCCCCATCCAGGCATTAATGAAAACAAAATACGTAGATCAGCGAAGAGTCTCTTTTCGGCGAATTCATTTTCTTAGCTGTACAATCGCGAATATATATGTGTTATTTTGTATGTGCGTCGGTGGCACAGTGGTTAGGACTCTCACCGATCATGCACATGGTCCAAGGTTCGATCCCCTGCCGACGCACACCTGATATCTATGGTCGGCCTGCAAAATTTGGGCTACCGATATCCACGCTGAAAATTCCATACTTGTACCAAAAATACAGTGTGGGGAATCAAGCTGTAATCAAAAAATAAAATAAAAATAAAAAGTATTCTAGTTATCACAATAAATAATAATCACATATTGTATATTTATTTCTTGAAAAAAATGTATTCTTCTACTGTTTTCATTTGTATTTGTAGAGCATTACGTATTCTTGGCATGCGTAGTTACAAGCCTCCAGTACTACGGAATAAATCTTTATGGTAAGTATATGCAGTATTGATTTAATTCAAATACCTACCTTATGAATTATTTATTCATGAATCTGGTGTTAAAATTGATGGTTTGTTTTCTTTTGCCGCGTCCTACATAAAAAGTTGGGTTTTTTCTCTCTCGTATACACTTGCTTGTTGCTGATGATGAATAAGAAAAAAAGAAAGAAGTATATTCCACTAATAAATCATTAATATCTTCGTCCTCTTCCTCCTCCTCTCTAAATTGTTCTCCTCATGAGGCGTATATATTCCTCATTAAATAACTGTCTGTCTATCCGTCCGTTTTCAACATTGAACTTTCCACTGATGTGCACCAGTTCAAGTTGCCACACTCCCTCCATGTAGCACACAAATCAAGAGAAGAAAGTAAAAGAAATGCATAATAGAGACAGTAAACAGAGGCGTGAGACAAAGGAATAGTAATAACGAAGAACACTATAGTTCCATTGGAAATTATTACAAATCACAAGGAGTGGATGCATCTGCGCTAGCCATTGAGAACAATGAGTTTGAGCCATATCACCAATTGTTTCCAGCCATTGGTGTTTACCGTCCCGAGGACCCCAACCATTCAATCAGGAAGTCTACACTTTCCTGCGTGGCTTATACTAACTGTTGTAGATTTCATTGACTGGTGGCATCTTTGTGTTTGACCAGTTCATACTCTTTTCCAACCTGACCCTATGTCAGCTAACATTGTTTGTCGGTCGAGGAAGGCGATGGCTAATCTTGCAAGCGTAACACATGTCCTAACCATCTCAGTCGATGTAATTTCCCCTCCCTCCTCACCTAGCACTCGACCGAAGCCTAACTGCAATATTGCTCACCCTATTATTCCACTTCACATGGGAGATAGAACGCAGGCACCCATGATCAAGGGCAACTAGCTGACATTTTCATGTCTTCCACTCTCAATGGCCAGGTCTCACAGCTAGCCATAAAGTAGGACGGATCGGACAGCTGAATAGTACACCCGCCCTTTGGTCGATAGCCAGCCGGATACCACGTTTACGCCAGAGACGGCGTAAACTGGCATATGCGAAACTAGCCCCCTGTATCCGTGCTGAGATTTCGTCAGAGATCAATCCGTTGGCACCGGCTGATGGTACTTTCCAAATCGGGATTAATAATAATAAATTTGTCGATCATAATAATGTGTGTTTAAAGTATATTTCACTTGGTAGATTTCAAAACACTGTTTTTTTTACTTTGTGAATCAAACACACCACAGTCTACATTAAAAAATGAAGTATGTAGAAAGCATACGAAGTGCGTGTGTGGGTGTGCACTCTCGATGAATAAATTGGGAGAAACAGAGAGAGAGAGAGGCTAGATGGCACTCGAATTCAACTTTTTCAATTCAATCCTCCTTTACAATGACAGATCACATGTGTTAATTATTTAATTGTGCATCTGTGTTAATTGATTTCACCACATGCATATAAGTATTATGTATTCATATATTGTGTTGATAAATAACTCACTGCAATCACTCCTCATCAGTCTTTTTTGACGGGGATCAATACTAGTTTAAGAGGTAATGAATAACAAAGAGGGGGGAGACCATTGGAATATATTTAATTTTGTCTTATTTTCAGAAATATGACCCAGTAAATTCCATTTTGTGTTTTTTAAATCTAGAGCATTGTTAGTTCTCCTATTAGTGTGAGTGTGTGTGTGTGTTTGTGTTATCATAGTTGATAATGTCGGAATTTGTTCACCAAATGAGATCCGATCCTGCGGATGCTTTCTTTCATTTTCTCTGTTCAAATGACTCGGCATCATATCGTCGTCGGACTGTCCAACCTGTCACCTCCTGTTCGGGTTCAACTTTAGATTCTGGTGTGTGGTGCTCTCTAGATGTGTCTCATCTGCAATACACAATCAGGACTTCCAGGTTACGAGTCGAGTATGTTGTCCATTCATCTGCTGCGTTGGAATCCAACGGTCCATGATTTCTAACTTCTGTCAATTTTATTATTATTATTATTGTTCCCTTGGGTTCGCAGTGTGGAACATAGGGCTTAAACTGCACGTCTCCACTTGCCACTTCTGTCTTCTGCTGTACTTTTCCCCTGCATCCATGTTAGTCAGTCCATTCTGTTTCAACTCCTCTTCACACCATCTCCTCCATGTCACGCTTGCACCTTTGGATGTCCCACTCGCCACTTCCCTTTCGGCCCGATTCCACTCGAGCAATGGCCTGACGCGCGCGCGATGTCACCCAGTGGTCTCCTCACCGAGTGTCCAATCCATCTCCACTCCATCTCCTGCATATTTGTTGGTTGGCGATTGGTTCTTGTTTTGTTTGTTTGTTCCTATAGTTTCTTGTTGGTGATTCTTTCCGACACGGCCATCTGATTGATCTTCAGTATAGACCCAGCGAAGACAGTTGTTGGTTGATAAAGGTCTGCAACAGGCTGTTGGTGGAAATATTCTTTGTGACCCGCGCGCCAAGCTTCTGATCCGTATAGAAGAACTGACTGACTTGACGTTGTTTGTATTGAAAATCCGACTGAGTTTTGTTGTTGATGCTGAGTTGAGTGACGAAGATTTCCAGATTGGTTGTTTCAGGTTGGTTGATGAATGTGCTTCTTGCCTGCCTTCCCGATTCTCTCTCGATTTGACATCCTCGTCCGTTCCGACTTCTTGTAGTTGAGACAATGCTTCCTAGATGATAAGTGAATGAATGAGGTAACCTCTTTCAAATCCCTCCCATTGATGGTGATTGGCGCTGGATGTTGCTGCTGCTGTTATTGTTGTTGGTTGGTTGGTTATTTTCATCACCTCCGTCTTGTCTATGTTCACCTGGAGTCCTGTCTTCGCCGGCTGCTTCTTCGATCAGTTTGTCAGTCGGTTTTCGCTTGTAAGTCTTCGATAAAACTTCTGTCAATACGTGATTTTAACTCGATTATCAACCAATGTCACGGGGAGGAGTATTCGTCCTCACACCCGAGCCAATGGACCCTGCAGGCAATTTCATCACTAATGAGCATTAGATTGATTTACAAACATACGTTTGTAGGGATTTGATTTTAATTTCATCTTGATCACGGATTTATATCATGTTTAGAATGGCTAAAAACCGAGGAGTACTGGAAAGCTGTTTCGTCCTAGTTTGGGTTTACTCATCAGCACCTACTTGAAAATCAGTAGTCTGCTTATCCTATCTGGTCAGCCATTAGATCGTCGGTATCGAGACTGTAAAAGCGACAGCTGTTGATGAAAGTTTGTGACAGTTGGTTGGAAAGGCTATTGATGGTGGTGACCCGTACATACCATCAAGTGTTCTGAGCCATGTGTTCAGCACTGACTTGACATTATTGCTGAAAATTCAGGTTGTATTTATTGTGCTGATGAATAGTGTAGGTATTCACATGGATTTCAGAGTAATAAACACCCGTGTGTTCTGACTTTTGCCTGGCTTCTATCTGCAATTCGTGTGTGTCTGTGTGAATTGATTATACAGTTACACAATTACTCAGGCTCCTCCAGTAGGTTGAACTAGTTTTGAACCTGGAACCCATTAGCTGGGAATCGAATGCTTAAACCATGGAGGCATACAGATAACTGTATCACGTTGGATTTAACTAGATGTGATTGCTTGAAAGGCATCTCAAGTTAACAGACCGAAACTTACTTGTTTCAAGTATGATCACGGATTGATATCAGTTAGAGAAAAGTTGAAGACCAGAGAGAGAATTAGAGAGAGAGAGAGAGTGCTGAATAGTTGTCTCGTCAGCTTAGTTTGGGAAACATCGGTAGGTTGCTATGCACCCGCTGGGGTTCGAACCCACAACCTTCCGGTTACAATGCAACCTCGTAGTTTGGGGTTATTATGATATTTGTTATTACGTAATTGCATTGATAATGAGTTGAATGGAAAGCTATTTTAATTGATAGAAAAATTACAAATTAGGAAGTTGGATATTATACGCGTATGGATATTTGCGAAATTAAAAGCATATGTGATGTAAGAGTTGCCGATTACATTGAATCAAAGTTATTGAAATAAGTTGAGTAGAAGTCAAAATAGTCAAATCAAACAAGAAAAGAAAATTAAAGGAAAAAATTCAGTGGAATTAAAGTGACGACAATTTATAAGTTTTTGGTGAAATGTTTTCATCATCTCTGCTGAGGTTAGACATATTAACGGTTTCTCTTTTTCCCAATTTACAAGTTTTCGTTAGTTATACAAACTCATTTCATATGCCATTTTCTTACTTACTTACTTACTTTACCTCGCCTATCTCCTACGGGAGGATGAGCCGGCTTCATGAACATCTCGAATCATCGCCGCCCAGGCGCGGCGATCTGATGCAAGGTTTTGTGACAGGGTTATCCAATTCTTGTTCCACAGACGGAGGCCGTAGACGGTTTGTAGCCCCAGACACTCCATATCAGCCTTGACTGTACCAAGCCATGTTTTCAGCTGTCCACCCCTGCGACATCGCCAAGATGGAAATGGCGAGGGATTCAGAACTGATTTGACCAGGTCGTCATCTGGTCGGTGCAGAACATGGCCAAACCACCGAAGGCGACGTTGTTGGACCAGTACTGGAATTTGGTTGATGTTGTAGAGAGTTCATGAAGTTTCATGGGAATTAGGTACGAGTGATGTCCCCAGAATCGCTCGGCCTTTGTTTGAGAGTGCAGCTCAAGCCTTTACACAACCAGGTGTGACCTACAAGGCAGTAGGAGTGGAGTAGGAAGTCCACTATCCATTGGCAGCCGGTGACCGGAGTCCGGTTCATTCGCCTTTTTGAATGGGGCCAGACATCCAGGGCATCCAACAAGCCCTTTGTCCATACGTCTGCCGGTGAGCTTCATGCGCCAGTCGTTGGGGGTTTGGAATCAGGGTTTAGCCATCTCCCCTAGACTGTCATCCAGTGGACAGTCAACCCGGTGAAGAGCACCGGGCATTTGCTTTTGCCCTCTCACTTCGGTGAAAAACAACTCCGCCACGTGAAGGCAGTGAGTCGGACTTCCTGAGGAGAGGCTATGTAAGACGCCCGGTCATATGGGAGCATTTCAAGAGGTGTACGTAGCGCAAGGCACCCACCCCCGACCATCCTGAGGCTTTGGAGGATATTTGCGAAATTAAAAGCATATGTGATGTAAGAGTTGCCGATTACATTGAATCAAAGTTATTGAAATAAGTTGAGTAGAAGTCAAAATAGTCAGATCAAAAAAGAAAAGAAAATTAAAGGAAAAAACTCAGTGGAATTAAAGTGGCGACAATTTATAATTTTTTGGTGAATTGTTTTCATCATCTCTGCTGAGGTTAGACATATTAACAGTTTCTCTTTTTCCCAATTTACAAGTTTTCGTTAGTTATACAAACTCATTTTATATGCCATTTTTTCCACAAATACGAATACTGACAAAAGGAGTGAAGTGTCCTAAGGCTAGTTAGTTGTATTAATCAATATATATATATATATATATATATATATATATATATATATATATATATATATATATATAACAGGTTGTATTGAACTCATGGAGTTGCCAGTGGAACATAAGGCTTTAATCTTGAACTTTGAAGTATCATTAAACCAGAATTGACAAAAACCTCAGCTTATATGTATGTGAAAACTTAATCATTGTTCCTCAGAATGAAGTTATTTTCTTTACGTTGTCAAATTGGCCAATTGATGAGGATAAGAAAGCCAGGTAGGTGCAGATTGTGAATTTGATATAAGTGTATAAAATTGTATAAAAGCAGCATGCGTTTACATAATGAAATTGCTTATGACACATTTGTGTTGATTTTGTCATTTCATGGGGGGGGGGAGGGGGGAGGTGTTGTAACCAGGTCGAATTCTGTTTTAGTCCATCATTCCTCTTCATTTCAGGCAATTTGGATTCCACTTGATATGAAGTACTTCTGATGGTATTAGACTTTCTTTGTGATTTCTGAAATACTTCTGGATGGTGATTTCAATATTGTCAGAATCAATTTTGTGGCCTGATTTTAGAGCGTGTAGACAAGCTATCGCATCAGACACACTTCAAAGCAACCTTGTCCATATAAAAGACCAAATCCCTAAAGATTCTCTATCTAATTGTGTCTATAAAATAAAATAAAATGCTTGGAATGTGATGCGATATACATCGGACAAACATCTCGAGAAATCAGAATGAGAAGAAATGAACACCGTAGAGTATCGACCACCGAGAAATCCAGTTGAACTAGAAAAACTTGAAAAATCATCAACCATAGCTTGTCTACACACTATAGAATCAGTTCAAAAAATTGACTTAGACAGTATTGAAACAATCCAGAAAAATTTCAGATATCGCAAAGAACGTCTCATTTCATCAGAAGCACTTCATATCAAATGGAATCTAAGTTGTCTGAATAGGAATGATGGACTAAAACAGAATCTGACCTGGTTACAAGACTTGCCCCCCCCCCTCATGAAATGACACAATCAACAGGAATGTGATAAACAATTTCATTATGTGAACACATGCTGCTTTTATATAATTTTATACATTTATGAGATCCAACTATCTAAACCTACCTGGTTTTGTTATCTTAACCAATTGACCAACTTGACAACGAAACAATGACCCCATACTGACAAACGATGATCAAGTTAGTAAACTTTATTTTGATATCATAACAGATGTACTATTACCTCTCTGTTATTTGGTTTAGTGATCTTCATTGTTATTTTGACTTTCAATATGTTCTTTTAACTTGACCTAAGTAGTCTATTTTCTCACCTCTTAACCCTTTGTCCTATATATACTGAGATTTTGTAAATCCCAGTTTAATAATACTTTAATAAAGCTATTAGCATTAAGGAGTGAAACGTCAGTAGAAACAGTATCGTTTTGTTTTTCATTCATTTACATTCACTCTGTGAACAACCTTTATTATAATGAATATCATGTATCCAGTGCCGAAATTTTTTCAAATTTGTAAAAGTGAACTTGATTTGTACATGCATAACTTAAGTTTAACAATGAAATTGAATTGAATTTTTTGATTTTCCCGTCGATTGATTGGACCGAAGTGTTCGGTCTCAGGTTGACATGTTGGCTTCTTGTGCAGATGCTTCGACGATGTCTGGGGATTCGATTTGTATACAATTGGTGGATGGTGACTAGCAGTGGAATCCAGGATGCGCATTTCGTCCTAATTGGGACTCGTCAGCTGGATGTACCTGCATTTCTCAGTGAGTGGTGATGTTCCCACCGAGGCTCGAACCCAGTGCCCATAGTTTCAAACGCCAAAGCGTTATCCACTAGACCTGAAATATAACTTTATAAATGTCTACTTCTCACTCAGCGCTCAATTATTTTGCAACTATCCGGTCAAATCTTGATCACAGTTCGTATGAAGAATACAAGTTTCTATAGTTTGGTTTGTAAGGATTAGTTATGTTTTACGAGTTGATCACGGATTGATATCAGTTAGAGAACCATTGAAAACCAGGGAGTACTGGACAGAATTCACGAGCCATTGAATCGGGTTCCAGTGTCTGAATGGTATACGAGCTTGCCTTGTAACCGGAAGGTCCTGGGTTCGAAACCCAGTGGGTGCGTACTGCCGATGATTCCCAAACTAGGATGAAACAGCAGCTGTCCACTAATACTTTGATCAGTTTGAGCTAAACAGACAAGTTTCAACCATCGACGTTTCTCAGTCAACAAAGGAAAGAATCTCCAGAGATAACTGATTATTGATCCACAATTTTAAGGGTAGACAGTTATTATATTCTTAATGAATTCTAAAAGTTCACTTGTTGCTATCCTTACATGCATAACTTAAGTTTAACAATGAAATCCTGAAATATAACTTTATAAATGTCTACTTCTCACTCAGCGTTCAATTATTTTGCAACTATCCGGTCAAATCTTGATCACAGTTCGTATGAAGAATACAAGTTTCATTTCGGGTGGGGGTGGGGAGAGAGAGGGATGAAATAAGTTGTGTTCAATGGTATTCGAGGAAAATGACTAGCATAGAATACATACAAACAAATACCAAAAAGAGTGGGGAACACTGATGAATGTGTAAGTTCAAGTAAAGGACTCATAAATATTAAGTGTAGTGATAAAACAATAAAAAGGGGCATATATTGTGAACAGTAATAAAACACAATAGAGACACAATACAAAAACCTCTATCATAATAAGCTTAGTGTAAATTACAAAAGGTTGACACATAATAATAAGGATACCACAATGGAGTAAAGTGAACTAGGTGAAAAGGAATAAGAAAGGCATAATATGACATTAAAATATATGGATGATGATTATGTCCCTACACTGTGACCACCTTACAGTAGGTGGTAGGCTAGGGTAAACAAAGAGGATGAATTAAAAAGTCAATCTGAACGAAGAATATTCTTTTCAATACTTTCTCCTCTTCAGGTTCTTAATATTATAAAATAAAGTATTTATATCGTTACATAGAATAACAGATTAGTTATGGAGTTTAGATAAAGCAGGATGGTCGGGGGTGGGTGCCTTGCGCTGCGGGTTGGCCACCCTCCGCACACCTCTTGAAATGCTCCCATATGACCGGGCGTCTTACATAGCCTCTCTGAGGAAGTCCTACTCACTGCCTTCACGTGGCGGAGGTGTTTCTCACCAAAGTGAGAGGGCGAAAGCGGATGCCCGGCGCTCTCCACCGGGTTGACTGTCTATTGGATGACGGTCTAGGGGAGATGGCTAAACCCTGATTCCCAACCTCCAACGACTGGCGTATGAAGCTCACTGGAGCTCACCGGCAGACGTATGGACAAAGGGCTTGTTGATGTCCTGGATGTCTGGCCCCATTCAAAAAGGCGTATGAACCGGACTCCGGTCACCGGCTCCCAATGGATAGTGGACTCCCTACTCCACTCCTACTGCCTTGTAGGTCACACTTGGCTGTGTAAAGGCTAGAGCTGCACTCTCAAACAAAAGGCCGAGCGATCCTGGGGACATCACTCGTACCAAATTCCCATGAAACTTCATGAACTCTCTTACAAATTGCCGCGCCTGGGCAGCGATGATTCGAGACGTTCATGAAGCCGCTCATCCTCCCGTAGGAGATAGCCGAAGTAAAGTAACATAAGAAGACGTAATTTGTCTGATTCGTGTGTGTAATGTGTATTTGCGCAACACATTTCGAACAGTTTGATCACACTCCACGGACTTGTCATATATGTGAATTTAATAAGGAGGTAAGAGGTGAGAAAATAGACTACTTAGGTCAAGTTAAAAGGACATATTGAAAGTCAAAATAACAATGAAGATCACTAAACCAAATAACAGAGAGGTAATAGTACATCTGCTATGGTATCCAAGCAAAATTTACCAAGAAAGGTTTAGTGTGACAACGAATTGTTGCTTTGATCGCATAAAGGTGGCTTAAACTTTCTAATTGCTAGGGCCTCCACAAACTTTAGGATACGCCCCAAACACGTTTTATGGATGGATAGGTTTAAAAGATCTGTTAACGTCAATTTTATGTCCTGTTTCCCCTGTAATATGTTTCGCAATAGAAGAGCTAGGTCTCCTGTTCTCACCATTAATGGGTTCTGAAGGTCCCATTTGTTTCTGGAGCCATTTAGGAATATGCTTTGAAGTCATCCCTTACTTGCAGAGATGAATGAGTCCTGCCTTCTATGTATGTGTGTCCACAAGTACATTCAAATTGGTAAATAGTTATAGAGTGTGATAAACGTCCCCTGGGCTGATATTGATTACAAAATGTTGTGAAGTGGAAGACAATGGTGGTGGTGGTGATTAGCCATAATCGATTCGTAGAATGTAGAGTCGGGAAATTGACAAGTTAGTGAGTTCAAGGTTATAAAAGGTGTCAGGTGGGTGAGTGAGTGAGTGAATAGTACAAAGTAGTATGTATTACTAAACAGGCGATAGTAAGGCTACACTGAGAGGGTTCACAATGAAATAACGAATGTGTGAACTGAAACAGGTGAAGGCATATATCGAGAAAAGAGATAACATCACTACTAATAAGTCCGGATAATATAAATGGAAAATTCGATAATATTGAGAGAATGTTTGCATGAAGGGTATAAATTATGACAAATAATAATAGTAATTGTAATAATAAGCAAAGGGAAAACACCAGGGTGTTAAGGGGAAGGAGCACCCTTGGTGAGGAGAAGAATCATTAATCCTAGTTTGGTCACGGTAGGAACAGCGTCTGGACGTGTTGTTTTTGGGTACAAAGTCCCGGTTTAGTCGAAATTATTGCAGCAGCTTCAACTGTGTGCAGGAGACGTAAACGAACTGTACGTGATAACGATTTCGGGATTCGGTATGTAACCCGAAAAGATGTGTTGACGTCGATGCGATGTCCAGTATCGTTTGAAATGATTAGGACATGTGTTGCACATGCCTAGTCATCGCCTTCTTTGACGGTCAGGTAAATCTTAGCTGATATACGATTGTTCAGGTTGGAAAAGAGCTAGGGGCGGTCAAATTAAAACAGCTCAATCAGTCCATAAAACTCATAACAGTTAGTTTGAGCCAGCCATGTAGGGAGGTGTAGACTTCCCAACTGGTTGAGGTCCTCAAAACTCTAACAGTCAATGTCTAGGGATTGTTAGTGATGTGTGTATCAAAGTCGTTTTAAGTGATGCAAATATATTCTACTTTTTTCTTCATTTAACTTCTCGTGGTTATCCCTATTACTGTTCTTACTTTCTCCCTCACATTTTTCCTTATGTATAGTACCTATGAATCTCTTGTTTCTCACTTTAGTCTTCTTTTATGGTCTCAACATCATGCATGGTGTGTTACAACCCTAACTGTTGCACTTCTTTGCAAAGTTCGATGATGAAACTAGTCCGTCAAGGTTTCACTACCGCATTTCCATTCTGTTTTATACAATCGTGTTTAGGCCTTCCCTAGGCTCTCATTTTATTTTCACACGATTCGTCTTCCCCCTTCCTCCATATCGCCCTTGGACTAACACCCAACTCGTTTTGTTCTATTGAGATTTCACTCTAGAGTGGAATGCTCGGTGCACGATTTTACTCAATGGTCTCTTAAGCGTGTGTTGTCGCCTCTTCATCTCTATTTTTTTCCCGGCATATTGTTAGGCGGTAGGTTTTATGGTTGGTTCGCCTAATTATTTACTAGTCGCGTCCCAAACCCAGAAGGCGCATACATTAGAGGAAACTGTCGAATGACATCTCGTGTGAATGCAGGCCATTGCGCGAGTGGAATCCAAATTGGAAGCAACGAGTGGGTTGTCAGTTCGAGATAGTGACAGGAATAGGTCGTGTGAGGAAGAGATGAGAGAGAGAGAGAGAGAGAGTTTGAACAATCGTGAACATAGCCAACTCAACAGGATGGTCAAAAATAGAACAAAGTGAAGATGTGTTTTGAAGCCCTACATATATAATAATAATAGGGAGGAGTTTTGGTGTCTTCAAGTGTTGGCATGTAGGGATTTGATTAGTTACAGGATTTCATCATGAGCTGACATTGGTTAGAGAACCACTGGAAAAACCTGGGAGAAGTGGACATCTGTTTCGTCTTAGTTTTGGACTGTTCAGCAGTAGGCATCCACCCCCAGGGGCCGAACCCAGGACCTTCTGGATAGAAGGCGAGCTCGTATACGATTAAGCCACTGGGACCCGATCCAATGGTCAGCTCATGAATTTTAACTTCTGCCAATTCACGACATAGTGCGACCCCTAGCCAATGTCATCGGTGGCGAGTATTTGTCCTCACACCCGACCTGCTGCACCCTACTGGTCACGACTTCTCACTAGAACCCCAGGCAGTGATATCGATGGAATCACTACAGAAACTTCAACACACAGAAATCATATTTAAAAAAAATATAATAACCAACTGCTACTACCACTACTACTAATAGTCTTATACAAAAACTAAATATCTATCCATGTATCCGGTTTTTATTTGTCTATACTTACACAGACTTACTTAATTTGCATTTATACATGTATGTAGATAGATAGATAGATTGATCAATTTGTCTCGAATTTTTTGTGGTGTATAAAAAGTGCTGATTTGATTGTTTTGTGCTACAGCGACAATGTGTAGACAAATAGAATATGTAATAAGAGTGATATATATATATATATATTATTATAATATAATATAAATGAGTAATGTGTGTACTATTTATTTCATATGTATTTATACACTCACACAAACGCACACACACACATAAACATACACTTTGGTTTGTTTACTTCGTGTACAAATCACGTAAATGTTGTATGTTCCAATGTGGGGCGGGAGAGGGAGATGTGGTGGTGTTATTATTTAAGGACAAATTGAAAAGAGAGAAATAGTTTAAATTTTTTTAATTTGTGTGTTAGAAAAAGTATACCTTAAAACACCTGGTTTTCTTTGTTTGTTCGATTTCGAGCATATTAGTCACTAGACATCGACCAGTTTTGTCGTCTCTGTGTGTACACTAGTAGTGTGTTTTCTTGTGTGTGTGTGTGTGGCTGTCGTCATTATGAGTGGTCGCAAAGTTGGTAGAAGAGGAGGAGGAAGGGGGGAGGAGACCTGTCTGTGGAACAGTATGAACAGCAGAAGGAAAGCAGGATGCTAAAAGTAACGTAGACAAAGTTGGTGCCGGGGTTGGGGGGTTGGTGGTTGGTCATCAACAGAGTTTTGTGTGTTTTTCGAGGTGTATTTGGGCGGTTATCATTACTTCCTGGCTCTTACACTGTGGATGTTGCGTGGCGTTAGATCCCTGTAGAACAACTGATTGAGACTGATCACACATACCCTTCCTGTTTGATGAATTGGTGTGACTATCTTATCGATGCAAGGTAAGTTGGAATGTGGAAGTTTCGGGGTCGACCTTTTCTTAACTCCCCTTCACCAACCTTCAGAGTGGAGAGGCATCTCATTACTGCTCCATCTTCCTATTCTTCAAGAGTATGTGAAGTCAGTGCTACTACACGGATCAGAGACTTGGCCAGCGCGTCAAGAAGAGCATCTCAAACAAACTTCAGATCTTCATTAACAGTTGTCTTCGCTCAATACTCAAGATCAGATCACTGACCAGAAAAGATCAGCAATAGGCGTCTCTGGCAATGAGCGAACCAACCAGGAACCGATTGTGAAACAAATAGGCAGGAAGAAATGGAGGTGGATTGGCTGGCCATAGTCTGAGGAAACCATCACGTGACATCACTAGACAAGCCATTGATCGAGTGGAAGTGGAAAGGGAAGCGGCGAGTTGGTCGTCCGAAGGTGGGGTGACTTGGAGGAGGTCATGTGAAGAGGAGATGAAGGTATGTGGGCAGACTTGGAGGGAGGTGAAAAAGTTGGCAGAAAACCGAAGGCAATGGAGACTTGGGCAGCTGAAGCCCTATGTTCCTCTACGAATTAAAGGATATAATAATAATAATAATAATAATAATGATTTCGCCCACACAATCCATTGCTCCCCCGCCTAATTGTTTATCCAAGTAACGTTTCTCATGGCGTTGTACAACCCACAGAGAACATCAATTGCAGTCAGTGGAATTCTTTGGATAATTGCAATATGCAAGCCTGACCATTACGTCAAGTTTAACAGCTATCGAGGACACGTAAGTTTTTTTCTTGAATTCCTCAGTTACACTTCATCAGCCCCCCTCGGAAACCGGGATGAAGTATTCAACAGCTATTGTATTTAATAATTTGAGCAGTTTAACTTTTCTTTTAAAGTCTACTCAACCATAAAATGCTCTACTTTAATTGTTGTTATTATTTTCTTTCACAATTACTCTTTTCTTTTTTAGGTCTCAAAAATTTCATAGTTTTCTCAAGGCGGCATTAACAAAAAGTGAAAAAAAGCGACCAACAGCTCAAGCTTTATTACGAGTATGTTTTGTTGTATTTTGTTCTATTCTCCGTTGTTGTCAGTTTATATTTCTGCAACTGTTATAGCTTTATTGTTTGTGTGTGAGCATTGCTTGTTCTCGGGTGTGTCACTCATTGATGATGAGCTTATGGTGCAAACATCTGTCTCTGATTGGGCACTGGCTAGTAACCAGTATTGCGGTGTGTGCTGCTGACTAGGTTTATCGATAGTATATAGATACGAATTGATGGGAGGTAGCTAAAATTGAAGTCAACATTTCAAGTCAGTGGTTACAGAAGCAGAAATGTTAATTCCTCATGTGTGGATTTAGCTTACGTTGTGGTTGAGAAATACTCTCATTGGACAACTCTTGATAAACTGGGAGGCCAACAACTGTGTCTCCAGCTCTTTATTAAGCATGCGAAGCGCGCGACGAAGTAGACTTGTCAGCTTTGACCGTTAATACCAGCGAGTCCCCGTCTGGTTTCAGCTTCATATCACAGAATAGCTGCAATACCTGAAGTCTATACGTCGGGCTGTCGAACTCCGCCATCCATCGTTCAACCAATTCTTTTCAGGTCTCTTTATCGCTTGACTGCTCCACACTGTTGTACGCCGTCATTGTTTGACCTTTCGGTAACGTTCCGAACAAAGCCGACTTTGCCATTGAATCCTTGATACCCATCAACTCAACATTAGAATCGAAATTTCTCAAGTAGCTTCTTATGTGTCCTACTTTGAAAGCAGAAGGGCATCGGATTTTCATTATCTGAAGGTAGTGACATCAAGAGCAATCGGTTGAAGACAAGAGACGTCTTAACGGTATTTTTTATGACGGAAAAACACCATATTTATACATATTTCAAGCCACATTTAAATTCAACCAGGTTTAACCTTGAGACAAAATGATGTGCTGTGAGGTTATTTCCTGACCACAACGTAAACTGAATCCAGATTTGAGGGATGAACATTTTTACTTCTGTAGTCACTGACTTAAAATATTGATTTCGATTTTGTCTGCTTTTAATTAATCTATGTTTATTTACTACTGATAAATCCTGTTAGTAGCACCCGCCACAGTATCATGCATCTAGTCCCCTGTTTGGTGCAGACTGAGTGCTGTCAATCAGGTTTTCAATGTGGCCACCATGCTAGGTGTCGTGACATCATGGGGGACTATGAATCGTTCTTATTACTAGATGTTGAAGGCAATCATCAAGACGTCTTAGAGCTTCGTGTTGTGCTGTGCTTGTTGGCTGGCACTTGTCAGCGAGGCGTATCTGCAACCTTGAAAGAACTGGCATTCCTTCTGAGATATGAACCCCCGTGCAACCCATTGCTGCACTCAGTCAGAGACGGCACCACTAAGCTATTTAGGCTTGTGACTGACCCTCTGCAGGACTTTGATTGGGCATTATCTCTTAGAGATCTTCGTGATGATTCGTTCAAGTCTTCTCATCGGTCCAGGATATTCTTGAAATTTATGCTGTGTATAACAATTGCTGTCGTTCTGATTATTTAGGTTGCTTGTTCGAATATTGTCTTTCATTAGATTTATCTGTGCTCAATAAACAATATTTCATTATATATTCTTTGGGACTCATTAGTAAGAGTATACCTACATCTCAAGTGAGAAAGATCCTGTCTGCACTTCAACCTAAGCCTTGAATTCTACGCACACACCCCTACTCGCATCATTTCAAACACCAAAACGCGTTAACAGGGTTTCGTCATGAGCTGACATTAGTTAGAGAATCATTGGAAAACCTGAGAGTACTATCAGACAGCTGTTTCGTCAGGCTAGTTTGGGACTCTTCATCAGTATGCATCCACCGCCAGGGTTCGGACCCAGGACCTTCTGGTTACAAGGCGAGCCAGCTCGTATTCCACTGAGCCACTGGGACTCGATCCAGTGTCCAGCCCATGAATTCTAACTTCTACCAATTCACGACATAGCGCGACCGCTAGCCAATGTCTTCGGTGGCGAGTATTTGTCCTCACACCCGGCTTGCTGCACCCCGCTGGTCACGACTTCTGACTAGAACCCTCAGGTAACTGCCTACCTACCTACCTGAATAGGGCAAGTCGCTATAGTGAGCATCTCATTGATATTCAAGTGTTGGTTTGTTGTAGGTATTTGATTGGTTTGGTTTACAGGATGGGTGGGTGCGTACTGATGAAGAGTCCCAAACTAGCCTGACGAAACAGCTGTCTGGCAGTACTCCCAGGTGGTTTTCCAATGGTTCTCTGACTAAAGTCAGCTCATGACGAAATCCTGTAAACCGATCAATCAAATCCCTACAAACCAACACTTAAATACCAAAACGCTTTGTTTGTTATCCATTAGACCTTATTTGAGCTATCCCCGTAAGGCGGCGGCATACCCTCTTTTTTTGCAGTGTTTGTACTATGTACTATGATAAGAGTAGAAATGTCAACTGGGAGGAATTAGTTGGGCATTTCGGTCTATCTATAATATGCCATCAATCACACACCAGTTGGAGTGGCGGGGTGGGGTGGGGTGTGTGTGCAGGGCAGGAAATACTAGTTTTAACCCTTTTTTTTGTGCTAAATCTATTCGTCTCTGTATGCATTATAACTTTTAGTTTTTGACATTTCGCTTATATTTTTCATAGGTCTTATTGATTTCCTTTAGTGTTTTTGGAAGGTAGTGAAATTTTAAGTTTTCTCTCCCGTGTCTCTAAAACTCTATTAGTTTTATTATTATTATTATTATTACTACTACTACTACTACTACTACGATTACTATTATTATTATAATTACTGTTAGAATCGATAAAAATTTTTCATTCTCTTCGTCATTAAATGACACATTTGGTTAGTAGAGAGACAGGAAATTTTTTCTAGATAACGCCGATGTGTATAAGCGTTTGTGTGTGTGTGTGTGTTGTACCATAACTAGAATTTTATATATATTTTGTGATATTATAATCGTGATAGTAATGACATAATATGCTCACAGTTATACAGAGTGTTGTGTTGTCTTGTAGTGTATTGTATAGCAGTGTCCTTATTACAGGTCAGAGAACGTAAAATAGAGGTCTCAATCAGCTGATATTTATATGCATTCATTCGATTTTATCCATCTATCCCGTTGGTCAGATTTGATTCATTTCTCACTCGTCCTTAAATATTTGTGTGTGTGTGTGTTTGTCGAACGAACGATCCAGATAGAGAGAGCATGTTGTTACTTAACACACAGTAGTAGCCAGCTGTTTATATCAACATAAAATTTATGAATTTCCCTAGGGGGAGATTATTCATTTTATTTTTTAGTACAATGTGATGACCATAAGAGAGATCAGTGAGATTAGTTAGTATTGATTGCTATTCAATGTGTGTCGGTCAGTTTTACTTTTGATATCTTCATTGAAACGGATTATTAAAAAAAATTTTGTTTTAGAATTTCGATCACTATCTAATACTATTTCGATAAGCAATCGAAACTAGAAACTATTGTTGAACAGATCTTTTGTCCCAATGTTTTTTCACGCCTATGCTTCCTAGTGCCAGCGGGGAATTGGACCGTGGTTGGCGAGCATTCTACCGCCCAACCGTTGATGCACACAAAAGCCAACAACCACACCCGGCATTTTACCAACCGGGTCACCTTTGCAAGTACGAATCCGGCACAACATTGCTTTACTTCAGTGACCCAACGAGTACCGGTGATCTGGTCGCCAACCCTAGTTTAGGACTCTACAGTAATATTGTAACAACAGAAGACAAGGGCCAGGCAATAGATCGTTTTTTTTTAGGAAATCAACAGATATTTATAGATTTTCATGTACATTATTATAGATTATCGTTAGCAGATAAACACAGTCTTCTGATTAGTGGTTTCTCGCTGAACGTTAATCTTTCATCTGTTTGTGGCTGTTTCTGCAAATTGTACCCGCCTACGCAAAGTCTGCTGTGATTGGTTGTTGAGTCAGTCAGTCTTTGTTCTTATTTTTCTCATGACCAATATTGGGGACGTAAACATTGACGTAAATTGCTGTCTACCACTTTTGGCTAGCAGCCAGCTCTCACTACAATATTAGTAAATGGCTTTATTCCATGCAATACTTTTTCTAAAGTGTAGCTTTCTTAGCGCATGGTACAATATTGTATCTAGTGGTTCTCTTCATAGTGTATATTGTATAGCGGAAGAAATCATTCACCGGTACGCATCTGTGACATCTCGTAAATGGAAGGTCTTGATTCACCTCCTATGCTGGTGTCATGGGTATGTACTTTTGAGAGTCCCAAACCACTGGAAACGCATCTTTTCAGATTTTGGTGCATTTTAGCCACCTGGAGGTGCGATACACAAGATCTTATAGTTTCTGGGAGGACTTGGAAATTGTCTGGACGCCGAGACCGACGTAAGTGGTTGTTTTAAGGTGTCATCCCTCCAGCCTTTTACTTGTCATGTGATACTCAATGCAGTGGAGCATCGTTATTTGCTACGTTCTCTTGGTGTCTGGTGGTCAAAACAGATTCATGCACCATTCGATCCTTTTGGAATCTGGATCCTATGCATGCCATAGGCTTTCTAATCGATGTTTTCCATCTCCCTTAGGTAGGTCAGTCATCTTTATCAGTCCGATTGTAAGCTCTAAACACTGGAACTCACGCGTTCGCGTTTGTAGCGAACACCCTTGTTGCGTGAAGAGACAGTAAGTAGAAATAACCTTACAGAGGCAGCTATAAACTAGTGGCTACATGAGAGCGTTTGGGGGGTGAAAACGGGTGTCTACATCCACCCTTGGTTATACCAAGACGTTTATTGGGAGGTGGGGTGGTGTGGGTGATATTACTTGTCAATTATAACACTTCGTAGTTTCTTTACAACCGCTTTACAACTAACATGGTTAACAATAGTAAAATAAAGTTTATGACAATTACTCAGTTAAATAAAAAAAACAAAAGTACATATTAATGATCAATCATATTTAAATAGGTCATGTAGACCATGGTGACACCTATACATAGGTAGAACCAACAGAATGTTCCTATGTCGTCGAAAAGAACATGTTCCAAAATGGCTAATAAATCATGAAGAAAATCCCAATGCGAATAATCTGAATAGAAATCCAGTATCATCATCCATTGCAAAACACTTATTAATGTCAGGTCATAAAATCAATATTCGTGACTGTTTCACAATTATCTAATCACATAACTTTCACATAACTCTAATTCAAGGTTGGTTATTGAAGGTAATGGAAGCACTTTGGGGAATTAATTACATACAGCCTAAACTGTGTGTACAAAAAAACAATAGACTTCAATCTTCGCTTACCATGAACTGACTACTTGACCTATTCAAATATGACTGGTCATTAGTATGTACTTTTGTTTTTTATTTAACTGAGTAATTGTCATGATCTTTATTTTATTCAACTATTGGTTTGTAGGGATTTGGTTGATTGGTTACAGGATTTCATCATGAGCTGACAATGGTTAGAGAACCCACCTAGGAGTACTGGACAGTTGTTTCGTCCTAGTTTGGGACTCTTCATCAGTACGCACCCATCGTCAGGGTTCGAACCTAGGACCTTCTGATTGCAAGGCTGGCGAGCTCGTATACCATCAAGCCACTGAGACCCGATTTTATTTTATTATTGTTAACTATGTTAGTTGTAAAGCGACGATATCACCTAGCGAAATTTGTCTTCTAAATGCCTTATTCAAATCAAATCAAAACGGGGACTAATTGTTTTAACACTGTTAACTGTTATATAACACTGTCGTATAGGATAAAAATTTGATTGAACTGTTATTAGTATGCATTATTTCGCCTCACTTATTCATTGTGTTTTATTCATAATTTAATATTTCTTTATTATTTTTTTGATCTTTTTTTTTTACCCAGCACGAGTTTGTTACTCAACCACATTTAACTAGACTATTAACGTTGAAGTTACTGGAGGCGAATCGTAATCCAGAGAGCACCAGCTCCAACAACAATAGTAGTAGTGGTAGACTAGCGTTAGCTACTGGCTATGACCCTTCGAATAATCCACCACCACCGATACAACAACCGAAACAACAAGAATATTCTGCCTTATTATCTGGACGACCAGATTATCCAATGGTGACAGTGAATAAACTACCAGCACAAACACCTACGGAAGAACATAAAGTAAGCAGGAGAAATAATTGTTTATCATACGTATTGTTCTTATGTTTATTGGTGATTGAACACTAGAGAGCAAACTAGACAACTACTGGCTTGTTGTCCTATTTTGGGCACGCTTCAGCCCTGTTTATCATCAGAAACACTTCACCAGGGGATAGAATCTTAAACCCTCAGATTAAGACATCAAAGCGTGTTGACCATTCATTCAGCTACTTGGGATGGAACTGTGTAACACCCCTTGTCAATTCGTGATATAACGCTGTTTTAACCAATGCCTTCGATGAACATTCACTTCTCTTTTGATGATATGGTGGTGGAGCCCACTACTGGTTACAACTTCTGAGTGAAATCTTTAGGACATCTATCCCAGTAGCCATCAGTTAGCTTGGGACTTGATATTTAGATTCTGAGATTTGAATTCATTTGATTTCAATTGTTAGATGATGAGTGAGTTTCCGGATTGACGGAAAGCGGCGATCAAACTAAAACATGGCCTCATCAGTCAATGAAATACACAACAGTTAGTTTAAGCCAACCACGTAGGAAGGTGTAGACTTCCTGACTGGTTGGGGTCCTCGGGATGGTAAAAACCAATGGTTGGAAGCAATTGGTGACATGGCTCAAAGTGATCGTTTTCAATGGCTGGCTCAGATGCGCATCCACTTCTTGTGACTTGTGATTTCCAATGAAACTGTTTTGTTCTTCGTCATTACTATTCGTTTGTCTCACACCTCTGTTTACTGTCTCTAATATGCATTTCTTCTACTGTCTTCTCTTGCTTTGTGTACTACATGGAGGGAGTGTAGCGACTTGAACTGGTGCACATTGGTGCAAAGTTTTTTGTCGAAAACAGAGAAAACAGAGAGATTCATGGAAATCGTTTCTCATTGCAAATTGAAGTGATTTCATTGTCATTGGAGGGGGGGGGAGGGCTATCAGTAGTAGTTGTATACGGGGGTTGCTCGTTTCATTCTGTTTTGGATACGTTTGTTGGATGTATTTGCTCTCCAACAGCGAGTGTTGATAATGTTTCAACCAGTAAACATAGTTCCAAACGCTATAGTGTTTCTCTGGTTTGATCACATGGGTTGGTATCTGTTAGAGAATCGTTGAAAACTAGCACGGAGCACTGGACACAGATTTTTAGTCCTAGTTTGGGACTGCTCAGCATTACGCACACTTCATGACCTCCACACTAGGGATCAAATCCTCAATCTTCAGGTTATGAGGCAAAACTCATTGACCATTCTTTCACTTGGTTTTGAATCTAATGACTCTTGACTTATAACTTCTGTCAATTTGTGGACCCTATTGTTTGATGTAATGATCTCTCACTGGAACTCTGGGCAACTTGATTTCATTTGTGTAGGGTAGATGATGAAAAATCATTTGAGGAGGTGGATGGCACATTGGTTGTCTGTTGTTATGTTTATTTGTGAGGGAGAAGTGGTTGTATATTCTGTATGTTTCTTTCGTCTCCTGGTAGAAAACCATCATTTGCACATTGAATAAGTGAAGTAATTTCCATATGTGAAAATTTATTTCGCATTGATTCCAGTTCTGTTTTCAGAATAGAATATCTTCATTATATTTGTCTTCATTCTACAGTTTTTTATCTGAAGGCGGAAAGAGTGTATAGGCAATGTCTGACTGTGAAGGGAGTGCCAAGAAAGTACATTGCACTAATCAAGGCACTTTACTCAAACTCACGTAGTCGTGTAAGGGCTTATGGGGAATTGTCATCTGAATTGGTAACAACCAGTGGTGTCCGACAAGGATGTCCACTTTCCCCATTTCTGTTTAACTTCATCATAGATATGCTGATGGAAGTATCCTTAACTGAACGTAATGACTTAGGAATCGACTTGTTACCAGGGAATAATCTAATGGACTTAGAATATGCAGTTATGGATAAGATTTTATTTTGATAAATCACACAGTGTTGTACAGGAATATTAACTGATGACCACCTTTCGAGCACAAATTATTCCTCATAATTATATGATGTGATTCATCCCATGTCAGCTAACATTGACCTGACTGTCAAGGAAGGCGATGGTTAGACAGATGTAACAATACATGCCCTAACTATCTTATTCCGTGTAACTTCACAACGTCGTTTATTGATTTTCCCTCGTAACCTAACACTCGATCGATGCCTAGCCTCAATATTACCCACCCTACTATACCACCTAACACGTGATGTAGATAGAACATAAACACCTATGGCTAAAGAAAACTAGCTGGTCTTTTCATCTGTTTCACATTCAGTGACCATGTCTCACTCACAGTCATAAAGGAGGACAGAGTGAACTGATGAGCAGTACACATGTATTTTGTTCGACAGCCAGCTGGATACCACGTCTACTAAGCCAGAGAAGACGTAAGTTGGCGAATGCCAAACAAGCCCTGTGTATCCGTTGTGTGATTTCGTCAGCGATCAACCCGATGGTGTTGACTGATACAACTTCCCAAATAACAAGTGAATTGGTCAACAGGCTCTACCACTTCACTCCCTATCTTTAAGCTAGGAGCGAGTCGGTGTAGTCTAGTCCAGTCATGTGGCATCATCTTTCATTTGACAGTACCTGAATTGCATATCAAAGATTCCCAAATTGGTGCTGCAAGTGTTCAGAAGACTCTGCTGGATTTTGTCAGCGTCTTTAACTTGGAAAGAGGACTATATCATCTGCATATTCTAAGTCAACGAGATTATTCCGTTGCAACAAGTCAATCCCTGAGTCTCGGAAGTCAATTATAGTTAAGTCCATTAGGACATCTATGATGAAATCAAAGGGAAAATGGGTACAGTTGATATCCTTGATGGATACCACTAGTTGTCACCACTTCAGATGATAACTCTCCGTAGACTGTGTCTTCCCTGGTTGGCTGCATGAATTCTAGTTGAGTTTGTCTTGATCCAGTGTATTGTGTGTTTTCTCTGCATTAACTAGTAGTGCTTGCCAACCAGCCGGATCGAAGTGTTCGAAATACTGCTGCATGACATTTTGGCTCATTTTAAGCCGAGCTCATCAGCGATGTACTCAGTTTGTCTCAGCTGAGATAGCCGAGTCACTTCAAACCACCCAAACCAGTGGAACTGTCGCCTGATGTTTATATCACTTCGGTCTGGCTAACTGGCTGGCAGACACTATTGGTTGATCTCAGGTGTGTGGGCGGGGGTATACAACTACTCATGTCATATCAACCAGTAGTATGTATTTTATGTCACTAATTATTTCATCGTTATTATCTTTTTTTGTTCAGGAATCTCTAAGTGATCGAATCAGTGAATTCGGTTTTCGTATTCATGGTTCATCTGAAGGTGAAGAGGATTTAGAAGATGAAGAAGATGATCTAGAGGATAGTGGAATTCGAGATGAGTAAGTTTTGAATATTACTCTTTGACTTTATTTTCTTTTTTCCTCAATATTCCGTTTCAATCACGTATTGATATTGGTTAGACAACCATTGAAAACCAAGAACTAATGCATAGTCGTTTCTCTCGTAATTTTGAGACTCTTCCATAGAATGGAGGATTTCATCATGAGCTGATATCAGTTAGAGAACTACTGGAAAACCACCTGGGAGTACTGGGCAGCTGTTTCGTCCTAGTTTGGGACTCTTCATCAGTGCACGCCCAACACAGGGGTTCGAACCGAGACCTCCTGGTTATAAAGCTAGCGAGACCGTAGACTGTTGAGCATTGGGACCGGAACCAACGGCCAACCGATGAATTCTTACTTCTACCAGCCCAGTCACGACATGGCGCGACCATTTCGCAATGTCTTCTTCTTCGATGAGTTACTGCCTCATCTTCAACCTGATGTAGCCTGCTGGTCACGGCTTCCCACTAGAACCCCAGGTTAACTGCCTGAATAGGGCGAGTCATTAGTCAGCGTCTGGTTAATTTCCAAATATTGGTTTTTGTAGGGGTTTTGTTTGATTGCATGGAGTCTTCTAACCATTCAGCCTTCGGTTTTTTACTGAATCCCAGCTTTTGTCAATTTGCAGTTTACCATCACTCCCAATCGCCTATCCTGACACTCAAATTAGTGGACAAATAAATAAGCAAATCTAATAGGTCGAGATCCTGAGACATTGAAGCCATAAATAAAATGAATAAAGAAGAAACTATCCAATCAGGTTTAATTATATCAGTACATCCACAGATCATGACTTAATGGCTAGCAAAGAGACAGTGACCTACAATTTCTTGGTATGATAACTGAACAACACTCGTGATGATTGCAGTGAAGTTATTTTTTTATAAGCTTCGAGAAATGGGCCACAAAAAATGTCACAGATAGTTCGACGGTTACGATATACTCTACTATCCGAACAACCTAAACCTCACATCAGGTAGTTGTCTTAAGCAGTGACCCATCTCTCAGCCTTTTAAGTTGAAGTCTGATCCACAAGGCAGTGTTGTAGCGTCAGGAGGTACGTTTACATGATTTCTGATGACGAGAATTGGTTCATACATTATTTAATCGGTTCAGGTTCTGAAGCCCATGTCCACCGTAGAATTGAAATTTGCTTTTTCTAACTCCACTAGGGAAGATCAGCATGTCCACCCGATTTGTTTTAAACCCCAGGGATTCAAATTCATCCCATCTTGCGGCCAAGGCAATGAAAACGCGATCACCTGAGAGCGTTTAGAAGGGGGGGGGAGAGTGAAGTGTAGCCAATTTTGGAGGAACCAGGTCGTTTATGAGTTTAGGTCTTTGAGCTGGTTGATTCGTAAAAAGTGACAAATTATGGATTCAGAGGTCGACGGTTTCGTATCCTTCTGTGATTTAGATGTTTATTTGAACTTTAATCAGCGTCATCCCCTTTAACATCATGAAGAAACTGCCTATGGGAATTACTATCCGAGATATAACTTCACTGTTGATTACTTTTTGAAAGAAATTAAATTTATGTCTCAGTTTAACTAATAATTTGTTTGTCTCTCTCTTTCTTTTTTAACTTTCTTGCACCACTTTCGCGACACTCCACCCCAATGCCACCTCGTCCTCTTGCGATCTGTCTACTGGATATTCTCATCACTATGATAATTGAACATTATGTAATTTAAACGATACAGGATAGTTATACCGAATAATGTATATGATATAGCCATGAATATATATGGATTGCCATCGAAGAATGGAGCTACAGCCGGAGGAGGAGGGGGAGGCGAGTGTACAACATCGCCAACATCAAATCATCATAATACAATGACGACGACGACGTCGAGGACAACACCAACAGCGGTAGCAGCAGCAACAGTTGAAAATCATCAAAACAAACATTTAGTCAACGGTGAATGTGGAGAAAGAGGAGGACAGAATCAAACACCACAAGATTCAGTGAATTCTAATCAGGATACTAAGAAAGAGAATATTTCACAGTCACCTTTAACCGTTAATACTACTACTACTACTAACACTAATAATAATAGTAGTAAATTGATTAGTCAAAAAGAATTAGATTTAAATGAAATTATCAATTGTACTGAACAAGAATTTTATCCAGAGAAATCAGGAGAGTAAGTTTAACTTTTTCTTTTTTCGTTGTATTATTAGTGTTATTATTATTCCTTGGGTTCCAAGTGGCCCATAGAGCTTCAACAGCATATCTCTACTTTATCATATTCTCCGCTGTCCTCTTAACCTGGTCCTATGATTACCCACAAG